>JAAAKM020006971.1:93503126-93513846 GCA_010016025.2 Alatinidae sp. Z8VKAUB7J3
AGTGAGAGGACGTAATATCTCCTAAAAGACAGGGGCTACGTCAGCTGAAAAGTAGCTTAAATCTTAATGGGCATATGCTTGTATACGTTGATCACTTTGCACGGTACAAGGGGAGCTTAAATAATAATTGGCTCACAATTATTTAACATTCCTTCGTAGATCAAGCTTTTTGAAGGGGGCAGTGCAGGTTTTCTCACAAAATTAGGTAAAGCAATGTACGAGAAACATTTCCCTTTTTCAGGATTGAATTATATGGCGTAAAATTATACCTTTATCCAACCGTTCTAAACCACCTCTAATTTTACTGCCTTATGCAATGTCACTTCTATCCAAATGTCCTAGGCCTACTGAAGTGCTCTTAGCATTGCTCTTCACTTAATGCTTGCAGTCGTAATAAGATCTGCAAGCATGCAATATCACATCCAACCTGCCCCCTTGTGGATGATAAAGCAGACACAAATTTAATGAGCACGGTGGCCACAGTTTACCACAGTACGTTTTATGCAGGCTTGGTTAGCAGTTACAGATATAGTTATTCTGTCTGAAAGCCGCTCTAGTCCTTATGCCTTAGTTTTCAGAACGTTCGAACCACAGTTTTAGAATTCTGCGGTTCGAACCCACTGGTGACACCTTTGACACATTCTATTCTACACTGGAGAAAACATGACACAATGTGAACTTGAATTGATTTTATTTCAGCAAAAATCATCAGCAATTGAGTTCTATTGGACAATATTCTTATAAATAAAATAAACAAAAAAGGTCATTGTTATAATGTCCGGTAGGAAGAGAATTCGGATGCCATCTAATGGTTAGTTCCCGTCTCCTCCACTCTCCCTTCTTATTCTTTTCTATGTCCCCTAGAAAGCATTTCAATGTTTTTCTTCCCAACTCTGGAAGACAATTGATCAAGAGTATAAAAAAATTAGTACAAATTGCAAAAACACGATTTTAATTACAAAATGGCAAATACAGAGCATGTAATTAATGTTAACAAACAACGTTTGCCACTTCCGTATTAATGATCTGACGAGCCTGTCCAAACATTGTTTCTGTTTTTGTCACCATTTCTTATGTGTTCCTTTTGGAAACGTTAGCTGCAACAATCCTTCTTTCACCATAGAGAACAATTTTACAAGCTACATGGAACTTTTCGACCGAGTCAAGAATGGCAGTGCTGAGCATGCATTTGTGGATTTATTGATGGCGGCCACGTGGTCATCCTACATTGAGAATAAAGGCATCAAACCAGTCAAAGTTTATTATTTCTTTAGTAGTTATGGAGTTTTGGCCTCCGCAAATGCAGGAAAACTCCAACGATGCATAACAAGGTATGCCATTGAAAACAGAGAAATGGTTGAGCGGATAATCCAAATGTCCATAGCGGTACGTTGCAATCGGAAACTACATGCCTGTATTAAGTAGCTGTATCTGTTTTGCGTACGCTTGTCGGTGTTAAACTTTTGCTGACGTCACTGGGAAATGTTGCAAAATTTGATTTTTACTCAAAAATGGAGACTGGAACCTAGCTGCAAATGTAATCTGGTGAATCACTTCTAGGGAAGCTATTACCATTTCAATTGAGATGAAAAGAAACGTACCCATTACTGTTTTACAAGTTTTTGACGTCAGTTTAAATGCGCATTTATCATAAATTAGAAAATTACTTCAAAACAAGGACATGAAAGCCCGCCCGATCCAAGATAGCAGACCACTGCCTTGAAGAGACTTCTTGCTAATTTTTCTTGCTTTTATAGGAATGGCCATTTATCGGTGGCATACAGCATGAATGCCATCACAACTTCCTTGTAGATTAAGTGTTTGTGGTTGCTTATATCCTTTTTACTACACATTTTGTTGTAAGTTCTATATAGAAGATTTTTTGTTTTAAATTGAGTTTTAATAATTAATATTTATTCTAATGAATCCTGTACTTTTTTAAGTAGCAAATATACTTAAGTCTACTTTGAATATTGATATTTATCATTTTAAACTTTTTTACAATGTTGCTGAGGTATAAAATATTTTAGTTGAAAGGAGATGTTAAATTTTAAAAAATTAGGCGTAATAAGAAAAATGCAAGCTTACTTTGTTAATTAATATGTTAGTGGTGCGTAAAGGAATTAATGTTTGGATATTTTTTGCTAATGATAAAAATGATCTGTGTCATTAGTGGTATTTTTTTCTTTTAATTTTATCAATATTTACCAGGCCAATCGCCGGAAGACTTTCAAAAAAGTAGAGACTACTAAATCACAAGTCGTGGAGGAGAATCTATTTACTAGTTCTTTTACAAAATGGCTCTTCCCAATGTTACAATTATATGCTGCTTCTCTAATATTTGGGGCTATTTATGACTGCTGTAGAAAATTAAAAAAGAAGAAAAGATGTTTGCAGATTATAACAAGTGAGCAAGGTAATTTTGATAGATGAAAGGCTTTCTCATTTATTTATATTCCTCGCCTGATCACCTTTTCGTATGGTGTAAAGTTAATAAACGGGGGGTCTGAACTCCAGTCTCAATTTCGTTAAAGTTTTAAATAAGGATGACACACGAGTACAAAAATCGTATTAATTGACTATTTAGCAACGGTTTCAGGGTCAAATGTTGCTTGGGAACTTATTCAAGTGTTTTCAGATATCATTTACATTTTAAGTACTGGGAAAATTCCTTGAAATTAATAAACAGGGGGGTCCTAATAAGGAGCAGGGGGTACGATTATTTGGCACTCGAGAGTACATCGACAGCCTCTAACACTTTTACATGTAAATATGATCTAAGATATGTACAAACAATAATAAATACATACCATGCTAAAATAACCATGATTTTGCAAATGCTTGCTGATAGCCAAGTCAAACTCAATATATCCATTCGCACGAAGAGATATCGGTGTGCATATTCTTGTGAATTCAAATTGTTAAGTAGAATGATCAAAGACAAAAACATAAGAGTGATGAGAATGACAACAATGTATGTTGATAAATAAGAGCAAATAAGAGCAAATGTCAACAATCACTACAAATGTAAAAACACTGGAACACTTTCTTACCTTCCAAGACCGCATGATATGCAAAATGGAAGTAAATCAGGGACAGCATATGTATTGAAGCAACTGTAGCAGCAATCAGAAGTCCTTGCTTCCTTGACCACGTTCGACTGATGTATACACTTATCTGAAAGTAGATGAAATGTCGATGGTACTTTAAACACATGAGTCCAATAACTTAGAGTATTACAGTTTTTTAAGAGCACACACTGAAAGATCCGGGGGCTCTCTTGCCCACAGTCACCTAAGAAGGTTTCTCCATAAGTTTTGGCCTTTGTCACTCTTACGAAATAGGATCATTGGTAGTTGGATTGGTATAGAATGTTCAATAACGGCAATTACAGTAGGTATGTGCGGCTGTGAGGGTATGGCAGGGGAAAATCCATACAAAACACCTTGTGCAGACCTTTGCAACTGGTTATCAGTTCTCTTGGTCACTATCAGCGTGGCCTACAGCAACCAACACTTGAACTTGTGGGCATTGGGTTCATGCTCCCCACTTTACACTATATAATGAGTTCACTTATCGCCACATGCAAAGTTCCTGGTCTACAGTCTGGCTGCTGCTATGCATGTCACACAATGATTACCTGCATCATTTTTTTATTGTAATATTTACCCCCTTCCAAATTTGAAACTGTTCTTGCACCTTTCCTACCTTTCTTGTTCAGGAAAATGCTACTATTATAATTATCAACGTATTCAATGTTACATGAGTATTACACATTGTAATAGTATCGAATATGTAGTACTTTGCACACCAAAACATCTAGACATAGGCTTATGGGATGATTCCAAGGTAAATGCTTACACAGGGGGCTTATAAAATCTTGTTGGACTAGTGAACAAAAGGTTGCTCAATTTCTAATTTGGCAACATTAAAGCATTTACAGTTGCAAAATAACAGGATAATCCACCTCAAAATATTGATGTCCTTACGAAAACTTATAACTGATTCACGTTTTTCACTTACAAGTGCAGAGTGACTATACACAGCTGATTACTTATTAACAGATCACCCATGTCCAAAACTTTCTGCTTGGCATTATTTGAGAGGGGTAAACAGAAACATAAGTCATAAACTGACAGTAATGCTTCTTTGAGACTCTTTCCCTCTTAACTTCAAGATCTGAACCCAAAACATACATCACCTCTTTAAGTTCTCACACTTTTCTGTCGAACTGAGTCACCCCTTAACATGGGCTGATTAGCCATACCTACAGGGCCATAGCAGATGGGGGCCAGGGGGCATATCCCCAAATTTGGGAGATATATTTTTTAATTTGAGTAACAAAGTTGAAAAATAGCATTCCATCAGTCTTCTAACCATTATTATGTTTCATATATCTGCACTTGTCTAATAATTACTGCATGAAAGAACTAAATAAGAATTCTTTAAAGGCCAAAAGCTTGAATTGGTGTTTTGAAAATGCCTGACTATAATTTCACTGAGAATCTCTTGCTTCTGTCTTCCTTTAGAAACCCTGTGGAGAATCTAACCTACCAACCTATAATTTATTCTTTGTGGTAAAAGCACTTTCTATGCAGGAAACCATCCAAGGGGATCTCCGAATGTCTTTGATGCGGAATGACAATCCACTTGATTGTGACAGTTGGAGGGGCAGACTGCATGTCATCAAAATACATCCTACTCCATGCGCAGAAAGCTGAGATGTTAAACTAGCATATGGGTGGATGGACATTATGGCCAATCAAATAACTTTTATTTCTGGCCCAAACATTTTTGAAGACTGCTAAAACACTGACCGATGAGGCATTAAAAAGTGGACCAAAAAACACAAACCATTCAGACACTCAAACTCTGATTGGTGCTTTAAAAAATATAGTTTGGTTTAATGTTTCATATGTTTCATTTCAATTATTTCTGATGATTGTACTGTGAGATGCAATTTACTTTCACTGTTTCATGCAATATTTTTATTGTTTGGGTCAAATTAACCATTTGTACTACCAGCAAATTCAGCTGAGCTAAAAGTTGCATGGCTTTGCTTCAATTTTAAATGGCCCATTTAGACTGAAATTGGTGGCAAAATTCATATAAAATATAAAATAACTTACCATTTTTAATGTTGAAAGACCACCAAAGAACATCCATGTGAAGTAAAAAATTGAGTGTGAATTATGGTAGAAAGCAGATGTTACAAGTATCGCCAAACAATGACCGAATAATCCATAGCCCTAAAGACAGAAATTAGAATAAATTGTAATTCTTGAACTAAGTAAAATGCAATATGTGTACCGAGAACAACAAATAACACACAAAAAGTTACTGGTCACTTTACAAAGGACAATAATCATACCAATGCTGATTATAATGCTGCTGTTGCAGTCCTAGAACTATGGGAGTGACTTGACTTGACTTGTTACCTATAAAAATGCTTATCATCATCATTATTATCATCACTACCAAAACCATTATCACCACTATCATCATCACAATGTGAGATGGTCGAGTAACACTTCGCCTTACGCAAGTTGGAAGTTTACTCCGAGCCTCTCACTATGCCCCCGAACTCGCACGTATCGTCTGTTGCAATTAAAACTTGTTCATGTTTATAATTATTGTCTTTATGCAACATTGTGTTTGTTTTGTTTGGGCCCACAACTGTGAGGCAAACAATAGCATGTGACGTACTGGTATAAACATTGTGTTACAACATCGTGATCAAGATGTGCGTTGCATTTACTCTGATTTAGTTCAGTTGCTTACTTTATTGTGTAATTCGGAATTCCTCGATCTGTATTAAAACAGCATGATTTTGTACGAATTTCAGTCAGTTGTGTTCGACTGCAGCTACTGAATAGATACGGTGTTATGTTGGAGAATCCGAGTCATTGGGATTTTGTTTGCCGTGGTCTAGTCACTTGTTGGATGTTGTTATTATTATTAAATTTATTGGAGATCAAGAATAAGTGGTACAGACAGCTAACCACAACTTGTGTCACTTGTTGCTTCTTGTTGCGCCCGACCGTCGTCAACCTTACAACAAGCAGCATCACTAATGTCAGCAGCAACTTAATCTTCTTGATCATTTGTAACATGAAAGCCTTCTTTATCATCAAAGTCACCTTCATCATTGCAATGACCATTACAACTATAGTCATGGCCATCAAATTATGATCATTATTACAAACATCATCACTTTCCTCTGCTCATGTCCTCTTCTCATGGTTATTGCCATCATGACCTTCACAACTATCATCTTCACCTTTCCCAACTCTTATCAAATATTGCAGCCTCAGCATATTTTGAACAAGGCATCAAATGGACTGAAATGGATCCATGCACAAAAACACATGAGAAATCAACATACGGGTCATCATCTGTGACCTTTTTAACATCCATTGCTCCTCAGTCACCAGATGTTTAATTGTGTGCATACAATGTGGACTTACATCCATGAAGAAATTACATCCATGCACGAAAAAATTATCAAAGAAGCTCGTTCAGCCAGCTCCGGTCTTATACAATCCTAGTCCTAAATTATTGTATTCCAAATACATAACACATGAAGCAAATTTTGAAACCTACTGTCAGTGTAAGGACTTGAAGGAATGTTATATGCGAATTACATAAGTATGCCACAAAAGAATACAGTCCTGATGCTCCGATCCAGTATCCAAAACTAACACCAATGGCAGTTCCCATCAGAGTGCCTTCTTGCTGCAAAAAAAAAAGACAGTGATTGTGTAAAAAAAATTCACATCATATCAACTGTTATCACAAGTGGCCTTTTGGAAATGGTAATATGTCTTTTCTGTAGCAACCTTTGCAATTGTCTGTCACCTTTCTCTCTCTACTAAATTCACCAAAGCAAATTTCATAAAAGAACTTCCCACAGCATTCAACTAGATTTGCCAAAAACATGGACATCAGTAACCAATGCAGTAATAGCACAATAGACACTTGTGTACATTTACCTATGTCCCTGTTCATACGGTTGAAGGTTGAAAAAGGTGATATCTTTCTTTACGATTATTATCTGACTGAAGATAGGTGAGCCATGTAACATGAAAAATTCAACAAAGAATTATTTCCTATATGTGCCTATTCCTTCTAGATACATGTGTGCCACCATAACAATTGTATTAACTAACAAAGAGCCACTATCACAGATGTATAGACTATAAACATTTTTATGGAAAGGATATGCCCATGCTTTGTTTCCCATTAAAGTTTTCATGTTCAATGATGCAGCCTTTCTCCTACAATTCTCTCTCTTGCTGCTAATTCACTTTGTGTATAAATGTAAATAAAGTGTCATAACTGTGTTGCTGCTTAAACTCCCCTTGTTCTACTTTCAGTCTCTCCGAATGCATAGATCATGGAACTACCTTACAATTACCACTTTTACAGGATCTGGAGCCCTCTTACTTGGAGCTAGTAAAGCATTAGTTAGGATGTACTACAGACACTGTTATGTGCTTTGAGAACATCGGATGAAGGGCCTTACTAAACTTCTGCCCTCCTTTTCTGTAAAGGCACATATGAAGGAACTTGTAATTATTACCGTCACAACCATGTTCAAATTTTACAGGACCTGAGTGTTTCTCTCAGGACCAAGACCTGAGTGTCAGGATCCTAAAACCCTTGGATTATGAGTCCTCTGCTCTAGCCAAGGTGTCTTGTTATACTTCAGATAGAGGAATAGAGCACTAAGATGATGATGTCCCAAAAACTCTTGTTGAGGAATCCTAATTATAACTACATCTCAGTGTTAACTCTCAGTTACAAAATATTGCACTCAAATCTCATATCAACTGTGAGAAGCCACTCACACAAACAAAACACTGTTAGGTTTGCTCAGCTCATAAAATTACAAACTAGAGTCAGTAATATGATTTTGATAGCAATGATACAAACTTTAAAAGAGCATATCTAAACAACTGCTTGTGATATTCTTCTCAAATCTAGGTGGGTTACCTCTATCAACAAGCATAATTTTATCAAACTTCTGGTATTTATCAAATTGTGACATCACGCATACTCTATATAAGAATAGTATGGTAAAACAACATCTGTGGTGAGGGCACAGAAATATAACATACATAGTATATATAGAACAAATTAGAGCAATGAGTGCTACCATCATGTATTATAATCTACCTAGTACCCATTGAAGCACTTACCACTACATGTCCTGAGGATTTCATAGAAAATAGCAGCAGTGCAATCAATGTGAATACTAACATGACTGGCCCATACAGCTCCCCTGGTACAGTCTAAAAGAAAAGGTGAAAACACCAAGCTATAAGCTTCTCAAAAGGTACAAATAATAAATACACATTTCATAAACAAGACTACAAAAAGCTGGTCACTTAATAGCTAGGTGTGTGTATAGCAAAGATTGGTAACTGAGAAGAATTATGAACAAACCTAAGCACTGTCTGTTCAATTATGGAATAGTTGATATGATCTACAAAGATAATACATTGTCCAGAACACACTTTTATGTCTTCTGGTATGATGATCATTGATGACTTGTATTTGAGAATTTTGAACCCTCTCAAAAGCCAAAATCAACAACCTGGAGAGGGGTTGGGTAAAGGTTGGCCTCGAAGGTGGGGGTTGATAAATGCAGGTGGGGGTTGTCAACCATAGCCTAAATTAAATTCTGTGTATAGTGGTATATACTTCAAGTTAAAAGTTTTATTAGTGATTCTGTTTCACATAACTTATGAAAAGTTCTTCTCTAAAGAAGGTGGGTGTTTGGGTGTTTTTCTTGAAGAAAGTGACACTGTGTAACCTTTCAAGTGATGAAATGTTTCAATGGCAGAACTCAAAATTAGTATTCCATTTCTATTTACATTATTGGTGGAAGCGGTGATTTGAAAATTTATGCCAAAAATTTCTTCCAGGTGGGGGTTGGCCTTCAGAGTTCTAGGTGGGGCTTGTCTTTGTAGGTGGGGTTTGATGTTTGATGTAGTAAGTATCACAAATGAAATCCACTTGCCTAAGAATAAACAAATTCAATTCAATTTTTACGAACAGCTACATAAGAAAAACATTTGCTAACACCTTTTCTTGTGGCATCAGTATGGGGTCACATGATGGGGAGAGGGAGTCTAAGATATTTCTTAGATCATTGTGAGAAATAATGGGAACTACCAAAAAGTATGTTATGTATGTTGTGAACTGGCAGTAAATGGTCATTAAATAAACCAACAAGCTTTCTAGAAGTCTATCCAGATGAATGTAGACAATTACCTGTGGTTTCAATGGTTTTCTTGGTAACAACGAGTTCACTAACCTGGGGAGGAAAATTAAAATCCTAAATTAAAATCCTTTGCATGCCATTACTTAAACACACTTTATTCAATATATTTGTAGATATTATAGATACTGTCCACGTTGTATACTGAAAATGTAAGTAGAAAAATTGTTGCGGGACTCATATCAAGGGATAACGGCTTCTCTATAGGCATCACTATTACAAAAGTTGTATATAGAGTCCTAAGTAGGGCCATTTCACGTCACGTAAGTTACATTTAGAGAGTAAATTTTGAATCATAATGCTCGCAAAAGAGACTGAAATGAATACAGCATTCCACATAATGGTAGTCTGCTGCAGTTGCCATTGTGGTCTCTCCATTAACTTCACTTTGTTGGCTGTCGTTTGACTCTCTTTGACAACATTATGGAATTATTTTAGCTTATCATCATAAGCACTGCAGCCTCCGTAAATGCTACAAACGCTATCTGTCCAGCGCTTTTCTCGCCCATGTGACTCCGGCTTTGAAAATCAGGTATTTTTTCCAATGTTCCTTTCGTCAGCCTTTAGGTTTAAGGTGGTGTTTCTTAATCTTTTCTGTAATTAATTTGCAAATGCATCCTTATTTTAGTCAGGGTCTCTCACAGGGTCAATGGGCGAAAAAGATTGGGTGGCTGTGGATTATTTTCTCGAAAAAATACTCCGTTGCCCGAAAATTGTTGGGACATAAATCTACGGTTCTGCAGACGGTTGAATCGAAGGGGGATAGTGTAAACTACCGCAACTTTGAATTGGGAAAAACTTCCTTAATGCTACGGCAATGAAAGGGTCCGAAAACATTTTTGGCCCGAAAAAAATCTAACATTTTAACAAACCGGGGGGCTGTAACCCCCCTCAGCCCCTTATGGCGGTGCGCCATGAGGTCTCTACTCTTAATGAGTTATATTTGGCTTGGTAGTTCTATGATATCATTGCATTTCGTCTAATTATCTTCATATGATTGTTTGTGATTTTAAAATGTGTCTCCAGACTGGAAACCGAACTGCAGATAAAAGAAAGCAAGCAAAACTTGCTCAGGGGATGAATGTCTCAACGAAAACTAAAAATCGCAGGGGCCATTATTGATTGACATGGTGTTTTTTTACTCATCCCAACCCTTAATACAATAAGGTGACAGACAATATGTCTTGATTTTGAATTATGCTCAACTTCCCCCTTTTTTTAAACAAGGAACTAAACAGCATAAAAAGATTTGATCTTTCCAACTGTCATCAAATGAATAAAACTGCGCACGGTAATATTTTTCAAAAGTTTAGCAACTTTAGTTTCTGCAGCTTGCTTTTGTATGTATTGCTTCGCTAATGCGGTCCTTTTGTGCTTTAAATTAAATGGTGTTCAATATATAAAAAGATGTAATTCGCCGCGTTTCGGTGTTCT
>JAAAKM020006971.1:93513946-93528858 GCA_010016025.2 Alatinidae sp. Z8VKAUB7J3
AATGCGGTCCTTTTGTGCTTTAAATTAAATGGTGTTCAATATATAAAAAGATGTAATTCGCCGCGTTTCGGTGTTCTAATTTAGAACAGGAAGGTTTGGAATATTTAAGTAAGGTACACGTTTTGGCATGTTTAAAACGTTTCAAACTATGAAAAATCTTTTAGTTATTCTTTTAATTTAAATGGAAGTGGCGGATAGACCTTAATTTGCAAAGTCGTGAGAAAGACATCAGGGTTCTACGAGGTTACCTGTTAGGGCCTCTCCTCTCCCTAGTCGACAAAGTGAAACGTATCATTTTACCTATTTATGAACATCTGAGGATGCGTGTCCGAAGTTGCTATGTCGCTACAACCGAGGACGTTAATTGATGTAAACAGAGGCCCAACCCCGCTAAGCTCAAACGCCGAAGTTGAAAACAGCACTTTTCGAAAGGTACATGGGAAAGAACTGTGCTGCTCCAAGACGGGCGGCAGAAACCAAGTAAAAGCTGAAATAAATACCCTTATACTTCAGCATGTGTTATGAGCTAGTTACGCAATGTTTTGACGTTTTGGAGGAGAACTTTCATTACTTTTGTTTACGATTGTAGAAGGTTACAAGACAGAGTTGCACAACACGTACCCGGCGTCTGTATCAAACGCAATACAGTGTTTAGTCAAAACCGAACATGCAAAACAAAATCAGTTATCTTTGCTAAGAATGTTTTTAAAAATCCAGCACGTGTTGCCAAGTATCAAGAGAATTCTTCTAGGGTATTAGTAAATACGTACGCTTCTTTTTACTGCATTGTAACGAAAGCCGCATTCGTTTTTAAGAAAACATTGGTCCTCTGTTGCAAAAAATGTTTTGTTTACAAATCACACGGTTCTATCAATGATTAAGTACGCAATAAAAGTTGGACGCCTGGGAAATCAGAAAGAGTAGTTACATAAGTGCGGGTAGTATTGGATTATCAGGATTTCTATCTTCTAACCGAAGCACATAAATGGTTTTATGACATAGGTAATGTCTCAGAAGAAAGGCTTGTGTTTACAATTGCTATGAAGGAGAATGTTCTTGGGAACGAAAATGGCTACTGCTGGGTCTTTAAACTAATGCATCAAGGGCCAACTGTGAAACCTTAAAAAACTCAGCTGGTCAAAGCACTTACCATATTTGGACCTTTGTATTTAATAGCAGTGCTCGGTGTTGTTTACATATAGGTAAGTATTTTTGTTCTACGATTTCCAAAACAACACAACAATAATAGTACTACTGCTCAAGAAATTTCCATGTACTTTTCCAACTTAAGTAACAGGTGTATTTGCTTCACAGCTCTTTGCAACTTACAACTAAATAGTTTTGTAACGTTTTAAGGGTGTCCTTTTTTAGTTTATCAAACTGTTGATGGTTGTCATATTGGCAATGATGAAAAAAAAATCTAGGACGTTTACGATGGTGAATCCAATGACATTTGTTGCAGAAAAACATAAAATTTCAAGACGTTGGAATCAATCGTCCCTAATTTTTTAAGTGTTTGGATTTTTTGCCAGTAACTCATCTAATGTAGCAGTTTTATAAAAGAGAGGCTTGCAAGTGTGGTGATGATGTGTGTAAAAGAAACAGGGGCTAGGGCAGTATCTATATACGTGAGACTTTATTTAAACAATGAGCGCTGCAAGACCGGACACCCTTCCTGACTTCCCTGGTGGCCCTTAGGGAATCAAACCCTGACCATCTTAACAGAAGACAAGTAAAATAACTGGACCTTGGCAGCCCCTAAAAGGATGTAGGAGTAACGAGGCAAAATTGCAAAGTATCTCACCATGTCTTGAATGCATAGCTAACCCAATCAGGACTATGATAAGGTCATGATTTTGCGGGCGAGCGAAACTGCATCAACCATCGGAATCTGGATGGAATCGTTTAATAGCGATAAGAGAAAGAATCTATTCCCCATACGAGTTATAAGCGTAGGAAAGTCAACAAGGCAATATTCCCAAACCTTCATCTCTGTATTTATAACAGAAAACTATGCATTCTGAAATATTTTGTTCATTAACATCTGCCGGTGCCTCCACAATCCTACGGCACTTGTAGTAGTTAAAGTAAAACAAATATGGTTCTCGGCTTTATTTTCACTCAAGGGGAAACAAACCTTTGAGTAATGAGAACTGCATTGTAAATTCTGTCAAATATCAAACCTTTCCAGAAAAAGAGAAAATTGAGAATAATATACGTGCAGACTGTAGCTCATTTAATAAAAATCAGTAATTATAATTCTTCCTATAGTACAGACCTGTCACTGCCGGAAATCAGCCCTTTTAATAATATAATGTATTTTTACTACATAAACAAGACTTTATACCAGACAAAATTTAACCTGAATTGTGACTTTATTGTTTTAAATTAGGAGACAACGCCTCCTCTCTTAGATGGCAACAATTCATTTCTGGACATCTAAGAGACTTCAGCTTCTGGAACCCATAAAGCCCCCCTCCCCCTGAATCTGACTCTATATTATCAATTTTTTACTGAGATCCCTTTTTACACACATTTTTGGCCCCTCTTTGGCAAGTTTTCTGCGGTCTCTTGTCAGCTGTTTTCACCTTCCCACGCTCTTTGGCACTTTCAACACAATAAACCAGCCTCAGTTTGAAACTTTTTAATGAACACAACGTCTGCTATAGATCGCAAAATTTCACTCTTAATTTCGCATCTTTACAACTCAATAAACTGTTTACAATCCAAACAAAAAGATGGTGTTTTAGGTGATTTTGTGGAGCACATAATCCCTTATTCGTCTTACAACTTCGGTTTTTTGTGTGACGCAATAGTACACTCAACAGAATTCCAATTTAAAGAACGAGATGATTTGCGCATAATACTTATATCAGTAATAAAAATGTAAATTTTGTAGAAATTCTCCGTTTCATGATATTGTGACTTTTCCCTTAAGTTCTTTATTGGAGAAATGGTAGAAGTATGAAAATATTGGAAAGTATAATTGATAACATGGTACACATATTCAATACCATCAAAGAATAAAATCATTGCTTCATAACTCACTTCAATCGCTGTAGATAGCTTTTAGAAGTAGCAGATGACCTTCACAGGCTATGATGAGTCTGCAACTTTCTTGGTTTTAAAAAATAAACGCCTATGCACCCTGAGTCTTTGGTCCTGTCTCCTTTGACGATCCGGCTCTTTCATATAGATCATTAACCAACAATTAATAGAAATGCTTGCCAGATCAACACAATATCGTTTCACTTTCTCTTTTCCATTTTTCGTATTCTGTGAAGATCAGATGAGTTCGCACATGCATTACTTTTGTATTCACAAAACCAACCTTTTGAATTTGTGAATATAGAAACAAAATATTGGCATTTGTGGTTCTCCGAAAATATCCCGTCATCATTATGTTTTCAACGCTTGAAAACAAATTTCCGCAAAACCAACCATTTCTGGAAAGACTGTGTAGTTACCGGATTTGTTTATGACACAAGTCGGTGAATTTCTTTCAAAGTATACCAATAATTGCCTCGCTTTCAATTAAACTACGCTTTTTGTGTCGCTGCGTAGTCATGTCACACGTGGTGCAATTAGCCCTTTTTGCTGCATAGAGAATCGCTGATAATCATTGCAACTATGTCTGATATGTGAATACCACAGTAACAATACCCCTTTTTATTTTGATACTAACGGTTATATTATAGCATATATGTAAGTTAACTATAAACGGGAGAGATTATAACAAAAATTAATAGCCGTTCATATTTCTTTGGTGTTACATTTTACGCATATTCATAATGTTTTCTTGTGATCGACAATACATAAAAAAAATACAATATGCATATCACATAATGCAGAGAGAGAATGGTTTCCAATTTCCACTTTGAGTTGGAGATTGATGTAATTAGGCGACTGTAGAAATTGAGTACAGTTGTAATTGCTACTGAAAGTGTAAATGCAAATGGTGATAGCTTACTCTCTTTGATTTCGATATTATCTTTTATCATATATATATAATATATATCGTACAGTAGCCGTATTGAAGAGTCTCGTCTTAAAAGTTGAACAAAAACTTATGCATTCCCCGAGTACAAAAGTATCAACGATTTACTCCACACAGAAAACAATCATACGATTTTCATAATAAATTTAGTGGCTCTTCGAGGGGAGAAAGTTGGGCAATCCAATGGATTATAGAACGTTGCTGAAATGAAATTTATTAATTTTTTACTCAGTGAGTACCTTTCATAGAAAAGTAAGTATTTATTGAAAGTGACCAGTTTTGGGGGCAATTTACATGAATAGTAATTCGAAAACCAGCAAATGCGTCACGATGACGTCATTGTGACGTCAACATCCGTTACAACGAAGTTATTATGGCGTCATTTGAAATATTAAACTTCATGAGCTTTACGTGCGGTCATAGAGTAAAATATATTGGTTGTTGACCGCGAAAATAGATACACGTCAAAAATTTTCCGAATATAAAAACTACGAGTGACTGTCCGAATTACAGTGTAATTGTCTAACAAGACGATGACACTGCAGGCGCTGGGGAAAATATTGACAAAGGAGAGTTTTACTCTAAAGTCTAATAAGTCTATAGGAAAGTCATCAAAGTTTAGCTTTTTTGCTAAAGGCATAATGCAGCAGCGACTAAAAAACATAACAGGAGGGAATACTAAGCCCCGTCTCCTATCCACGTAGAATAACATCGAATGTGCTAATAAAAACTATACCAGCATTAACAAAGTTGAATGCAGGAATATTGAAAGTGCTTGTAGCAAATGTACTTTTTTCGAAAGTTCCAATTTAAAATGAACAGAAATCAAACGTGCATTGATAGTATATCAAATGTTCTGATATTATATTTCATTTGTCTAATGTGTTTTATACCAATTTTGCTTATATTAAATCTGCATGTATAAAATGACCTTATAGTGAATGGTCTCAGACAAGATATTGAAATATTAACCCTACTCTTCTGGGGCTTTTTCACATACCAAGGACACAGGTTAAGATGCTGTTAAAAGGAAATTTCTGAGAAATTTCAGATTGGATTTGAAATAGACCACATTTTTTAATACAGAATATTGAGAAACAACTGCTTGTGTAACGTACTTGATAAATGAGCTGTTATTTGAAGCAGAGTTTATTTGAACGGTGATATAGATTTTCGGAGCTTCTATATTAAGAGGGTAAAGACTTTCTATCTTTTAGAGTTGAAAACATGCTGGAAGCTTTTAAAAATAATTAATACCATTTAAAGTCTTGATCATTCCAAGTGTGCGTATAACAGAACACACGAGTATATCAAGTTTGCATATTTTGAATGTTTTTGTATTGAATTTAGTTGTAACGTCAATAAACTGTGTGTACTTACCTATTCAAAAACACGAAGTGGTGTGAGTAATGTTCTATTTTATTTCAATCCCGCAGAACTTGAAGCTATCAAGGTTGCAGACAAAGGAACATTGCAGGATGTGATTTGATATTGATTATGTATCCTGCTGAAGTTTATAATCATTTAATTACTTTGGTATCAGGGCACTCTACTAGTGAGTTTTGAATGCAACTTGCAGAATACCTGGTGAGTTACACGCAGATGCATATTATGACAACCACTACACTACTTTACGCAATTCATACAATGTTATTGCTAGTAAACACCTTACCTGGAAACCTGTAAAGTTATTAATGTAGCCGTATGTCTACGACAAAATTACAGCTTTTAACTTTACAAGGTGACAGGTTGACAAAGCAGCACTGGGCAGTACAATGATATATCGGAAAGAAGCAGATAATTCATACAATACTTAACAATGCAATTTTCTTTTCAGCTCGCATTATTATTATTATTATTATTATTATTATTATTATTATTATTATTATCATTTTTTAACTTGTATATTGACTTCGGTTCTGTGCTGTCCCATTGTGCTTCATTTGTAGAACGTTGCTGTCCCATTGTGCTTATTTGTAGGACTGTGCTGTCCCATTGTGCCTCATTTACAGGACAGTCCACTTAATCGCCTTGCATTATATACAATTTTAGTCATGTTGATGAGTTGGCTGAATATTTGGGTTCATTGGACTTTCTTTTCTGATAATTACATAAGTACCAAACGACATTTGCCAGACGTTTCATTTATTATCAGGTATTCATCATTTATGTTATACGCAAATTTCATTTTGAAGTTACCTCAGTTCATATCTGTTGTATTTCAGGCGCACCATCCTTGGCTAACCAGTTGTGAAGGAACTTGTAGGCATTTCTATTTTGACCCGATGATTGATGACCTAATTTTCAATACTATGGTCAGTCGCTTAAGGTCAAGAAACGAGACATTTAAGCCCACGTCAGGGACGGGGGAAGGTAAAGCAGATGGGGGGGGGGGGGGGGGGGCAAAGAGCCAAAATTGGGGGGGGTTGCCCTGGGGCGCCCAAGCTGCCCTTTATTTTTTAGTGGGCCTTTTTGGCGGTTTTTTTTGTGTTTATTTAGGGTAATTTCAATGTCGGGCCCACTGCTCATCAGTGGTCTTTGATTGAGAGACTGCCAGGTAGGCTAGGTTCAAAATTTTCTTTCACGTTCTACTAAAATGCCTTTGCTCATTGCGTGTGAAAGGGGTTTTTCGTGTCGATATGCATATCTTGCTGTGAACGTGACACAGTGTACGTCACAATCATTTTCAATTCTGATAAAGCTGAAAAGTGGTCACGGAAAACAGTTTAGAATTGGCAAATCTCCCCCCTGTCCCCTGTGCTTAAATCCGGAAGTGCCCACCCCGTTGTATACAACAGGACCTAAGTAAACCATTACTATTCACAGAGTATCATAGTGCTAGTATTGGGTTATCAAATTCGTTGAGATATCAAGTTATTTAGGGAGCCCACACTTCCCCGTGATACAACAAAAACTAGGCCGACTTTCATTCGTCATTGTAATAGTAATAGTAATAACACAACAAACGCTTCTTTAGTAATTGTTTTTTGTAGTTTTCTTGTTCTAATTATAAAAACAATTGATGAAATGTAAATAGTAGGAATTAAAAGTTGTGGGATAACTAGTAATAAATGCTTTGATCGTACGCTGTTTGGATTACTTTGTAGCATTACTCGCACCTTACTCTGAATCCGACCCTGTCCTTCGGAAGGATAGGATACCAGCCATCTGTTTCTCTTTTTTCTCTATATCTATTCCTAACGCTTGGAATAACTGTTTTTGATTACTTGCCTACTTTTTATCTGTTTTTGAAATGTTTTACTTGGATAGAGCCCTATGGTTCATTGTACTCCTCCCCCAACTATTGTACTCTGGGATACTCTCATAAATTTTAGCATCTCCACTGTTGCCAGCTGATCAGTTCCTTACTTTTCTTAAAATCTTCCAGAATTCAGCATTGGCCACCCTGGGTATTAAACAGCAGATATCAGATCACGTTAACGCTTACACAACACCTTTATATTTGATCACAAAGGCGATCATGGAAAGTGTCTATTGCTGCTCCTATCGATTTTTAGTACACACTCGATTGTTTTTCTGAATGAAGTTCAAACTCAGTACTGTCACAGTGTATACCCCCAGATTATTCACCTCATTCTGGTAAATCGTAAAAAAGTGCTGTAACCATTTGCTAGGGAAGATTTTACTTTCAAATTGATACATGGCACTTGACATGCAACCCACACTTTCCAAACGCTGTCACACATTCGCATGCAACTCGCTTCCCCCCATGATCTTTGGGACACTTGCACTCCGAGATTCAACAAAATGTTACTTCGGGAAGGTTATTGTTAAACCTAGAAATTGTTATCTTTTGGAATGTTCAAATGTTTGCTTGCCGTTCAGATCGCTGAAATCGCTAGGAGTGCATTTTTAATTTATGCATTTCTTTTTATGCTCCTGTCAATATTAATTGAACTGGATGATGTAAACCCAATTAATTGAACTCATGATATAAAACCATCTTCACACATTTTTAAATGGTCGGTTGCATGACGTTAACTGTAGAGGTATGGTGGATACGTCTTTGCGGAAACAGCTGAAAGGTGGCGGCGCCAGAGTTGGGCAAGCGTTTCCGGTAGGATCGCTTCTTGGTCATTTGGCTAGAATCATGTTTTGTATATGTTCTCATTGATGACACATTGATGGCAGGTTCTTTCCATGGTCCGTAAGAGACAGTCCTAATAGGTGGTTGAACCTGCTTCATGGCTTGCTTCTCTGCCCGGTAGCCTAAATTGAGGAGCGTCCCCCTTGGACGCCCCAGCTGCCCTTTATTTATTAGTGAGCCTCTTTGGTGGTTTTTCTGTTTATTTAGGGTAGTTTCAATGACGGGCCCACTGCTCATCAGGGGTCTTTGATTGAGAGACTGCTAGGGTTTTCAGGAAAGCTCCTTCTCGTCATTAATGTCCTTTCTGTGTCGAAGAGAACACAGCATGATGTAAAAAAGAAATGAGGGAAAGAGAGTTCCTGGTCATAAGATCCGAAATGTTCTGTGAAGATCGAATAAAATTAAGATGTGAAACGTTTAGTAGTCTCTCAACCCCCTCCCCACTCCGCTTTGATATCTTGGCGCCGCCAGTGCGAAAGTGACCTTTTCAGTCTACCCAAACTTGTAAAGAGGTAACCAGAATTTAGAGAGAGTAGCCCTTCCTCTTGAAAATGTGCGTTTGTAATGTTCCTCAAACCTTAATCACAAGCAAATCAATGATACCATTAAAAAATACTCAATCCATTCCTTGCTAAATGTCCGAGAAGCCACCTAGTTCCCCCCTCCTCTTAAATCCAGCTTTGCACGTATCATTATAAATGGAAGTTCAGAACTAAGAATGAAAGAGGAGGAAGGAAACAGCTGGCTATGGCTTGAAATATCGTGGCATAAAGAAGAACTCGTAAGCTTGCACGTAACAGCACATTTTCTCTTCAGATGAAAAAACCTACTCTAACAAAGTTCTCTAAAACACAGAACATATAAACGGTACTTGGTTTTGCATGTACACAATCCATCTGTATTTTCCAAGTAATTGATGGCAGATGTATTATTCAAATTTGACTTATTAAAATAATCTGTGCCTTTTAAATAATGTATCATATAACATATATGCTTATATAAGATGTCCGGAAGACTATTATAGCCTAATATGTTATAAGCAGATGAAGAAATTAGAAGAGCCATGAACACAGATTATATTGTCATGATAGCTAGGATTGATAATACATATAAATTGATGCCTATCCGGCAACGTCTGGTTACCTCACTATCTTTTAGAAGGCAGAATCAGTTGACCTATTGTTGCAGATCAACGCTTAGACCGAGTATATGTGCAAAATAGTGTTAGATAACTTTTACTGCCTCAATTGCGGCATCTTTGTCATTGCCGACTCTATCGCGATGAGCTAGCACGATATATGTACGGTGACAAGTGATAAGAAACAGATGAGATCAAATACTGTGTATATACATGGTTTGTAAAGGATGTGAGTTGGTATGTCTGACCATTAGGATGCACAAGTATGTAATCAAAATGTATGTAATGGGCAAAGGTGAGATGTTTGACATGGTAATCATGCCAGAAATTATGAAAATTTGAGACGATGTTGGATGTCAATATAATGGGCTATTTGGTAACGCAATTAAAACAATAAACATCATCCATTTTATTTTCTCTGGTATCTTACTTAAGTTCCACTTTATTCGAGAGCTGATCATCTCGATCAATATTCAATACGGTAATTTCCCGCCTTCACAGAGCTTAACATTGTGAGAGCCGTAAACTGCGTAAATGTCTTAGCATTGGTTGTGAGGCTCAATGACATAAGAACCTGAATATGTAATGTGGTCATCTTGGTGTACGGCAATGTGTCTTTACTGCGGGGCGTTTTTATGTTAGGTGCACTGCTGCACACGCGCACACAGCTTAGAGGGAACACTGATCATGGTCTTAATGTAGAGATGAAGACACTACGGTAATGTAGGGATGAAGTATACCGAATTCTGAGGTGCGTTCAGAACGTTTTGCGTACTTGATTCAATTTGATATTTTAGAAAATGCTATACTATTGCTACTGGAATTTTACAGGGGTGCCCAACCGCTAGAAATAACTGAGTTTACTTTGATTTAGTTTTAAGTAAACCCTAAATCATGGTCACGATCAATTTCAACACTGGGATATGATTCATCAGTCTCGCGTTAGATGGTGCACCCTGCACAATTCATATTCCCATAATCCTTTGCAAATTTTTTTGTCTATCCTTATTCAACTGATTTTCTACTATTTTCCAATGATCTCTTTAATACTTTCTTTCCTGTTGCAAAGAAAGGCAACAATCTATTTTTAGAATGTTATTGTTTTGGCGAACTTAATAGCGATAAAATTAAATGCTGGGTCTTATAAAGCAGACTAACACATTTTGCAGGTGTGATTTGCCAAATGGCTTATAGGCAAAGTGTTCTTATTGTATTAATCTTTATGGCCAAATCCTCCACGTCTTCATATTTTAAAAAAAATACATCCATATCGTTGTAAACGTGTTTGTGATCTCTTGTGTTAGTCTATGTACTTACGCTCCTCATCACAACCGCGAGATAATGCAGAACTTTATTACGTTCAATTTCGTTATCGCATTCATTTTCTTGTCGATACAATCTCAAATTAAAAAAGTCGGAGTTGTGCCAGATGCTGGGTTCATAAAATTAAAGTTAAGAATCATACTTTTAACTTACTTCTAATTCAAAATAACTTAAGATGAACTTCAGCTGCAGCTTGCAACATTTTTGCACACTGCAAATTAAAAATGAAACCTTTGATTTACGACTTATCTTCAAACATGTTATAGAAAAGTAAATTTTTTGACGAGAACTCTAAAATATTATCACCTCTCTCTTCTACGTTTGTATCAATAATCTTAACCCAAAATCTTCCCCTTTAACAGCTGCCTATTTATATTAGTGACCTTTTGGATTAAGGTACAAAGAATTTTTCCGTTCATAGCTCCAGTCTGAGGAGGTAATGACGGCTCACCATTGATCCCTTGGGTGGGGTTCCCTCACTTTCAGTGCCATTTTGTAACTTATTAGTTAGAACTGCCATAAAGCAATTGATAAATACCATTTATAAAAAATGAAGTGTATCCGGTGCCTTCAGGTATTAAACATTCGATATTAGAAACCTGATACATTAATTCTATTGCCAGCCTATATTTTTTGGAGTTTGCCTGCAAACGTACTTTTGCAAATAGTTTACCTACTATTCGTTACAATCAAACTTCTGTTTATGCAGCCATTATTCATAATCAAATCTCCATATTCCGTAAATACGATTTCAGACATAGGAATCTTTAAACTCTACAGAAACCAGTTGCTTGTAGACTCCTTGAATCTATTTTCATAACCTGTCAATGATTTTTCTGCTACAGACCTCCTGATACATACGGTAAAAGAAGCTAAACTACTTAAATGTTGCACAAATATCTGAAAAGGTCATGAATTTAGACGTTAATATAAAAAATCTCTCGCGATTCAACGTATGTTGTTTGAGGTCGACCTTTACTATTTTTGCTAACAGCTTTAAAATTTTCATTTCCTGTACTTTTTAACTTTTTATTTCCAAAATTCTTTAACGATTGTCTTTATTACTACGAAGTCTTGCCTTCGTAGCGGCTATTATGTCAATTTTGGAGAAGGAAAGAAGTTTAACACTCCTCGGTCGTATAGTCGATTAAAAAGCCTGTGCCAAATTGGATTAATTCCTTAGTAAGTTACAAGTGTAAAATTAATGAAATTGAATTTTGTAGCCCAGAGAGACAAGCTTTTTCTGAGTTAATTGTTGTTGTTAATAAATTTCTAGCGCTCTAGAAAGTTATTCAAATAGAAAATATATGAAATGAAGATATCAAAATATATAATTACAAACCTTGCTAAAATGGCACTCTCTCCTTAGGAGATGAAAAAAACTTCTACGTTTTACTGTAAAGAAAATATAAACGTTTTAATTAAGAAAAAAGAGGAACATTAAACAAGATGGCAATAATTCCTTTACTACTCATCTACCCAGAAAGTATTACTTCAAGCAGTTCTACTGTCACCAACCTTTCTCTGCAACGATAACGTACCTCCAAAGAATAGAAAATTTATCTCTTAACTATCTTTTCATGTTTTGATAAGTATAATTAGCAAGCACGGAGCTAGCTCCATTGGTCTGGGGGAGGGGGCACAGAAAATAATTCTCAAATTATTTTCTTCTCCTTATGTCTTTTTTGCAAACATGGAATTACTCATACTCACAAATTGGAAATATAAAGCAAGGATGAATTATTACAACATTGCCAAAATCAATATTTCTGAAGAAAATTGTATTGCGACAAGAAATCTGAGGATTTTCTGGGGATGTCAAGAAATTGTACGGGGGCCAATTTGGGGCAAGAAATCAGCTTTGGAGGGGCAATGTCCCCCCTTGGCCCCCCATAGCTCCGTTCCTGATAATTAGCCTAGTAAAGTTAATTGGACTCGATGTCAAGACATAGCAAGATAAAGAAAGCAACTGCCTAAGATGTACGCCGCATCCTTGTTATTCCATAACACTTGTTATTGAGTTATTTATTTAAGAGTGTACCCGTTAACTCTTCAAAGTTCTCATCAACTAAAGCTGCAAACTATTGGATTACAAATCAAAGCAACTGCCTAAGATGTGGGTCGCATCCTGATTATCCCATAACACTTGTTATTGAGTTATTTATTTAGCAGTGCACCTTTTAACTCTTCAAAGTTCTCAAAAACTAAAGCTGCAAACTATTGGATTACAAACGTAAAGAGTAAAAATAAAGAATGACTATGAATGAAGTTTAACTTTAAAACCTGTCCTTAGCGATGAAAAGTTACATACTTAGGGGAATTTATCAGTAGTGGTCTGTAAGTGCTTGTACTTTTAAGCTTTCTCCTACCGAGACTAATAATTGCTAATAAAATTTGTATCATGCTACTTCCAGTAATTCATACCACATTTATTTTCAAGCTGGTATCTGAAGGGAAAACCTTTAAAATGGCGATTCTCTTTTGAAGTACTAAGATCCCATTGATAAAATTTGCAGAAGACGATAGTGTGTGCACCAAGATTTAAATAGTCGTTGACATTTCCCCCAAAGTTTCATGAAAACGTACTTACAATTAAACAGCTCGTTCTTGAATGAATTGCTTAATTTGTGAGCTGTTATTTGAAGGTGACGTCATATGTCTGAGAGAAATAGCCATTTTAATTATTGTATAGGTGACTGCGATCTTGACCGTTGGAGGATTGGTAAACGTTGTGGTAACGTGACTGACAATTGGAGAACGCTTTCCTTACGTTACCGTGGTAAACACAGTAGACACTTCTGTGATCGATCCCGGATCCTGGTTCCCGTGCCCGTGATTTGCATGTAGGATTTTGGTGTGCCAATTTACCGAATGCGTTTTTAAAACTTTATGAATAGCTTCAGAGAAAGAAATTTTAATTAGTGAATTTGAGAAGGGCCAGTAAAGTCACAAGGAGGCTTAATATTTTGTAGTATTTTTGTCCTCTCTATTGTTCATTAGGTTATTAGCATAGACAAATTGAAAAAGGAGTACAAAGTGTTTGCGACCAGAAGGGAATTGTGTTCAGCATATGACGTTTTCCTTTGTGATTCGAAGATCTTTAACAAGATGCCACAATGCCTTGGAAAAGTATTTTATAGCAAGAAAAAGTAAGCTACGCACACATCCCATCTGATTTTTGCCGTTGAGTGTTACGTATGTGGAGTATTGCCTAATTGTTGATACGAATTGTTTGTTTGTTGACCATCGATGTGTTGCAAGAACATGTTTGATAATCACGAGTATAAACAAGTTAGAAACCCACGCAAATTTAGTGTGTGTGTGTGTCTGTGTTTGTTTCCGTATGTGTGTGTCTCTGTGTGTGTCTCTGTGTATGTCTCCGTATGTGTCTGTGTGCGTGTGAGTGTCTGTGTGTGTCTCTCCGTGTGTGTTTGTGTGTGTTGCGCCTTACGTGCATTGTACCCCATGTCTACCCCATTGCCCGATCCACTTTCATTCCACATGGTCCACTCCCCAATTTCACCCAAACCATACGTGAAGCCCCTATGTATATCCGAACCATGTTATAATTGTACAGTTGTTGTACGACCAGTCTCTGAAGTAATTTCATGTAGTTGTATGTTTTGTTAAATTAGTTAGAAGGCCCAGGTCATGGATTATGTTTATGGATAAGAATAATGACGATGGGCCAGGTGGCAACACTAGAGGAATCAGATCAATGACTACTATTTCTCTTCGATGTAGTTCCTTAAAGGAAGTAATTGACAGCTCAAGGGGCCAAAGTTATTGGAACCATTTGCATTTTTTTGCCTTAAAGAAGGAAAATTAATGCAATTGTTTATTTTAAGGAGGTAATGAAGGGGTTTAGGGGCTTTGTTACCTTTTCATTGACTTGTCTAAGGGCAGTTCCAGTTTTTAAAAGGCTCTGTACCAAGAAAAATGTGTTTTGAACTCACCGGATTAGTAGAGGCAGAGAAAGAATCAGAGCGTCCTAATGCTTGCGAACGTTGTTTCAACACGAATAAAAGCTAGTAAATATATAAATGCGCAGACCGTGTTTCCTTATCCCAAGGAGGTACTAGTTGCAATGCAAATGAAATGCAACAGTGAGGTTCTTCAGAATATGCAAACTAAATTGCTTTTGTTAAGCCTTTATGTCTTGAGACTGATAGTGAAGCACGAAGAAAGGGTTTAAGCTCTGCAATACCAGATAATGGTGCTAACGATAGAAAAACAGTAAAAAAGATTCTGGCATTTCATAAAAATGAAAGCAAGATGGCAGAAAGTTTGCACTATGGGCACCGCTTGCTGCTAGGGAAGAGTACTCAAAGTGGCATGTTGCATTT
>JAAAKM020006971.1:93528958-93539605 GCA_010016025.2 Alatinidae sp. Z8VKAUB7J3
AGCAAGATGGCAGAAAGTTTGCACTATGGGCACCGCTTGCTGCTAGGGAAGAGTACTCAAAGTGGCATGTTGCATTTCCCGTGAAACATGTACTGACAACGTTGCAGTAAGAGCTTAACTACAAATGGTTTCTATAAAGTTGCAATTCGCTTGATTCATACCGAGAAAATATCGATATCTTTGTCGCATTTGTTTCACCTCATGAATAATTTTTTATCGCGTGATTGGTTGACCAATTCATTGAATTACGAATTTACTAATTGACTGTGCTATTGATTGGTTAATTGACTGTTTGATTGAATGAGTTACTAGTTGATTACTCAATTGGTTGAAATCTTTGTCATCAGTCCAACCGTGCATTCTTTAGTTGAACCATGGTAGTCACAACTTTTATCACTTGTAAACATCAATTCCCGAATTTGTAATTTGATATTGCGTACATTTATTTCGAAGGAAAATATATTTTAGAAAATTCAACTCATTTATTGCAAATGCTCTTCATTGTAGACAACCACTTGCAGTCCGTTTACAAAGGGATGTGAAAGGAGAGATAGATAGAATACTATCTTCGACTCGAATGGCTCTTGGTCATGGGCCATGCAGGTAAAACTAAGTTAGTTTACGCATAGTAGGTAACAAACTCTGTGAAATATATTGTTAAATATGCAGTGTAAACTTGTTTGGGAAGTTATTAGCAACTCCCCTATATATGTTTTGGAGGTAAAAAAAGTTCAACGTTGATCAAAATTACTAGATTCGTTTTACGTAGCTCTAGGAAGATGTCCGTTATGAAAACCTCCTCATGGGCCACAATTTTGCTTTAATTAAGCGGCGAAAGAAGCTCCTATTAAAGACAACATTAAAATGCATTGTAGTTTGGCGACAGTTCGGTTGGTGTTCAAGTCGAGTCCTACGAATACAGCCATGGTACAAGGTGGGAAATTTCAGGCTCTGGCGTCATCAACACAATCTTTATACCTTTAACGTTGTAGAGACCTAAAATCTCCACGTAACATCTGCCTTTTGCTTTACACGAACGGTATAGCCTTCAGGTAACTGTGGCATGCCAATGTATCAGCCGTAAAATCATTTATTGGCCGTAATGGGAATACAAATGCGTACGACAAATGCCCGAGCAAATGCTTAAAACTGCTACGTCTGTACGGCAGTACGATACCATAGGGAGCCTGGGAAAACTATTTGATCCATGGCTTGCCTTCCTAATGCATATGGTAAGTCGGGGTATCGGAGATAAAATTACAATCTTATTCATAGTATGGCGCCTTAATAGTCTTTGGGGCCTATTTTTTCAAAGGCTAAGAGGAGGGGGAAGACGTATTATATCTGAAACGCAAGTGTCTGGTATGATTGTCACTTGCTTCTATTCTAAATGCATTTTTGTCTCTTTTTTCTTAAAGTACCATTAAACTTGGAACATCGAATCTCTCAGATAAACAAATAGTGGATAACGTGATGAAAGTAGCTAGTTTTATAGCCGAAGAGGTGCCTGGTGGATGGAGTAATGTGAAGGCATTGTACCTGAAAACAACAGCATCAGTCTCTTTACCGCTTTATACTTCGTTACCGGAATACGAGGGTAATATAGAAGAGGAAAAGGAAAGCGAAGAAAACCAAGAGAAAGCGAATAAGAAAAGATCTAGAAAGAGGAAGAGACCTTTAAGCGATAAAGCAATTGAAAGTACAGGACAGAAAAAAGTAGCGCAGGAAAAAACTATCGTAAAAGTTAAAGCTAAGAAGGTTCGAAGGAAGGCAACGAAACCTCTTCTTAAAAAGATAGGAGTGAGATAACTGTATGAAAATGAGTTTGTATTGTATGATTGAGCTTAGGTAACTTAGTTTCTTACGCTGGCAGTTGAGCCTTGCATACTGCTGTGAAGTTACAAACGTTATCTGTACATATTCTGTACCCTTTTTCAAATCATTGTGTTCCCTTCATTGACAGACGTAGATAAATTATGAGTCATTTCTGGAGATATATTTCGCTGCCTTAACTAGATAGCAACATAAGTAAATGTTGCCCGCCTCTTTGAGGGAACTATTACATTTTTTAATCTGTCATCAACCATGTTTCGTTTCAGTGTAATTGATAGCTTGAAGTATCAGAGATGACGCAGTAGATAAAGTCGCTGCACTCAAATTCAATGATATCTGAAGAGATAGGTTTGAGCCCATTTGCCGCCACGGCCAGTCTTTGTTACTTCGTCTGTTCTGATAATGTCCTTTTTCAGTGGTTCTACATGTTTCAGGCTTTAAAATACTAGGTTGCCAGCAATGCCGCGCAGGAAAAAGAAGTGACTCCATACTTCAATGAAAAAATAGTATTGACTGCCTGCAGTGAAAACAATATAAAGAATATTCTACACCCATCCCTATAACCCAATATATGTACCTAGAAATGCTGACTACTTCCGACTGTTTCTTTAAGTTATATCATATGGATTATCATGCACCCATTATCATATAAAACATAAACCATGACCACATATATTGCCACCAATGTATTCAGACGGTAAGATTATGTTGATGTGTAGTAAGCATCTAGAATGTAACATCGCATCGAAACAACTGGACATAACCATGGCGCATGACGGATTGAAAATGTCATTTTCGGAAAATGATATTCAGTTATTGGCAAATGACGGTACGCGGGTTGTAAAAGCAGGGAATTGCCTTAAAAGTTAACTTCAAATATGAAACAAGTGTAAAAATGAAACAAGTGTAAAACGTGGCGTTAATTACCGAATTTGATTTTTGGAGTCAAGAAGGACCGAATGCAAATTTTCTTTATAAAAATAGAAATCCTATCTGAGTAAGTTTACTCAGTTAATGGATAAAAACCATAAAAATACTGGAAGGACTACCCGATTTCTATGTTTTAACCAAAATAGAGTTGCAAAATGTTAAGTGGGCCGTACAAAATCACATTGTAGGCCTCGTGCGGGCCGGGGGCCGCGGGCTGGCCAACATTACCTTAGGCGGTTGTGGTTTAGACAAGCGTAAGTGCTGAACTAGCGTTGTTGGTTCGGTATGTATACGGGGTACCGCAGCATCTGCGGTTTGACGCGAGATCGCCGCTGTTATAGAGGTTCATAGACATATTTTCAAGCAGTACACTCAAAATGCGTGGGTCGTGATCAGAATATTTTTGCCTCAAGGTTTTTGTATTTCAATCACTACACGAAATTAAGCATTGTTATAACGTTCCTTACATAATGATGTTTGCGATGTCAGTTCATACGTTGGGAAGTTGTACAAGTGATAAAAAGTTAATGTATGCGAATGAAATTTTACAGTAAAAAGTTAGAAAACGGATCTTAAATAGGTAACAAAAAGTAAGTAAAATGATACAAATTGTTTTTGTTAAATATACTATTACAACTTGTTATACATTTTGGAGGATTAAAAATTCATGTTTAACATTCTTTATAAAAGGTATGCCGCATGCATGATAAGAGTCGTAAAAATATTAGGTTTATCATTAACAGTAGTAATGGCAATATTGACCAAACTGCAGGGCCTCCGATGTTGCTAGGAGGGAGGGCGGTCGGATATATCTTCTAGGTCTTTTGGCAAAGAATTGGTGTAGTATATCTGCTCATTGATTTCAGATTCTTCTCACGATCCATGAGAGCGGCCCTGGTGTTTCATACCAGTCTCCCTGATAAGCAGCGGAGACTCCATGAGAGCGGCACTAGTGGGCGATTTATCCTACCTCGTGGCTTGCCTCTCCGAGGGGTGACCGAAGTTAAGGGGCATTGCCTTTAGAAGCTCCAGCTACCCTTTATTTATTAATAAGTCTGCTTGCCGGTTTTACTGTTGGTTTAGGATAGTTCAAAACCAAGTACACTGCGCATCATGGGCCTATAGCTGAAAGGTTTCGGTAGAACATTGCCCTTCCAATTTTTAACCAAGTATACCCATTGCATTAATTACACAATTTAAAAGCCAAATATTTTGTTTATTAATCTGCTAGTTTCTGTCTTACGAGTGTAAATGCTTCTAGAGTGCAAACGATAACCGCTTTGTTGCTTCCGAATCATGAATATTACTGCAAGTTACATACAAAACCTGACTGACCCCACCCCTACTGTAAAACAGCATCGGAGGCACTGCTGAAGTTCAACAAAACGAATGAGATGCGAGTGTAACGATGTTTACATTAATGAAAACTAAATAAACTGTTTCTAAATTACTATTTAACCATAAAAGGGGTTTACGCAATGTGCTTATTTAAAATCGGAACATTTTAAATGGGAGGATTCTAGTTTCGGCATCTTGTTAGCGCATCCGTAAGTCAAAATGTTAGAATTTACGAATTAGTACTTCCCCAAATGCCAAGTTCGGATATTATATTAGGCAGACCCAATCTTAGTAATATTCGTTCACTGGGAAGCTTGACGAACAGTTATAAATGACGACCACTTTGCAGGCGTTAATATGCAAACTGCAGTGATGAGGTCACCATAACTTTCCCCAGCAACAAAACATCCTCCCAGCTAATGCAACCGCTCAAACTATGAAAAACGGATTGCTTTAATCTGCGAGAAGGTTTCATGAAGATTTGCCTGGTGAAAACCATGCTTTTGGTCGTAACAAGGTTTTAATAGGAACATTGTAGACCTTGGAAATGCATACAATGATGCAAGTGAAGGAAATTAACTCCTTGTTGAGGTTGATTGTCAACATTTACAGCGAAAGTGAACTTAAAGCTAAAAACGGTCAAAGCTTACTAATTTTGAAATATTGACCTCGTATTGAAGTGCCTTTTTAACGGCAGACACCTAACAGAAAGTTGTGTGGTGAATCGTACAAGAATTTTTTTAACTTCACCAACATTATAAATGCCGCATCCAACTAATGTTGCAATTATGTTTTATACTATAAACAGGTGACTGCGCTTGATCCTTAAAATTTTTAGCAGATCTTAGTATATCGACGGTCGATTACAGTTAGATAAAACCATTAGTGGGACGTTATGGACTACTACAGCCTACTTCATGCATATTTCAGAGGGGAATAGAAAGTAAGTGCCCTCGTTCCAAGGGAAATGACGTCATTAAATAGGAAAACATTTCCTGTAGAGAAAATCCAATCCGTTAAATGACATTGAGACAGGAAAAGTTGAAAGGATTTTAAGCGTCCAGTTCCAGGCAAGGCATTTACTCGCCTGTCTGCACGCAAGTCTGTCTGGGATTTGCTGCTCTCTGTGTTTTGATTGAATACGAATCTATTTTATTTAAGCTGCTAAGCGGATTATATCATTTTAAAAGAAACGAGTTACCTCTCAAATGACCCCCTTATGAGCAATTGTCTTTAGCCACTGCAAACAAAGCAATAACAGATAATGCGAAACTGCACTTGCGCTGTAAATAGAATGCCGACAAAGGAGAAATGCGCAGATCTCCATTCTCTGGTTGGATTTGTATTATTCTGATAAGAAATGCATCCAATGTTTATTCATCAAATGAAAGCGTAGTCTGAAACGAAATTAGGTCGATTCACTATTTCTTATAAACTAAAACCAAAGCAAGTTCTGGTTTGTTTATAACCAAACAAATAGAACATTGTCCGGAATAAATTTGTTAATGTGCGTTTGCAGGCGACAGAAATGTTGAAGATTGATTTACGAATTAAAAATGAGAATCGTACAGCTGGGAGAAGGGGTAGCAAGCGTCTAAGAGGCGTTGTAAAAGGAAAATAGATGTACATTTTTAATATAAAGATAAGCAGGCCTACCAATCAAAAGGCGCGTAGATGAAACATAACAATGAAACATGACAAGACAGTACATTATTAGCTTACGGTGTACACTATCGCCATTTTCGGATTATTAGATTTCACTTCACAAAACAGCATGGATTAAGACCTATGAAGAAATGCACATTTATATTTCTTTGCATTCCGATAATCTGAAACTTTGACATTTGAATGAGTTAAAAGATGCATTATAAAGAGGTATATTATATTTCGCGGGGGGGGGGGGGGGGGGGTGACACGTCCAGGCCTTTCTCCAACTTGAATTATGGAACCATTTATCCTTTAAAAGAAGTCTAAAAAATCAACACTTGTAAGTTTCTGAGACATAAAAATGCGTAAACCAATTTGCTTTGTAGAGCAAGCCTATATAATGGCAGGGTGTGATGCAAATCTAAGGTCGCCAGAACGTCTTCTTTCGACCTGATCAGTACTCTTAATCCACAGGGGTTTATAACTTTGCTCGTGATCTAAAGGTTTACAAATTTCGTCTAAAATCTAAGCTAATATATCTACTCTGCTGCCACGGACTGGCTTCATCTCTCATGTAAACATTCTTTGCAAAAGTAATAATATAGTAATTTCACGCATTTAAACACACTTAGTAACACGTTCTCCAGCAATGTAGACACAAATTTATCACTATCTTACTTAAATGTTTATGGCAGGCCTAAACTCGAAGTTCGGATCTGTTAAACTGTTGTGAAAAGATATTTTTATGTGACATTACTTTTGCTCCTCAATGTAAAGTCTATCCCTGATCTTCTTCCCCACATCCAGATCGGATGCTTCTCTGAACCGTCTTCACTCTGCTCAAACTGCAATGTTTACACCTCCTCCGCTTACCTCCTAAGTGTTGCCCACCCTGATATAAGTTTATCTTCTTTTCAAAGCTCATGGTAACGCGTTTTACCAAGTATTGTTTCTGCTTTTGCATGACAAGACAAATACAGCTTAGCTTCCCTTCCTTTTTCAAAGTTGCGATTACCTTGTCAACTTTTCAGACTCTGTGTTTCTTAAATCTGATTTTGGTTTTGAAAAGAACACTAGAGAAGTAGAAAATGTGTCACCACCAGGGATCGAACTCGTGACCCACGCTTTCGAGGCGTGCGCTCTACCAACTGAGCTAGGTGACCTCCGATGTTGACATACTTTTATTTCTCTAGTCGCCACTTAAGAAATAAAAGTATGTTAACATCGGAGGTTACTTAGCTCAGTTGGTAGAGCGCACGCCGCGAAAGCATGGATCACGAGTACGATCCCCAGTGATGCATATTCTCTATTTCTCTAGTGTTCTTTTCAAAACTAACATTTCAAATCCTGACTTCTCGATCAAATCTGATTTTCAAGGACTCCCCTTCCTACAAATTCAGCTACAACCTACCATAGAATGTCTTCCATGTTCCTACCTAGTTGTGCGTTTCCTACTACCCCTGTTTACTACTAGCCCAGTGGAATCATTACAAGGGTTCCAGTTTTAATTTTGATAGCACTCCTGTATACCTTAACTTCAAGCAAAATCTTTGAACCTAAAGAAGCCACTCACTCCTCGCCGTTCCATCCATACTCTTGGTACCTGTTCTTTTCTCAAAATATATTAACCATTTCCATCGAAAAAATAGGATTTGAAATATCAGTTTGAATAGACACTAGAGAAATAGAAAATATGCAACCGACAGGGTTCGAATTCGTGTCCCATGCATTCCTGACGTTTACTTGGCGATCTAGATAGCTAAACATTTTCTTCTTAATAGGAAATCGAATATATAATATTCTCATTTCTATTCTTACCATTACAGATATTGCAAATATACTTTCTCGCTATCGGAACTCGTAACACTAAGATCTTCATTCTATTTATATTCCTTTTCAATATTCTTTTCTTTTCAATTAAACACTTTTGAAATTCCACCTAACTTCTGTTGTGAAAGCCAGATTGTCTTCAAAGAATACTCATGAGGATAGACTAGGCCTTCCTGCGAAGTAGACGCTGTTTATCAGTAATGCAAACACGTAGGTACGTGTATCAAAGCCTTGACGCAACCCGACAATTGTTCTGAATTACTCTGCGCAGCCCGCAAAAGCCCTCATAAATATGCTTCTCGGATCAGAAAGACTCTGCAATGCTAGCGTCGGTTCCTACCTTCTATAGACAAAAGGTTGATTATTTTGACAATAATTTTATCAACGCTGTTATTTTAATGTCAACTCAGGGATGTCTTTTTAAAAGTTCAACGAGGTCTTCAGTTTTCTTGTTTTGTTTACATTCTTTGCTTGACCTTTAAAATAGATAGATAACAAATTTTTACCAGATGACGTAAGCCATCGTTTAGGTGGGGTCCTCGGAATTGGGCAAGGTGATGTCATTTTACAGGCTTGGAGTATTGCAACTACTTGCTTGTTATAAACGTATCAGTGCTGTTATTTTTATGTCAAGTCTGGAATGTCTTGTTGCCAATCTAACGAGGTCTTCAGTTTTCTAGTTTTGTCTACAGTCTTTGCTTGACCTTTAAAAAGATTGTTTGCAAATTTTACTAGATGATGTAAGCCTCTAATTGGGCAAGGTGATGTCATTTTACAAGTTTGGAGTAATGCAACTTCTTGTTCCTGTACTAAGTGGCATAATTGTTTACTTGCTAGTTGTTTTTCAGTAGTATAACGTAATGATACAAGTGCTTAAGCAACTTTCTTTATAGATACTGGTCATCATTCGTTTTTCTTGTTAACAGCATTTTGGCAGTGGTTGTTTTCTGTCCTGAATAAGTCTTACTGTGTGTGGTGTTAAGTAATTCAACCGATTCTAATATTAGCTACTTTCACTGCCGTTATAGCAGTCATTTGAAACTGAAAATCAATTTCTAATTAACATTGATTGAATTTTTGTGTTTTGTTTTGTAATCGTAACAGAAATCCCGTCGAGCAGATTTACGCAAAAGTAAATATTTTGCTTTTGTTTTAAAATATTATGGTTGTTCTAGGTAAATCATTTAAAAGTATTTATGAGATTTCTAGTAAATATTTTTCCCGACCTCTAATCATGAGTCATTTCTGTTTGGTAGATTCAGTGCGGGCAACTAAGTACTGTCTGTCTAATCTAGCGTAGTCTGTCCAGCTTACTGCCTTTTCTCGTATTTGTTTAGGGACTTTAAACTACTCAATTTAGTTTGATCTGTTCATTCTAGTAGGACTAATGTAGCAAAAACAGTCCAGTTGGCGTACCTGCATGCGCCCTAAAAATTTGGTTGCGTCGGGGTAGAAAGTCAGTTTCTAGTCATTCCAGTTCTATCAATTTAATCGGCCTCAGTCGAGAACAATGAGCAAACAGTTACTTCAGTCCAGTTAGACTGTACGCCACTAAAGCTCAAGCTAGAACGGCCTTGATTGCGCGGTGGCAACGAGATGCCCAGCACAGTATTTTCTACAAGATACTGAAAATATTTCAACAGATTTTGACTTATCACCTAAAAAGAACTCCCTCGGCCAAACAGACTTGTAAACTGATTTGATTTATCAAAATCTTTAACATATGTTGCGTAATACTTCCAATCGTATAGACATTTTCGCAGCAGCATTGAAGAAACACTTTATTAAGCAAGTTGTTGCCACCACGTAACCAAAGTCGTTATGGCATAACGAGCGTTTCCTGTTTAGTTCACATTATCTACTACATTAGGAACAGATTTATAGGCCTTCAAGAATTTATTTTCCCCTTGGTACCACTTCTTAACATCTCCACTCCTTATCGCTGTCTGGTTATTTCTGACTTTTTCTCTATTGTTCGAATGAAACATATTTGTTCCAAATTTCTGGTAAAATCAAATCAATACACTCTACCTTATACATAATATGAATAAACTTGCTGGATAAACTATCAGTCCTATAAAAATACAAATGGTAAAATACTAAAGAAATCTTATTTTTCAATCATTCAATGTGCTGCCGATTGCTTGAAATACTTAAAATACAATTTTGAGCAACGGGTCCCGAAAGTATGAAATAGGTAATATAAGGTAACACCATGAATTGTTTAAACTTCAACGAATCAAAGTTAATAACTTCGTAATTATAGACCCTCGTTCTTTTAACGTTCTTTTAATGTAGAAAAAGCAAACTTTTTGTACTTGCCTTTTGAATGGCTCAAAATTTTGGTACGTGATGATGCGTCGGGAAGTTTATTATATACAGCCATTGCACGTCGAGCCATTTTATTTCGTTTAGAATCGATTGAAAGTAATTCCTTTTAAACCAGCATCCCCCGTCGTGTGTTGCATCCAAGTGCAATTTCTGCAATTTTTACAAAAATGGACTTTTTATAAAAACTGATCATGGGAAAGATATTAAATACAGTAAAAAAAACCAGAAATGTATTTTCACATGAGTTGAGCTGACTGTACATACGTCCAAGATATGCTGTAATAATGGTTTCCACACTATCTACGATATATAAAGGTCCTTTCATTACAAATTTGCATCTTAGTTCCGTCCATTCTTGCGTTTTTCTGTGGTTCCCATATTACTGTTACTAAACAGCACATTCAGTAAAAAATAACATGATAAACACCGCCCTGAAAAGAGCCGATGAGCTGGTTTTTCCAGGAAAGTTACTAAAGATGCAATGTTTGAGATCTGAAAAATACCTTCTTTGTCTGAAAATATCAGCAAAGAAGCCTTCTAGGCTCGTAAACTTCAATTAACCTGTTAGCATTCTTTTCATAGTCTTTTTTTAAACTTTAATAGTTGCGTGGATCTAAAACCGGCATGAACTGCATCCAACTACAAACAGAGCAAAAATTCATCTTTTTAAATTACTGAAAAGCAAGAAATCCAACATATTATTTATGATGAAAACAACACTGACAGACTATAGGTAAG
>JAAAKM020006971.1:93545362-93571362 GCA_010016025.2 Alatinidae sp. Z8VKAUB7J3
CTCTTTTGTAACGAATTGTAGAGCGGGGAGAGGGTAGATTATTGCCAAAACCAATAAAGGGGAGGCATTATAAATTAATATTAAGGGTAAAAGTTTTCAACAAATTTCCAAATGAGCACAAAAGAGTAGGCGTTACTAAGTCCTTTGTCTCTTGGTATTCTGTCCTTTAAACTTTGAACTTTAATTCCCTTAAGCTTGTGCAAAAACCAGCGAGAGGCTTTGTAAATATAAAGGTTATTTCATTATCATTATAATTATTTAGATAATATTGCAATATATATTTAGATAGCTGTCTTTACGTCAAAATGTAGCATTCGATGCCTTCTTTTCCATCCTGGCGTTGCCACGCTTTTTCTTATTTCTCTTCGAGTGAGAAGGATGATGATTGGGTCGAACAAAGAAACTAATGTAGGTGACACCGCAGTGTACAAAGACACACGGTTTGATAAGGGAATTCCAGAGGCATGTACGAGCCTTGGTATCAAAAATGGAAACCAGCAGCATATAAAAGTTGCAATGAGAAAATACGTTGATAGAGCGATCCGCACTTGCAGTTTTGATTTAGCAATATTCTCTGGTCGAGGAAGTTTAGCGAAGGTGCCACTTTGCCTGATTGAGGAAGCTCGTCGACGGACATTTGCGATAATGCTATTGCGTACGTTATCGCCATGTGAAGTTACTGCCGTACTACGCTTAATCCTGCGTATTTCTACGGTATTATTCGTGTTTACACTAGAACTGTCACCTATAATGGTAACTGGAAGTTGCAAGCTACACCTTGATTTCCCTCTTTGTCTTCTTAATTTACGGGTGTGATTGATTGTCTGTGAGGAGCAATGGCGTTTCGAGGATTCTGAACTAATCTGACTGATAGTGACGGGATCAAATTCAGAATTCGTATCTTTAAGATATGCGCTGCGAGTAAAATAACATGGCATATTTGAGTTTGTATTTTTATGTTCCTGGTCCTCACTCTTCTGAACGCTCGTTTCTGCTGCAGAAAAAGTAGACGCTTGTAAGCATCTAGTTCCTTTCTCTTCGCAGGGTAATACTGGAGCAACTTTCCTTGCTTTGTGTGCTTGACTCCTTGCAATTCGATGCACCTTAGAGTTTGTCACAAAGAGGACGCCTAATGGGAGAAGTAAGACAGTAATGAAGAGCGACAAAACATACGGCATACTGATAATTGACCACTGAATTGTACAAAAGGAGTCAGACTGCGTATCATAAGCCACCCAATCTTCATGAAGACCGATCGGGAGGCAAACCGCAATTGACTGAATCCAAGGCCATAGTAGTATAAACACAAAATAATTCCGGTGCAAGTATTTATGATATAAATATGGACGGGCAACGGAAAGGTATCGATCGAGTGATATAACTGACAAAGCAATGATGTTAGTAACCACGAGGGCGTAAGACATTAAAAGAAACCCAGTACATAATCCATCAACAGCATATGTGTTGGGGGGAGGTTCCAATAATGTTGTATACACTCCATATGGTAACTGAAGTACGATGAACAGTATGTCGGAAATCAATAGATCCAGGAGCAATATATTAGGCCTTGTACGCAACGGTTTGTTCCTTAAGATCGTGTAAGTGATAATGACGCATAAAACCAGTCCAACAACGCCAACTAAAGAATAAAGCAATGTCAAAAGAACTCGATCCACAAAAGATATGGTCCCGTCTTTCGTATTTGGAGGACTGTGAAGTTCAGACGTGTTCAAATTTCTTATCAATGTTGTATTCATGTATAGTGACAGATTCTTTAAGTACAGATCCATTCTATTTAATTTTGTCCAGCTTTGCTAATTGCAACAAAGACCCTTTAAGTGAAAGGAACTTGTATCATCGTATTATGTTTGAATTCTCTTAGTTTTATCAGCGGTAGGAATATCCAGTGGAAGGAAACGAACTCAGATAAACGCTTGCCACAAGGTAAACTCGAGACAATTCTTGTTTTGATAAGTCCTGAAGAACGACAAAATTGTTTTGAACTAGAGTAATCTAGAATGACCTTGTCAACAATTACGGTTTACGTTATTGATAGGCGAATAAAAATAAACATTTAAGTCAACAGAGGCAAAGATTGTCACATTCTTTGTAGGTCAGTGTACAATGCACACAAATAATAACACGGATCATTAATTTTATTACCATCTGCAGTTAAACGATGCGATAAGAAAATTTGCAGCCTTCAGAAGAGAGCAATTGTTTTTGTAAGTTCTTTGTCTTGACGTCAATAAAGACAAGTTCCAAGCTGCAAATCAGTTTCCATCTTAAAGTGTATTGCAAGCCGAACAAAGCCCGTGGGGTATTCTTGTATTTGTATTTGTGGATAAGATTGTGCGTGGAATTTTATCGAAAGCAATTTACACTTTCAACTGGTACGTGGTAGGGCAAATGCGTGGAGTGGGGTATCACATACAAGATGAAGGCGGAAGTAGCTTCTTGATACTGTAGAATAATAAGTGACCAGCTCAACAGGACAGTAAACGTATAGTTGATTATTGACAGGGGATTTCATCCACAAACATCTGTTATTGTGCTTTACATATGAGGGCCAGATTGATCGAGATCTCTTGTTTGTGGGAACAAAACCCGTAATAATGATGTCCAATCACAGTTTATCACAGTTAAATTTCTTGTTGTTAATGCTCCTATTTTTTACTGTTCTTCTGATTCTCCTCCTCCTCCTTCTTCTTGTTCTTCTTCTTGTTGTTGTTGTTGTTCTTCTTCTCCTTATTATTATTATTATTATTATTATTATTATTATTATAAAAAAAAACGTAATTGCCCAAATCCAGAGTTTCTAGCTTGGTGAAAACGTATATTGTAACATGAAAATTCATTATGCCTGTAACGAGATTAATGAATTGTATTGGATGAAAGAAATAGATCTTTGAAGTTAAAAAAAAAATAAATTATTATGCACTCTATTCAAGTCTCTACGACCAGATATAGCTATTATTTACAGCGTAAACTCCCTATACAAGATCATCGTAACGGTCGCGGACCCGGCCGTCACCAGCCCCCACTACGTGCCGGTCAGTTCACCCAGGCGCTGCCCAGCCGCCGCGCCCAGCTCCTCCATGATGACATGATGGTGGGAGGCGCTCTCCATCGCCGCGCGGACCGGATCGCTCTGCGTGCTGTTGCCGTAGACCGAGCGGGAAGAGCCGCAATTGATGACCGGCTCGACACCGAGCCGGCGATAAACCTCCGCATGATCCTGTGACAAGTCTCGCTCCTCCCGCGCCCTGTGCCGCTAGGATGGCCAGCCCAGCGTTCAAATGCTAGCAATTTGCATCGCGGCGGCAAGGAAGCGTGACCATGAAATCGCTGCAGACCTATGAGGGACCACGGGCGTGGCGCGGGCCGGACCTGGCGGCGCAGCGCGATTGGATTCACACCCTGTCGCAAGCAGAAGTCGACGAGCTCGCGGCCGCCGCCGACGCGGTGTCCGACCGGGATATCGTGTCGCTCGGACGCGCTGACTTCGATCTACCCGCGCTCGACCCGGTACTCGACCGCATTCGCACGGAATTGCTCGAGGGCCGAGGCATCGCCACCTTGCGCGGCCTGCCGATCGCGGACTGGCCGATGGCACGCACCGCGCGGGCCTACTGGGCCGTCGCTTCTCGCATGGGCGTCCCGATTGCGCAGAACGCGCTCGGCAATGTGTTGGGCCATGTGTTCGATGTGGGTGGCAACGCGGAGGACCCCCACCAGCGGGCCCATCAGTCGACCGGCGCCCTGCCCTTTCACACGGATATCAGCGCCGAGATCGTCGGCCTGCTGTGTATTCGCGGCGCGAAATCGGGCGGCGCTTCCGCGCTGGCAAGTGTCACCACCTTGTGGAACGAACTCGTGGCGACGCGCCCAGACCTGGCCCAGGAACTGACACAGCCCTTCCACCTCGACCGCCGGGGCGACGAAATCGACGGACAAGACCCTTGGTTCCGCATGCCGGTCCTGGCGGTCACTGAACGCGACATTCTCGTTTGCCACAACTCCCGCTTCATCCGCAGCGCGCAGCGCTTTCCACAGGTCCCCAAATTGACCCCCGCGCAGAAAGAAGCGATCGACCGGCTGCAGGCGCTCGCCGACGATCCACGGTTCAAGCTCGAGATCGATTTCCGGCCGGGCGACATCCAACTGATCAACAACATGGCGCTGCTGCACAGCCGTACCGCCTATCAGGACTGGGCGGAGCCCGAGCGCCGGCGGCATCTGCTGCGCCTGTGGTTGAGCGTCCCCGATGGCCGCCCCCTACCGCAGACATTTTACGCGCGCCAAGGCGCCGATCCGGTCACGGGCAGACCCGCCGGTTTTCCCCTGCCGCCCGGTGCCGCCTACGCCGCGCCGCTCGAAGCACCACACCTCATTCGCTGACCACGCGAACCTTGCACTGGCCGCAGCGTTAACGGCGAAACGCCGGCAGCACTTCTTCGATGCAGCGTTGCAACTGTTCGCGCGGGTTCGGCGCGACAAAGCGCAGCACCGGGGTGGTGCAGCCCGCCTCGACATAGGCGGCGATCTTGTCGATCACCGCTTGCGGCGAACCGCAGGCGACCCAGGTCTCGGCCCGCTCGCGCGAGATCGCACCGGCACCGTAATAGGAGCCGAGGAACTGGGTGGCTTCCGCGAAGGCCTGATCCGCATCCTCGTTGATATTGACCATCAGGTGCAGCGAGCTGTCGAAATTGTCGGTATTGCGGCCGAGCTCCTCGGCGTAGCGGCGGATCGTGGCGAACCGTTCGCGGAAGGTGTCCACCGGCGTGCCGTCGGTCTGCCAGCCATCGGCATGGGTCGCCACACGGCGGAGCACCCGGTCGACCGTTGCCGCATCGGCGGTGGCGACCGGCGGGTTGACGGCGAGCACGATCGGGATCGACTCCTGCACCGGTTCGAGCTGCAGATCGACATCGGCGAAGCCGTAGTACTTGCCGTCATGGGTTGCGGCGCCCTCGCTCCAAAGCTGGCGCAACACGGCGATGCCCTCGACCACCCGGCCGATCCGCTCGCGCGAGGCGACCCCCATCACTTCCAGCTCGTGCGCGAATTGCGGACCGAACCGGCCCGGCGCACCGCTGCACACGGCCAGGATGGTGCGGCCCTTGGACACCACGTCGAGGCTGGCCCATTGCAGCGCGAGCAGTACCGGATCGCGCAGCGGAAAGCTGGCGAGACAGATGGTGCCGAGCTTGACCCGCTCGGTGCGCGCCGCCAGCGCGGAGAGGGTGACGATCGCCTCGACCCGCGGCTTCGACAGCAGATTGTCGCCGACCCAGACGCTGTCGAACAGGCCAGAGCCCTCGGCCTGATCGGCCATGGCGAAGATATCGTCCATCGATCCCCAATCGAACAGCACGGCGCGAGTCGACAGGCTGAGGCCGAATTTGGCGGTCATTTCGACGGGTGCGGTCATGGCGGACACTCCGCGGTTATTCGAGGAAGGTGAGGATGGTCTGCAGGACCACCCGTGCGACCTGGTCGAGATGGCTCAGCGGTACGAAATCGTCGCCCAGCACCGATTCCGCACCGCCGCCGACCCCGTACATCACCGTCGGCACCCCAGCCGCACACGGGCCGCCGGCATCGTATGTCCCCTGACCGTAGAGCGTACCGGGCTCGCCGCCATGCACCGCGGCGTGCGCTTTGGTGAGGTGCTGGACACCCGGATGGTCCGGTTCGACCAGCGCCGGCCACATATGGTTGCCTTGTTCTACCGTGACCGCGTAGGGCGACATATCGCCGATCGCCTCGCGCACTTCTTCCGTCACCACAGCGGGATCGTCGCCCGGCAACAAACGGCGATCGACCCGCATCCGGGCGATCTCCGGCAAGGTGTGCGGCGCCAGCGGTTCGTAGGTGACCTGATAGGGGATGACGTGCCGGCCCCCGAGCTGCGGGTGCGATCCGGGCAGTTCCATCGCCTTCAGGCGGCGCATCACCTCATAGGCGCCGTCGATGGCGCTTAAACCCGTATCTGGGACGCTGGAATGCACCGCCTTGCCGCGCAAGGTGACATTGACGTCGACCCGGCCGCGATTGCCGAGCGAGATCCGCTGCCCGGTCGCCGTCAGTAGCAACCCGAAATCGGGCTTGGTGTCGAGCGCGTCCAGGATCATCTCGGAGCAGGCGTGGCCGCTGCGCCCCTCATTGTTGATCGCCACATAGAGCGTGCCGCCGACCGGTACAGTTTCCTCGTGCAGCAGCTTGAGGATCGCCAGCATGATGGCCTGGTGCGACTTGTTCTGGGTCACACCTTGGCCGAACAGGCAGGGCTCGTCATACCCCCACTCCGTCGCGCGCGCGATCTTGCCGGACCAAGGGTCCGCCATCTGGTTGTGGTGCTGGATCGGCGTATAGACCTGGATCAGCAGCGACCGGCCCGACGTGCCATCGCCATAACGCGCGACGATCTGATTGCCGGGCACGTCGATCAAATCGTGGACACCGATGGCCGACAGTTCGGGCCGCAGCACCTGCTGGACGTAATGCACCAGCTTCGGATCGTCCGGCTCGATGAACACCTCGGTGCCCATCGGGACGTCGGCGGGCACCTTCGCCAGACGTTCCAGGGTGCGGATCAGATAGGCCGTATCCAGCTGCGCGGTGAGCGGGTTGGGTTGCATGGGCTTCGTCCGATAAGCGAATGTGGGGTTACGAATTTCGAAGCAAACTGTGCCGGGTGACCGAAAACCGGTCAACCGGCAGCATTGACGACGCCATTCCTCACCGCGTTTCACCATCCGAAAGAGAAGCGAGATGACCCACCCGACCGCCGACACGCCGCTCGACGATCCCGCCAACCTGCCGCTGAAAGGCAAGAAGGTGATCGAGTTCTGCCATGTGGTGATGGGGCCGAGCTGCGGTCTGATCCTGGCCGAACTCGGTGCGGAGGTGATCAAGGTCGAGCCGGCGCCGGCGGGCGACCGGACACGCGCGCTGGAGGGTCATGTCGCCGGGTCCTTCGTCTATTTCAATCGCAGCAAGAAAGCGATCGGCCTGAACCTGAAAACCGAAGGTGGACGCAAGGTCGCGCACCGGCTGCTGCAGGACGCCGACGTCCTGACCGAGAATTTCGCGCCAGGCACCGCCGAGCGGCTGGGCATCGGTTATGACGAAGTCTCGACGCTCAACCCGCGGCTGGTCTATTGCTCGCTCAAGGGATATCTGCCGGGACCTTACGAGAACTACGCGGCGCTCGACGAGGTCGTGCAGTACAGCACCGGTCTCGCCTACATGACAGGCCTGCCCGACCGGCCGATGCGGGCGGGCTCGTCCGTCGTCGATATCGCCGGCGGCATGTTCGGTGTCATCGGTATCCTGTCCGCTTTGCTTCAGCGCGACCTCACCGGTCGCGGCCGGCACGTGCAGAGCGCGCTTTATGAATCTTCCGCCTTCCTGGTCGGCCAACACATCGCCGCGGAAGCGCATACCGGCATTGTCCCGCAGCCCTTTTCCGTGCAGCCGCGGTCCTGGGGAATCTACGAGACCTTCGACACGCGCGACGGCGCCTCCATCTTCGTCGGCATCACCAGCGACAAGCAGTGGCAGACCTTTTGCGAGATGTACGATCGGTCGGACCTGTTCGCCGAACCAAAGTTCGACACCAACGAGAAACGCCGCGAGAACCATGACGAGCTCTACGCGATCTGCCAGGAGATCTTCCTTGGCCACGACGCCGAACCGCTGATCGAGAGGCTGGTGCATGCTGGTCTGCCCGCCGCGCCAGTCGGCCAGCCGCGCGACCTGCAGCAGGACAAACAGATGAAGCATGAAGACCGTATGTCGGCGACCCGCTTCGCCTCCGGCAGGACTGCGAACCTGCCGCGGCCCGGTGTAAGCTTCAAGGGTGTCACCGAACGGACAAACGGACAAGCGCCAGTCCTCGGCGAGCACACGGACGCGGTGCTGGGCGACGCCGGATTCAGCGCACAGGATATCGCCGCGTTACGCGACGCGGGCGACATCGTGTAAAAGACCTGACCCGCACCACGACCTTCGAGGACCCAGCCGCCATGACCAAGCAGCCCAATTTCCTGTTCATCATGACCGACCAGCACCGCGCCGACTGGCTGGGCTGTGCCGGGCATCCGGTCCTGAAGACGCCGCATATCGACACGATCGCGGCGGCCGGCACGCGGTTCGAGAATTTTCACGCGACCTCGCCGGTCTGCATGCCGAACCGGGCCAGTTTCATGACCGGCCGCTACCCCACGACGCACGGGCTGCGCAGCAATGGCTGCACCCTGTCGCTGCGCGCCAACACCTTCGTCGATGTGCTCGCCGCCGCAGGCTACCGCACCGCCGCCATCGGCAAGAGCCATCTGCAGCCGATGATGGGTCAGGCGCCGTTTGGGGAAAGCGAGACGGAGACCGGTCCGATCGACGAGGCCTGGCGTGCGGATTCCGGCGACTATGAGCAGGAGGAGCCGCATCGCTATCAGGACGACACGCCGTTCGAATTCGCACTGCCCTATTACGGCTACCAGCATGTCGACATGGTCACCGATCATGGCGACCGCTGCGGTGGCCATTACCAGCAATGGTTCCGGCAGACCGCACCGGACTGGCAGGCGCTGCACGACCGCGACAACCAGCTACCGCACAACTATATCTGCCCGCAGGCCTACCGGACGCCGATCCCGGAAGACCTCTATTCGACCGCCTATATCCGCGACCGGGCGATCGACTATCTGCAAGGCCAGGCGAGCGCGGACGAGCCCTTCTTCGCCTTCGTATCCTTTCCCGACCCGCATCATCCGTTCAACCCGCCGGGAAAATACTGGGACCTCTACCGGCCCGAAGATTTTGAGGTGCCGCTGCCCTATGACGCGCACCGCAACCCGACGCCGCCGATGCGCACCATCCATGAGGATTGGAAGAGCAACGCGAAGCTGGTCTCGCCGATGACCGCGACCATGGCGACCGAGCGGCAGATCCAGGAAGCGATGGCCCTGACGGCCGGGATGATCGGCATGATCGATGACGCCGTGGGCGACATCGTCGCCGCCCTGCAGGACACCGGCCGTTACGACGACACGGTGATCTGCTTCACCTCCGACCATGGCGATTACCTGGGCGATTTCGGCCTGCTGCTGAAGGGCGCCATGCCCTTTCGGTCGATCACCCAGGTACCGATGATCTGGTCCGACCCGGCGGACCGGTCAGCCCGGACGACAGATGCCCTGTCATCGACAATCGACCTGCCGGCGACGATCCTGGAACGGGCTGGCGTCGCCCCCTATTTCGGCATGCAGGCGCAGAGCTTCCTGCCCGTGCTGAACGGCGAGACCGCGCGGCACCGCGACGAAATCTTCATCGAATACAATGACAGCGGCGCGCGGCTCGGCTTCCAGACCGCCGCCCGGGTCAAGGCTCTCGTGACCGACCGCCATCGCTTCACACTCTACAAGGGCGAGGAGTGGGGCGAGCTTTACGATCTGGCCGACGATCCGGCGGAGTCCCACAACCGATGGGACGATCCCGGTTTCGCCACCGTGAAAGCCGATCTTTCGCTGCGGCTGAACCACATGCTGGCCGGTCTGATGGACGAAAGCCCGCGCCCGCAACGCCGCGCGTAAGGCCTTACAGCCGCACCAGATGCCGGGGCCGGCCCCAGCTCCGGGCCTCCTCGGCGGCGCGGGCATGCACGAGCAGAACGTCGCCGTCGCAATTGCCGGCGTTGCGGATCGCCTGTCCGGTGCCGACCGCGACGACATGGGCGGTCACGCCGGTCCGGGATTCGAAGATCGGCAGGATATGGTCGTAAAGCCCGGAATTCGCGGTCGAGGTGGTCGATTGCACCACGATCGACCCGGAGGCCAGCGCCGGGGTCGCGAAAAGGGCGGTCAGGATGACGAAAATGCGCATGTTGGCTCCTGCAGGTAAAGTTTACCCGCGAGATAGGCGCGCGCGGCGTCGTCTCCGGGATCGTTGAAAAACCGGTCCGCGGGGGCGTGGGCGACGATCCGCCCCGCGTGCATGAAGGCCACGTCGTCGGCCAGGCGCCGGGCCTGTCCGACATCGTGGGTGACGAGGATCAGCTTGGCGCCGCCCGCCGCGACCATGCGCAGGATCCGCTCGATATGCATCGTGGCGGCGGGATCGAGGCTGGCGGTCAGATCCAGGCCAACATGGACCCCAAACACCGGGACCGCATCGCCTTTTTAAGGATATGTTCCGGGCAATATACCAAGGGCATGAAAATGCGCCATACGCGTATCGGCAAGGACGTCCGGATTTCCGATGCCGTTACCTTTTTTGCCGGTGAGCGGTCAAACGTGGATGAAGCATGGTCGGGCGATATTCTGGGGTTGCATAACCATGGCACAATTCAAATCGGTGACACCTTCACCGAGGGCGAAGCACTTCAATTTACCGGCATTCCTCACTTTGCGCCTGAGTTGTTTCGCCGGGTCAGGCTTCAGGACCCGCTAAAAATGAAGCAATTGCAAAAGGGGCTGAAACAACTGGCGGAGGAAGGCTCTACCCAGGTATTTATGCCGTTACGCAACAACGATATTATCGTAGGTGCCGTGGGTATGTTGCAGTTTGATGTGGTTGCCTATCGGCTGAAGGACGAATACAAGGTTGAATGCAGCTACGAACCGGTTAATGTCTATACCGCACGCTGGATAGCGTGTGACGATGAAAAGGTGATGGCGGAATTCAAGCGCAAGGCGCATGACAATCTGGCCGTGGACGGTGGCGGTTACCTGACCTATCTGGCGCCGACCCGTGCAAATTTATCCCTGGGCGAAGAAAAATGGAAAGAAGTTTCCTTTAACCCCACACGGGAGCATTAGCGCAGAACGGTATTTTCACGGCTCTTGTAGGCGAGACTTTAGCCTTGCGGGTGTAGTGCTAAAGCATTTACCTATAGAATTGTTGAATGTGAAAAGGACTCTTCCCTGGTATCACTCCCAATCCCCCTGGCTCTCGGGCGGAACCACCGGCTCACCGGCAATACTATGCTCCTCGCTCGCCCAGGCACCCAGGTCGATCAGTTTACATCGCTCCGAGCAGAAGGGACGATGAGTATTCGACTCACTCCACTCAACAGACTTTTTGCAGGTGGGGCAGGGAACGATGGTCGCGGTTTTGGGTTGCATGGTGCTAATTTGATAACTCCAGGTAAGTTTGGTGCAATGCCAGCACTTTTTCCCTGAGGCTGGCCAGGTCGCCGTTATTTAATATCACATCATCGGCCCGTGCAAGCCTTGCCTCTCTATTCATTTGTGAGTTCATGATCTTCCTGATCTGCTCGGCGTCCGAGCCATCGCGGGTACCTGCACGGGCCAGTTGCAATTCCTCCGGGACATCGATTACCAGTACGCGGGAAACCAGTTCATGCTGATTGGTTTCCAGCAACAGGGGTGATTCGAGTACCGCATAGGAAGAACCGGCAGCGTTGAGCTCAGATTGAATTTGTTGCCGGATCAGGGGGTGCGTTAACTGTTCCAGCCACAGGCGTTCGGATTCGTTATTGAAAACTATTGTGCGTAGTGCTTTTCGGTCCAGCGTGCCGTCGGGGTTTATCACATCATTGCCGAAGTGAGTGTTTATTGCTTCCAGGGCCGGCTTGCCTGCCTCAACGACGGTACGAGCCGCCACATCGGCATCAACGACGCTAATCCCCTGCGATGAAAATACCGCCGATGCGGCTGATTTGCCGCTGCCGATACCGCCGGTCAGGCCTAGAATAAACATAAGGATTTTTTCATGTGTAGAGTGTGGGTTAGGAGCTAGAAGTATACTACTAAATTTGTCACCCTTGCGAAGGCACACTGCTGCTCGGAATAAATTTAGGATTTTGATTTTTATAGTAGAAACACCAAGGGTCAGCGCGATTTTCCGAGACCCGAGACTTCGTCTCAGTTCGTCATACTCACGCAGGTGGGTATCCAGTACCGGAGTCTGAATCGTATTTTGTCTACCGGGCCAAGCGTCTAAGCTAATCCTGAAAACCTGAGATAAGCCTCCGTCAGTGAGTCACCCCAAATAGCGGCAATCCAACCCGCAGCGGCCAGATAAGGTCCAAAGGGGATGGGGATGCTTTTGCCGTGGTTTTTGAATACCATCAGGGCTATCCCAACCACGGCACCCACCAAAGAAGACAACAGGATGATCATCGGCAACATTTGCCAGCCAAACCAGGCGCCGAGCAATGCCAGCAGCTTAAAATCGCCGTACCCCATGCCTTCCTTGCCGGTTAACAGCTTGAATAGCCAGTAGATGGACCAAAGGCTTAGATAACCGAAAACGGCTCCCCAGAGGGCGTCTGTCAGACCGACAAAAAGGTTTAAACTATTGATTATCAACCCCAACCACAACAGTGGTAAGGTGATGTTGTCCGGCAACAGCTGATGATCGAAATCGATCATGGTTAAGGCAATTAACGCCCAGGTCAATACAAGCATCGCTGCGCTTTGCCAGGTGAAGCCGAAGTGCCACACCACCGCACAGGAAAGCACTGCGGTGACAGCCTCGATAACGGGATAGCGAATTGGAATCGCAACCTCGCAACTGGCGCACTTTCCCTTTAGCAGCAGGTAGCTGAGGATCGGGATATTTTGCCAGGCCTTAACCGGGGCATTGCATTTGGGACAATGGGAGTTTGGATAACTCAGGCTGAATTTCTGCCTGTTTGTGTGCCCTTCCTCGGCCGGTGAGTCGCTGTCTCCCTCCAGCATCACCCTGCATTGTTCCTTCCATTCTCTTTCGAGTATCAACGGAAGGCGATAAATGACGACATTCAGGAAACTGCCGACCAGCAGTGAAAACAGGCAGGTTACGGCAATTAACGCCGCCTGGTTGGCGGCGAGGTAGTTTAACAGCTGCATTTATAGAGGAAGGCTAAATCAGGCTTTTTATTCGTTTATACCACCGCACCCATTTTGAAGATGGGTAGATACATTGCGATAATCAAGCCGCCAATCAATACGCCTAAAACAGCCATGATCATTGGCTCCATTAGCGCGGTAAGATTGTCCACAGCGTTATCCACCTCTTCCTCATAAAAATTTGCAGCTTTGTCCAGCATGTCGTCCAGTGCACCGGATTCCTCTCCAATGGCTGTCATTTGAATTAACATATTGGGAAAAATGCTGGTGTTGCGCATAGAGAAATTCAGCTGCTGACCCGTTGCAACGTCTTCCCGGACCCGATTGATAGCCGTGGTAAATACAACATTAGCTGCAGCACCCGCCGTTGAAGATAATGCATCGACCAGGGGGACACCGGCGGCGAACGTAGTGGACAAGGTTCGGGCAAAGCGTGCGTATATCGATTTAACAAGAATATCGCCTGTTACCGGAATTTTTAAAACAATACGATCAACAGCGTCGGCGACCTTTTGGGAACGCAGTTTTGCCTCCCTAAATATGAAAATACCTGCTACCAGGCATACAACAAAGATAAACCACCATGCCTGTAAAAACTCTGAAATATTGATCACAAGTTGAGTAAAGGCAGGCAGATCTGCACCAAAACTATCAAAAATTTCCGCGAAAGTCGGTACAACTTTTACCAACAGAATGCCTGTGACAACAACCGCTACGATGATAACTGCGATGGGATAGGTCATTGCCTTTTTGATTTTCTTCTTTAGCGACTCGTTTTTTTCCTTGTAGGTTGCCAGGCGTTCGAGCATGGTTTCAAGCGCACCGGACTGTTCACCCGATTCAACAAGGTTACAAAAGAGGTCATCAAAATGCCGTGGGTGCTTGCGAAGAGCTGTCGCAAAATTTGTCCCGGCTGCGACATCATTTTTAATGGTTGAAATCAGTTCCTTTAGGGAGATATTGTCCAGCCCGTCTGAAACAATATCAAAAGATTGAACCAGAGGAACACCCGCTTTCATCATGGTTGCCATTTGGCGGGTAAAAAGTGTGATGTCATCGGAGCCAATCCTTTTTTTCCTGGTGCCTCCAAAAAGAGAAGTCTGTTTTCTCCGAACTTTGGTTGGGACTATTCCTTGCTTACGTAACTGTGCTTTCACCAGCGCCAAATTTGGTCCGGTTATCTCGCCATCTGTTTTTTGGCCCCTTTTATCGGTGCCCTGCCAGGTAAAGGTAAAACTTTTTGCAGCGTTACTGGCCATCTCTAATCCTTCGTTACTCGGTTAACTTCTTCCAGGCTGGTGATGCCCTGAGCAGCCTTCATTAAGCCGGATACTCTAAGGTTGCGAAAACCCTCTTTATCTGCCTGCCTGGCAATCTCAAGCGAATTACCATCTTCCATAATAATGCGGCCGATTTCAGGCGTCACCTTCACAACTTCGTAGATACCCACCCGGCCTTTGTAGCCATTCAGGCAATGGCCGCATCCCTCACTTGGCGAATATATTTCAGCACCCTTCAATAGCTCGTCGGTGAACCCCTCTGCAACAAGCGTATCGCGAGGTATATCCGCCGGCTGTTTACAATGCTCACAGAGCCTTCGCGCAAGGCGTTGCGCAATTATCAGACTAACCGAAGTTGCAATATTAAAGGCCGGGACACCCATATTGCTCAAGCGGGTAAGGGTTTCCGGGGCACTATTAGTATGTAGTGTAGAAAGCACCAAATGTCCAGTTTGAGCGGCTTTAATTGCTATTTCAGCCGTCTCCAAATCTCGAATCTCACCCACCATTACTATATCAGGGTCCTGGCGCAGGAAAGAACGCAGTGCCTCAGAAAAATCCAGGCCGACCTTGTGGTTCACGTGGACCTGGTTAATACCTTCCAGGTTTATTTCCACCGGATCCTCTGCAGTGGAGATGTTGCGTTCAGGTGTGTTCAGAATATTCAAACCGGTGTACAGCGAAACCGTTTTACCGGAACCGGTAGGGCCGGTCACCAGAATCATACCCTGGGGCTGGTTTAACGCCTCCATATACATTGCTTTCTGGTCTTCTTCGTATCCTAGCGCGTCAATACCCATTTTGGCACTGCTGGGGTCCAGAATACGCAATACGATCTTCTCTCCCCACAGAGTCGGGAGTGTATTTACACGAAAATCGATTGCCCTTTGCTTGGATAGCTTCATCTTAATGCGGCCGTCCTGGGGAATGCGGCGTTCAGATATATCCATGCGAGACATGACCTTTAAACGGGCCGCCAGTCTGGGTGCGAGATTTGATGGAGGACTTGCTACCTCCAATAGAACGCCGTCGGTTCGGCATCTGATTCGGTAGCTCTTTTCGTAGGGTTCAAAGTGAATGTCTGAAGCCCCTGATTTGATTGCGTCCAATAGAATTTTGTTTACAAAGCGAACGATGGGGGCGTCGTCTGCCCCGCTACCGGCATCATCGTCGTCCCGGTCTTCCGGATCTTCGGCGAGATCAAGGTTTTCGAGATCAGCGTCATCCAGGTCACTCAATGCATCATCAGCTTCATCCAAAAACTTTTCAATGGCTTCGGCTAACTTGGTCTCTTCAACCAGAATGGCATCGGTTGTAATGCCCGTATTAAACTTGAACTCATCCAGGGCTTGTAAATTGGTGGGGTCCGATACCGCAACGTGAAGCCTGTTGCCTCTTTGCAATAAGGGTAAGGCGTGGAGGTTCCTGATCAGTTTAGCGTCTACCAGGTCTCTCGGGAAAAGCTCAGTGTCGAATACGGAAAGGTCCAGCAAGGGAGTGCCGAATTCGTCGGCCGCCGCTGCGGCGATAGCTTTGCTGTTGGCGAGGCCGTTTTGCACAAGGTGGGTTACAAAGGGAATCTTGTTTTGCTTGGCGTATTGGTACGCCTCGCTGGCCTGTTCGTCCTGTAATATAGCATCGCTGACCAGCCGTTTTGCCAGGCCGCTTAAATGAACAGTTGCTGTATCTTGAGGAGACATATAAAAGTTTGTCTTTTATGGTATTTAAGAAAGGATAGCACTAAACAGCGATATTATAGGCGTAATAGGAAGAATGTTTAAAAATTTATCTTTTCACCTGCGCAATTAACGTAAAGTGTGACATAAATTGTCAGGTTCTGACCTGAAGGCGTTTTTGTTGGTGTTTAAAGGTTGGCGGGAAAACACTTGGTTTCTTGGTAAAACCTTTAAAAAACAATTAGATAGAAAAAAGTAAAAATTTTTTTGCCTTTGGCACAGCCCTTGCCATACTTATCTTCGACAGAATTTTAAATCGGTCAATTTGGACAGTTGATTAATCGGAGAAGGTGTTATGAAGAAAGTACAACAGGGTTTTACTCTTATCGAATTGATGATTGTTATCGCGATCATCGGTATTCTGGCGGCGGTAGCGTTGCCTGCATACCAGGACTACACAACACGTGCACGACTTTCGGAAGCTTTGGCGACTGCTGCTGAAGCGAAGACGTCGGTTAGTGAGTATTATGTAACTTCCGGAAATGGTTTTCCTTCAAGCGCGACAGCTGCCGGTATTAGGGGAGATATAGATACAAACGTCGTTCAGAGTGTTGTCTGGGGCGGTGCTGGAGGTGTTGCTGGGGGCGCCACTTTAACCGTAACGTTAAAGGCCGGCGTTGCTGATGGTAACGCAGCGGGAGCTGCTGCATTCTTGCTGTCTAGCACAGGTACTGCAGGTGGGACTGTACAGTGGACTTGTAAGCCTGCTGCTGGCGGAATCGAGGCGAAATTTCTGCCCGCCAATTGTCGCGGCTAGTAAAAAGCTGGTTTCGTAAGACGTAAACAAAAAGGCTCGGGTTAAACCGGGCCTTTTTTATTAAGAGTAAGTTATAGTTATTGTGTTATTCGGTAAGTACATCGTCCCCATATCCAGTATTTGTAAATCACGCCCGAATATAGTTTTTCTATCAAGTCTCCTGCTCGTTTCATTTGCCTATTTTCTTGGTGTGAGCGACCAGCTCATATTTGACAGCCAAACGGCTATTGGAAAAAACTCGACACTGGATGCGGGTGGTGGCTTCAGTGCCTGGTACTCCGCAACCCTGAGTTCCGATAGCGGTCCGCTAAAACGACCGTTGAGCATGCTCAGTTTTGCTATCAGCGGTGAATTTGACTTCTTTGGCTCTACCGTTGGGGCGCACAAACTCTTTAATATTTTATTACATCTGGTCAATGGCGGGTTGGTGTATTGGGTGCTCCAACTGCTGCTTAAAAATGGCCTATCCGGTATGTTGTCGGCAAGCTCAAAATTAATTGCCTGTTCCGCGGCGATCATATGGCTGTTTCATCCATTGCATGTTTCAACTGTGCTTTATACCGTTCAGCGGATGACAGAGCTTGTCGCGTTATTTTCGCTGATGGGCGTTGGCTGTTATGTCCACTATCGAAAAAGCGATAACAGGAAAGTCCAATAAATAGCAAGACGAAAGAGTATACTTATCGCCATGTTGTCACTCCGAGATGATGTAACACATGTAACACTTATCATCAAATTACAAGCAGTGACAGATCCATGGAGGCTACAGCCATTTTCCAAGGATTGAGAAATTCCATTGGCCTTTGTCATTTTGCCTTTTTGGGTAGTTTTGGTTGGTGTCAGAATGTTGGGAAACGCAGACTTCCAAATGAATTTTATGCGTTCTTTCTCTTTCTCCGTCTTACGCTCTGTACGAAGAATGCCAAACGCTCATCTTACGAAACTCGAGCGAAGAGCCTTTACGATTGTTAAAGTTAAGTGCGATTTAGCATTCAACAAAGTATGTTTAGATGGAAGTTCCAATGTGGATATGGGTGACTGAGACAGAGAGAGATAGAGAAAGAGAGCGGCAGAGACAAATCTAGGCAATTTGCATTCTCTCGTACGTATAAGTATTGACTACAACTTCACACGCAAAATATCGCTTTTCTCTAAAGAAAACGTACCGTCAGTCAAATCAGAGTATATAATAGAGTTGACCATATTGAACATCGTGATAAACGTCACAAAAAGACTCGCTGTTGCCAAGCTACGTTGTCAGATCAAGTTCCGCCTACTAATTGAAAGAGAATGTCAAATCAGAGTCGATCCATGATCGAATCGGTTCAAATTTAGACGCCAAGTTACGCCAAGTGATAAACTACGTGGGAATCTTAACTCACGATATACTAAACTCCACTCCTATTAAATGAGGACTTTCCGCGCCCGGACTTTTCACAACATTAGCTTTCATTAGTTAGCATTGAGAAGGGAAAGTCTACCTATATTCATGCAGGCAAAAGATTAAAGTAACATTAGAGATAAGGTTAACAAGTTCCCGAGGATCAAGACGTGGGACGAACGTAGCTGACGCTATACGATTTTTTCAGCACTGTCGTTCAGTTGTTTGTGAAGTTGGTGTATATTAGTCTGGAAGCGTAACTCAACCACGGACACTTTTACAGTCTGCTTTAATTTGTCAAATGACCATGTCACTAATTCAAGCGTTGGGCAAGATTACTAGTTCCTAATCCTCTGTAACAAAAAAGTACTGAAGAGTTTATTAGTCTCTTTGAGAATGCTGTAGGGTGACAACGAAACGTCAGAAGAATTAAATTTAAGGACCTATTTTATGTGGAAAGTTTTCTAAAGTTCGAACTTGTATGTTAATACTTTAGCAAATATTACAATCACGTGGCACAGAGTAAACGTATACACCCTTAATAATGGTTAGAAGAGGTTTTGTCTTACCGGGCAACTTATTATGTAATTTTACCTTATTTGAAACCAAGAACTTTGAGCTTTATATCTTTAATTATTTATGAATTGAAATGTAGAGCAATTAAGTTGTTACACATCAAGCAATGAAGTCGTGAAGTCATTTAAAGAGTGAGATTGTTTATCTTAGCTAAAAATCCCTCTCTCGTCATCTCTTACTGCGTTCCTAGCATTTGCTACATTTTTAATAGATCTCAGCTTCCTTAACCATTGACCCGCATATAATTTGGTATCTAAAACCAATATTTTTAGTAGCTTTTTACTTCCAGAATTCACAAGAAAGCAAAAATATACCTTAAGATTATTGTGAGGTTGCCCCGCTATTAGCAATTCTTGCATGCGCCAATACGAATACGATTATAGCAAAATATAGTTTTTTGTCTGAAATTTTGATGAAGTGCGTTGTTTATTACAACAGGATCTCCACGGCGCAGTTAGCAATCGCCTCTACTTTAAGTACACACACACACACACACACACACACATATATATATATATGTATATTACGTGATTCATTGTGTCTATGCGAGTACTTATGTAGATATAGATGAAGACAGAGCTCTCCGCTTTCATAAACAAAACACTTTATTGATGACCCCTGAACGTTAAATGATGTTGGGGAAATTTTTCTTAAAAGTCATTTATCCCGCTGAGCTATAATTAAAGATGGGGCAGTTGACTCATGCAACTTTTTAAAATCTTTACGTTTCAATTATGGATAGTGGAGTTATTACAAGTTATATGACAACAGAGACAAATGCCCTCTGAAATCGTCGGAATACAACATTTATCCAGTAAAATACCACGCAGTATTTTCTACTCATCACTCGTTGGTGAATTCCTACGTATTGCCAGATTTACTTCGAAATTTAAAGACTTTTTGTATAGATCTAGGATTCATCTGAAAGATTAAAACATCAAGGCGTGCAAAACAACTATTCTTGTTCAGCTCGTCATAAGGTAAAGAAGGCTAAAAACATTGAGTGCTTTGCCAAGTTTTCTGTGTCACTTTCTGATATACTAGATTCATTTTTTGAATTACAATTGTTTGTTCCACCACACATTTCTATCATGCGCCATAGCATTGTTGTCTTTGTAGAGGACCTAGCCATATACCACTTTTAGGATTCACTGTTAACTGTTATTTTTTGTGTATATGTATATTTGAGCATCTATATGTGTGCATTTGTGTTTGTTGTATGTGCGTTTGTGGTATGTGTAGACTAAATATGCCTATATTCTTTCTCATGGTCATCTATCATTTGAGTTTGGCGAATGTCATAGATGGGGTTGACAACGCTAACTCGCCAGGGACACCTGATGCAATTGCTGATGAAATACTCAGTAGCCAACTGGATGTTTGATTCAGTCCAAGCAATGGCCTTGGTGGGTGTAGTGTTTTCTTTGATGAGGTGAGGTGAAGTGAGTTGTTGAGATGTTTGTCTTTGCGTGCGTGTGCCTGTGTACGTGTATGTGCTTGTGTGTGTGTGTATGTTTCCAAATTCGATACAACCCCTGTTTTCCCCTATTGTTCTCCATATCTTTGTCTTTTATTTTTTCATTCATTTTAGTTTTTGGCCTCTTCTTGGTTTGGAAATCTATTTCTTTACTTCATTAAGTGCAGGTTTTGATGGCATACTGTCTACAAGTGGAAGCAGATTACCGTACCATTGTAGCCTCCTTTTCTCTAATATGTTGTTGCATGGCGTTTCTTTGCTGTTGCTTATCAATCAGTTTTTGCAAGTTTTGCAAGGGTCTTCTTATGTCCATGATTTTCCAAAGTATATTCTTTTAAAATGTATCTACTCTTTCCTCTATCTTGTTTCTTACGTTCTACAATTTTGAGTTTATATTTTTTAGTATTTATGGTATTTCTGTCTTTGAAAATGCTCTTGATGGTACAAACGTAAAGATCAAAAACTGCAGCAGCCACATTGCAAAATACTCATGTCATTGATTAAAGCTTTTCAGTCGGTTCCCTTTAAAGGCCATTACGCCAAAATACTTACAACAAAAGAGTTGATTCTTAAATACTAAAGCAGAGATGTAAAAATGTACGCGCGTATTAACAATACAAGACAAGAAATGCTGTAATAAAATTGAACAAAATCGTTACGCATAGGAGGTGAAGCGTAATCGTGGATTTAGGATAAAAGGTTTGTAAAAATGTGTGCTCTTTTTGAGTATTCAGTCTACTCATTCGTGAACTAGCTTTGCTAGTGAGAGGGCGATCACAACACATATTTTGATATAAATATCAATTTCTGTCGATCACCTTTTCGTTCCAATTCGATTGTTGTTTTGCATATTCTTGTTGTTACCTTTTTAAATTTGGCATTTATTCCCTTTTCTATAACCTTCTCCATGATGCTCTCCCTGCTTCCCATACAGTAAACCGGCATTGCTCAGCCTCAAAAACCTAGTTCGATCCCAGATTCCGTGAGGTCTGCAAACTCAACCTGATAAAAACAGCGACATAATTCAAATTCGGCAGCCTGAAGATGGGAGATGTTTCACTCGAAACGTGGCTCGCAAAAAGACAAAGACTCAAGAGGTGACAAACTCTACCATTTTATTAATGACTAAGGAGTTATCCTGCATTCAGATGCCTTCTCAGGAAACCTTGGTGCTGATTTTATGCACACTTTGCCGTGTGTATCACATTGACCTTGAAACTTTTGAATTAGATTTTAAAGCAGTCAAGTATCTCTGCCGACATTGTAGTTTATAGATCCTTTAGATATAAAATGCTATTGTTTTCATGTGGTTCCACGATAAAAAACAACAATTTTTTTACTGTTTCGACAGTTCTGGAGAATGAATCTGGCCATTTTCCTGATCTTTTCGCACTTTACGTAGACTTTTGTAGAGGTCAGTGTAACGTAGCCTCGTTCGCAACAGTCTCGTTCTCGCATTCAACAAACTCGGGGGCTTGCAATGGCAAAGCCGAGCTGCTTCGTGTTTCTTCCCAGTTCCCACATCGCATATTATAGAAACAAGTACCACGAAGTTTTTTACAACGTATAGAAATACAATCTTCTTCAAAACCTGTAGTATGTTATTGTGCATTTCTCAAACGTTTAGGATACAGTGGGATGTTCTGTATTTAAAGAATGGCTTTGGAGTCCCCCGGCGCGCGCGTCTCTCAAGTTTGAACCCTTGTGGCAAGTGTAGTATGAATATGTCACAGGGTCATCTTTTCATGAGCTACAGTATGTTTTCGTCAGCTAGCGACACTCTTATGGAAAGAATCTCTTCGTTTCCATTATATACGTGGATATGGTGGATTTCTTTGTCATTGCTGCTCATAGCAGTTTATTGGTATGGCTACGGGAGGTTCCAAATTTTCAAGAAGTTGGGAATTCCTGGACCAGAACCCTTGCCCTTTTTGGGTAATGTAGTTGAATATTTTATGCATGATTTCCAGTTTCATCTTCTGTTTCAAAAATACACAGAGAAATATGGAGACTGTTACGGTATAGATTTCCAAAGTTTTTCAACAGTTGTGGTATCCGACCTCGAAATGTTGAAACAGATTTTAATAAAAGACTTTGCAAAGTTTCATGACAGGCAGGTAGGAAGAACGATTTTAATTGGTTTTTTATTAATAGCCATAGCACAAGCCCCACAGTTTTCAAACACTGCAGCTTATGTATGTAGAAGCGTGCCAATAGTTTGAGAACAGAATGGCGAAGGCATAGCGTAAACTGAGCATTAGCTGCCCTATCATTTATTTATTAGTTAGCCTGTTTGGTGTTTTTTCTGTTTATTTAGGGTAGTTTCAATGTCGGGCCCACTGCTCATCAGAGGCCTTTGATGGGGAGACTGTGAAGGTATAGCGTACGTATTTGTCAGTTGTAGTAAATGTAAAGCTTACGACTTAAGTCTAAGCAATGCAATGACAATGCAATGCCTCAGATAATCATCAATGGGTCCACTCTGGCATTCAAAAATGCAATATTTTAGTTAAGGATCGCACTTTTCTTGACCAATTACAAGTGATAAAATTTAACCCTAAAACTAGGCTAAAAATCCAATCTATATAGCTATATAGGCCTAGTGCCCCTAAGGTTAAACTTTCAAACCAATCATAAGCTTAAGCTGGCGTAATGGTCGACCAAAAGTGCCATATATATAATATCTATATACTGACATTCTTATTGCTTTTAAGTTTTGCACCCCACCCCTCAAATATCGTCTTTTAATGGTGTGGTCTGTTGTTTTAATCGGCAAGAAGGGCCTTCTGTGATTAGGGTGGGTTCATGCCCCGATCAACTTTTTAAAACAAGAAATATTGGCCAACACAACGTAAGGACAATGACCAGAAACCAGAAATTTGCTGATAACATAATTTATACGCAACATGAGGGGAAAAACTGCAAATGTAAGGATAATGGCTATGGTACTATTCAAACAAGACAATTTGTTTATGCAGTTACACCCTCACCTTTTGCCGATGACAATTGTCATTGGCATAGAAAATAATTAGATGATCAATTTGTTCTCTCCTGGTAATAGTTATCAGTGCAACTGATCTTAGAAGAAAGTGTCCTCAATTAGACATCCTTTTGTTGTCCTCTTTTTCTAACTTTGGTATGTGCATACAATCAGAATGGAGTGATACTTTTGTGCCACTGTTAGGGCCCGTAGCTAGGGGGTGGCATTCAAGGGCAATGCCCCCCAAAATTTGAGAATGCCCCCCAGATTTTTTGCCACTCAAAAAAAATTTTGGGATATGATATATCGCGATAAGAACTCTTATGATAGCAGCACATCTTGGCTTCCGTGCAGTACTGCCTACCTTGCTTTCAGATAATGGCCTATCTGAAACAAAGAAGTGAAAGGGGTTGTATTGTTTCTAGTTTTTGTTTTGCGTACCATTTGGCTAGAGTTTGGTCGTACAGGTTAATTGAAGTTGAAACCGGCTCTACTTTGACCTTTGACGTCAATGAAATAGCATATGAGAAATGTACAATAAACGATAAACATCACATTATTACTGTTATAGTATGCCATACTCTCCCTGACGCTATACTCTCTGAGACTCCCTGAGTTTTGTGAGAAGTCTCGACGTCTAATCATTCAATTGTGACAACTGTATAGCGAAGAAGTGGCCAGTCTTTTTTTGCGCATTTGGCCGCAACAAATTTTCAACAAGACTATCCTGACGGTCCTAAGATGTTTTCTTCAAAGGTTTGCCATTAGTGACAAAATTTAAACTTGTGGTAAACTTAGAATTTTAGAGCCTAAAACTAAACTTTTTATTGAGCACAACTTCTCTCTTCTGAATAGGTTAAAAGTACTCCATGATTTGCATGAAAAACAAGTTGCACATGTTGGGTTGCTTAAGAATTCAGCGAAATACACCAACTGAAAATTTTAATTCTGGGGCGTTTTTTTAAAAAAAATACTGAAAGTGTAAGTTGCTGAGTATCAAAATCACTACTATCAGCATTCTAATGATCTCTTACGTTTTTTAGTATATGTAGAGCACTATCATGTATATCTGTCATCGAGGTAATATGAATGATGAAGGGAGTGTTAAAAATGGATTCAAGTCAACAATCTTTCAGAACTTCAGAATTTCCATATTAAAATATCTATCTTCCTCAAAATTATAGCAGACCATATATGTCCTGAAACTAAATATGAAGCAGCGCTCACAATTAGAAAAGTAAATCTGATAAAACTGTTAGCAACACTGATTTACAGCGCCTTAAATAGGCAAAGATGGAAAAAGTAGAAAATGTAAACAAAATAATATATGAGTAAGAAAATTGATTTAAGTGATAGAACTTCCCACTTTCGTGTCCACCGAAGGAAGTTCCATTTTAAATGCGATAGAACAAAGCGATAGGTTTATCTTCTTCAGTGGACACAAGGCGACTTTCAAACGCGAAGAAAAAAATTTCATTTATTATTTACCGAGTGCATTGCAAATGAGCAGGTTTGTCATTGTACATGATAAAGAAACGCCTAAACAAGAAACAAACAAAAGCAGACCTACCTTATAAACTAACACCCTATAACACATGATTTATCGCATATGCTTTCATACATAAACAGACTCATTTCCAAAATAGATCATTTGAGAGAGATCCAAACGATGGGAAATCGCAGCACTCTTTGATGCTGGATTTAAGATACTTTTTACCATGTTAATACGATCAGAAACCATTTATTTTTCTAATCGGTAAGCAAGCGATTTTTTAAATATCTATCTCGTATCTAATGAGAGGGTGCTTATTGGCCATCATGTTTTGCCAAAGGTAATATGCCATTTTAATATGTACTACCTTCTACCCAGTTTTGTGACCGTTCGAATCACATTGATAACGTGCTCATTTTAAAATAGTAGCAACCCAAACGCTCATGTCTCAAACTCGAAGTCCCCTTGGTTTATATTTTTAAGGCACAACATTGGATCGGATGACTAAAGTTTAATAGTGAATGAAGGAATATTAACCGCTGTGTTCTCCATAGAACACAAGGCCGCTCTGTATTGTTAATTCAGTAATTGCATGTCTGAAGGTGAATGGAACACCATTGTTTTATTTAGTTTCCGTGATGTAACTACGATTGATTTTATTCTAAAACTATCAACTTTTAAGCGAATGCATGGGAAGCTATTGGGTTTAATATATGTACATTTGAAATTAAAAGGAGAAGTGTATCTAATATAGAATGGGTGGAAAGCGGCTGGCATCACAAGAGCCATTGCAGACGCCCGTAATGAGATTGACGTTTCCTTGACCTATTTGCGTAGCACTTTTAATGAGAAAAGAAGCGTTTCCTTACAATGTTTCTGTGTATTTTTTAACTCATTCAGTATTTTGGATCCAAAGCTGTCAAGTAAAACATGTGACATCTTGTACCCGCTTTAATTCCCGCACACCTTAAGTTAATTTTCAAAGTTCGCTTTTCAGATACCTACAGACCGCGTTAATTTCCTCCTCCTTTAATTTTTGCTGCGTCAATATTGCCCATCGTTAGTTTTTGATAATAAGGTAGTACTACGGGAACAGCATCCCGTGAAAATTGGTAATTTATTTCCAAGCATGAAGGTAAATGTTGTTACCTATCCATTGTCTTCTAATTACGAAAAATCTGATTTCCGATCCGTGTTTTTCCTCTCCTTCTCGTTTATTAGTCACGTAAGGGCACTCATTTCCACAGATACCAAACAACCAAAAAGCACCATATGGTTAGATGTAAGGTTTAGGAAAGAATCGTTTCAACGATTAGTGTACGAAAAGGTACGAAAAGGTGAAGAACATCTCCGGTATACTACAGGAAGTACACAAAGCAAACTTCAAAATCAGTAAGCTGTATTATGATACATATTTCGAAAGGCACTAGAAAATATGACACCACCGGGACACGAATC
>JAAAKM020006971.1:93571462-93585707 GCA_010016025.2 Alatinidae sp. Z8VKAUB7J3
ATGATACTATGATGCATATAATGGGGGTAAGGTCAACCTTCATGTAGTTTCAAACGTAATTTCCAACTCTTTTGCTCTCTTTTACTACAGTATGCCCAGCAGAACCGGATATCCTAGCTATCATTCTTGGAGTAATTGCAGGAATTGTTGGAATTGGTCTTGCACTTCTTTTAATCTGGAAGCTGTTAGCTACTATACAGGTAACGCCAGTCTGGATAGCTTTTATGCTATGAAATTGATACTGAGCTCTATTCTTGCTTATAATTTGTTATTAAATGTTTTTATATCCAACGTCGCCATTGAAATAACAATGGGCAATGATAGCAGCAACGGAAAAGAGGCAGTAACATGGGTAAAGAAACGAGGGAGGGTAGGTGCCAAGTACAACCCTATGGTGCCTGAGATGGTTTCTGTTCCGTACTAGCATTTCCTGCATGATTTCTTGCGGATAGTCACACTGTGACGTTGAAGTTGTTTTTCCCCTGAGTTACAAGGCTTCCCTTTTCGATGCCTCATCAACCCTTTATTTATGATAACAGTTAACGCATTTATAATATTTACTACACTTCGGCAAACCATGTTTTTCCAAATTTAGTCGCGCTGACCCATTCTCCTGGACCTTTCGTAGATTTGACTCACACGTGGTGTTTTTGCTAGTGATAGGTAGTGATAGTTAACTTAGCTCTGTATTTTTTTCAGGATCGCAGGGAATTCGCCAAATTCGAGAAGGACAGAGAAAATGCGCGCTGGCAAACGGTACGTATTTTACCTGCTTTGTTTGCGTCACACGCTTGCATCTCCGTTGTTTAGACAAATGTTATCTACACGATAAAAGTTTTGTACCTTTTATCCACATTCTGGCTTAATAATGTCATGAGGGGGGAAGGGGGGGACTGAGAGGTTTGTATGATATTTTCTGAGTTTATATAGCGTTGTTATGGACCCCATGGAGGTCTAATTTCTGAGTGATAGGACGTATGCTTCTTAAGGATGCGATTCCTTTATTTTATCACAATTGAGTAACCCTAGGGTTATCAAGGTTAGCTTAATCCACAGATTACCAAATTGTTTACCAAGAACCATAAACTGGCTGTCCAAAACGTTATGATAGATAGCTTGATGCTAACGTGGTTGGCCGAGTCTTGGATGATATTTGCAGACTTGCTGAACATACATAAATACGAGGTGATGCAGCTTTCATTGTCATACTGCTTATCAAGTTACAGTGGAAGAAATTGAAGCTAAACAACTACTAAAATGAACGAACGAATAACTACTATATGAACGAAGACCGTTTGAGCAGGCCGCAGTGATTCGCACAAGCTATGTAAAAACTTTTTCTGTACATATTGATAAGCATATATATTTATAGTAAATGGGATATTTGACAGATCTTGGAACGGTACATATACAAAGAATTTTGTACATTTGATTTATTCTTTGACAACAGGTAGCAACACGTCGTTTTATTTCCTTTTTCACTGGAAGATCTCCATTGTATTTATAAGATCTGGTTTCTTTCTAGGACGAAAATCCTATTTTCAAACAAGCTACATCAACTTTCCAGAATCCGCTTTATGGTGGTCAGTAATAGTACATCTCAACCATTTAGACTTGTGGAATTCCAGAGTCAGGTGCAAAGAACTTAGTGGATATTAAATATGTTGTGGGCTCCACTTGGTGGTGCCAAAAACATTCTAGCCGTGTTCGAAATAACGAGTGGGGCCATTTCCATCCGGCAGTTGGATTTCACATACAGACAATGTAAGCTACAAGGTGAAATCCCTGGGAGCTGCTTTTAAAAAGCTGCAATTAGTAAGTAGTAGGTGCAGCCTTGCCTACGGCACTGGACTATTTTTTGTATCCGTACATGTAAAGTTTCATACTGCTTTTAATATAAAATTGACTGCGGAAGACTACCACAACAGTGTAAGGAAATCTGAAACTCTTGAATAGCGTTTCAGACGACTGTTTCCAGCAGGAAATATTGATCCTCAGTTTCGTAAAATTTGTAATGCATGTTCCCAATTTTTGGTGGGGTGGGTGTCGATGGGTGTGCGTAGATGTGGGTAGTTTATTGTTTATGTCTCAGTTGACCAACCCAGTGAATACAGTGTGTAGAGCATGTTTGATAGAACTGGACAATGAAACGTACGATAGTTTAGTGAGCTAGGCATCGTATAAACAAATTTCTCTAAGAGTGATTAGCGTTTTTCTATGAGTACTCTGTCAAAGAACAGAGGAAGAAAGGCGCGTTTGACCTTCTCAGGTTTCTTTGAAATGCCCTAAGGTATAGAAGTGCAATCTGTAACCCCATGAGATTGTCGCTATTGGTATTGACTTTACCTTAATGCACAAACTCGAAATATCCTGATTGCAAGCGCGTATAAAGTCTACTTAGACCAAAGACATGTGCACGCATTCTGTAACTTGATAACATGTTAGAGTGCATATGTCGTTACAAATAAGTACCCTTTCCAGTCGTTACACTATGTAGGATCGACAGTAGTGTTCAGCTTTAGGTATACGTAAGTGTTGGGCTAAGAAAGTATCAACATAGGTAAAATGGAAAGACAGTCTGTGAAGACCTCGCGCAAGGTACTCTATGATGGTTCTGTTTTACATGTGTCACTGTAGTTCATCACTGACCTTCAACCTGCTTTGTATATTTCATGAGGCAGTTAAGTCATCCAATCATTTGTAGTCTCACAGACTTTGCTACGCACAAATAGGCTGCAACGAGGTCATCGAAATCATCATCTTGTATGACCTGCACAAACTAACAATTCTTTTATACCGATAAAAATAATGTTAGTAAGGCTTTGGATTTTTTTTGTCTGCAAAACGTATATTGTTTTGTATTTAAGTCACTGTTACGCCGCAGGGACGGACACAACACCGTTATATTTGTTGATGAATTAGGGCATAAGAATACGATCGTGTCCAAAGTGCTTATCAATAATTCATTACGATCAAGCAGTATATTATCTATTTGGTGAAATGCAACAGTATACGTTAAGCATCCACTCCATGGACCGGTCGAATATACTGTCGCGTCAGATTCAGAGACCTATGAGAAGCCCGCTCTAATTTATTTGTATGGTATAAATATGCAGATACTGCACCTTTTTTATATGTGTTTGCACTCTTCTATTAATGTTCTAATATTTCCCATGCCTCTTTGGGACCATACATTTATAATGCCTGCAAAATGATATCCAAATTTTAATCTCTTCCTGTTTGATCAATAAAAACATAAACGAATCTACGCTTTGTGTGTCTACGGTAAATACACTCCTTTTTCCTTTTCTACGAACGTCATGAATCTATGGTCCCTTAGAATTCTGTTTAGATTACTTCAATATTTATTCGATAGAATATTATACTGATTGTGCATTGGCTAAGATGCACTGTGAGTCGACTATTGATCCATAGTTTTTTCAATTCAAATGGTTACTCGTTGATTGTGTTTGGTATGTTTCATTGCAATAAATATGTGATAGTTAATTTACTTTTACTTTTGGTGACGGCCAAGGCTATTCAAGTGAATTCTATTTCCCTGGCTATGACTAGGATGTACCAACTGTTATGTTACGAATGGTGATAAGATTTGTGGAACAGGGAAGACAATGGAGTATTAAGACAGAGTGACAGCATAAGGAAAGCTTAATGAGTACTACACATAATTTTTCACCAGTAAAAGTCGTGTTGAAAAACATTGTATGGAGAATCACCGCTGTATTTCAGTGGGGGCGCCACCGGAGTGCTTGGGAGCTCCTTCACTTTCTTGCCAGGTGATGTTTTTCTCTGGTTAAGAAACCCGAACTAAACCAAGAAAGAAAGAAGGAAAGAGAGTAACATGTCATCTCTTAGTTTTCAATAAGTGCTAGGTCATGTACGAAGATTGAATCGAATAAAGGGAGAAACGTTTTCATTATCTCTCAGCCCCCTACCTTTGATTTGGTAGCAATCTCTCACTGCAGTCCCCTGATAAGCAGTGGGGGGCTTTTATTTGGTGGCGCGTCTCTGTATGTTGGAAAAGCCTCGAATTATGCGAATCTTAGTTCCGGTTGTGTCATTTACAAAGAATGTTACAATATTGTACTTAGGGTCGTTTACGAAGTATGTTAAAAACTTTGTTCAATTCTTTGCGAATTTTGTCGGAGTACAGTATTATAGGAGTGTGGGTAATACGACTTCTTTTATCACGTTGCTTCATTGTAGCAGAGGGAAATGTATTTTTCTGTATGTTTGTATGCTGGGTTGAGTTGATTTTAAACTTGTACTTAGACAGTCTTGCCTTTTTGAGCTCTTTTATATTGATGTTTAAAAATTATGACTGGCAGGCATGGTATTTTGTATGCTGAGCTTTTAACGTTGTATTTCTAGTCGAGGACTGAACTAAGATGCCTTAATACAGCACGTGCCCCAATGGTTATGACTCCATGAGGCATCGTGCTACTGCAAGCCTACACATGACCACGTGGCCTTTTCCAAGCCAATCACAACGAAGCGTTCGACGTAATACTTTTTCTTGTCTCTATGTATTAAGTGGTAGTTTAGTTGCTGTCACTATGGCCACTATTTGTCAATATCGAGGAAAACCCTAGTTTAACGGATAAATTATTTATTAGTTATTCTTGTAGTTGATATGTCAAAGAGACATTTTCCCAATAAGAAACATTCAACTTACAAATAATGCCAGTTTTTGTTTTGTGTGGTCAGTTTCCATTGTTTACCGAAGCAAGAATGCGTTCCAGTTCCGACAACACGTTACGCAGTGTTCACTTCGTAAATCGAGCAGGGGAATCCCAATTACAATGTTTAAACTAACAAGAAGCTCTGACGTTAAGAGTATTCTGTATCTCCACTGACTGAGACAAGTTAATTGTTTTTCGCATACCCACAGATACATTCTCTTATTCTAGATCACACTTACTTTAGTAAGAAAGAAACTCTGAGGTTACAATTTTGCGCCAAAGATTTTTTACATTACGTTTTTGAGACATTGCGACTGCGGGTATCAGGTTGACAAATTTGTCATAAAACTGTAACGTCTGGTGCTGTTTCGATAGCAGACACAAGAACAGTCGAACCATCAATTGGAAATACCTTTGCCTGAAAATATGAGCTTTTAAATATAGCTGTATGATGTTTTACTTGAGGCTATGCAAATGGATGGATCAGTGGTCAGTTACGCCCGAGTATACGCCCGACACAAAGGCAAGCGAGTTTCAGAAAGAAACACATGATTAGCCATGGTTGATCAAGAATGTGATTTCCAATTCGACGTTTCGCACTCTCTGATTCGAAAGCACGAAGGTTAGAGAACTAAATTACGCAGGACACAAGGATTAGTTAGATGAAATATTTTTAGTCACTTAAAACAAACGTAGCCATGCAACATGAGGTGAAGAAAATGATGCGATGTAGATGCACTGATTGGGCAAGCTGCGTTCATAGAATTGAGAAACGGAGCCCCTGTAACTCACATCAAAGTTATTTACACGTGGGAGTACGAGAATGTGTTCAGAGTAAGTAGCATTTCGGTCTTATATTTTGGTACAAGTGATAAGACTCAATTTAATGTTTTGTTCTGAAAATAAAGAAGTAACTGTATTTAATGATAATCTGTATTTAAAGATAATTTAGAGAGACATATGAAAAATATTGTATTTGTAAATATTATGCTTTCTGATTTAAAGTATGAAAAATTGTTCTGGTAATTTTTCCTTTCCCTAGTTTCTTTCACAAATTCTTACAAAGTCGTTGCTACGGCTGGTTCTTTGAATGAAGGTTAGAAATACCTGCTTTAAAGGAAACAATACAGTCACTGTTTAGTTCCTTCGAAACACATATACGTAATGCTTTCTTGTTTTTTATTCAATGCTTGTTCTGTTGTACTAGTAAAATTACCTTACTAAAAACGATTTTTTTAGTATAAAAAGACTTTTGTTATTTACGTTTAGCCTATCTTGATTACCGTAAGCACTTTATTAATTTAACGTTTTACCAAACAGCACAGAGTACACATGCACCCACTTCAAGAAAGGTTATGTGAATTGTGAAGGCGTTGGCTCAATGGCTCAATGGTTAAGGCGTTGGTTTAGTAATCATGAGATCCCGGGTTCGAATCCGGTCAGCGCCGTTAAATTGCAAGCTATTGTGGTAATGCTCCACTCTTTGAGAATTATATATAATTGCGATGTGTCTGCTGAGAATATATATATATATATTCGGGCCTTTAAGTTGACGTATTAAATGCGTATTAAGTGCCAGTAGCGGCACGGGGTCCAGTCGTACTCGACATGCATTACAAATTGAGAGACCGGAGCTGATTCGAGACTGTCTTGCCAAGGTTCATTCAGCTTCCATTCTTATGAGATCGGTGAAATTAGTACCAGTCATTCTGGACAAGTAGTGAAAACTTGATTTTGAGCAGGAGTGGTGACAACCCCGACCGTTGTGGTGGTAGAGTCTACGGAAAGAGGAGCACTTTTGTTGCCTCCAACTGTGGTCGACCATTTTTTTGCTTTTCGAGTACCAATAATAATTCTTATGTGGCAAAGTGCAGCTGTTGCCTGAAAATGGCCGGAGTGTTAACACTGTGATAACTGAATATTTTCTTTCAACCTTTAATGTATTAGAATTTTAGTATCAGATAGGGAATAAGCATAATTTATAGAGAGGCAACATAGGCGTGGCGAATTAAGGGGTATCTGCTCATTCCTATCTGAAACCTTCTAAAGTGGTGATTTTCATAGACACAAATAATTTTTTTTTCGTTGTAGAAACCTGCGGCACGCGTACGTTCTGTAAGAATGGAGGTTTGTGTAGAGTTACTACGAACGGGTTTCATTGTGACTGCAAAAGTGGATTTAGTGGTAAAAGATGTGCAATTTCATCACGTTGTCGCAGTCAGCCGTGTCAAAACGGAGCATTATGCTTCGAATCCTCTGGTAACTATACTTGCAAATGTCCACCAAATTTTATGGGAAAGAACTGTTCCATGACACGTCCCTGCGACTCTAACATGTAAGTACAATTTTTCATTATCTCAAAAAAATGACTTTTTCCCTTTATATAGTCATGTAATGTGTTGTATGTGTTTAAACATCGTCAATTTTTCTCATGCAATAATTTGATGATTTGTATATTTCCAGGTTGGATATAAAATTATGTTAATATCTAATGTGTAAATAGAAATAATTGTTTAATTATGCCAGAGAAATTATGGCATACAGAGATCTAAGTGACTCTGCCATAGGGTAGCATTTTCTTGAGAACCCAGACTCTGGGAAAGTGTACACGGACGATTGCTTCCGTATCATAGGAAAGGCCAGGTCTGCATTTCATTTGGCCTTTCTTGAGTCAGTCCACATAAAAGCAAGAAAACCTTTGTTATGCAAACAAAAAGAATTCGTCCTCTCGCTAGACCTATTCAATTAAACTTGTTGTAATGGACGCTGATTGGTCCGAAAACGGCAGTCCAATTTCTGCTTGTCTCCTTTAAAATACGGTTGGGTATACTCTTTCACATATTCCATTTCGGTCATTCTGACGTTAGTACTCTGAGGAGTGCCAGACAAACAAAGCTTTTCAGAACACAGTTTTTTGGCTATTTCGTTCAATATTCTTGTTTTGCACAGCAAACAAACTATTTGATCATCTAAAGAGATCTATTATCAGAAGCACGAATCTTTAAAAACTCCTTACCTTAATATCAATTGCAAACTCATGAATGTTTCATGTCCATATGTTCTCTATTCAACAAAAGATATACTAGGTTGTTGTTTAATAAGTAGTTAATATGGGGTAAATATTCTTTTCTGTATAACAAACCTTTCGTTTCCATGCAATTTAGGTACCATTTATCTACTTATTTACTTTTGTTAGACAGTATCAAGGGCATGTCCCCTTCACCTTCTTTACGACCTTTCCACTGCCGTCAGTGCCAGTTTTTGGCAAGAGGGGACCCTTCAGTGTTGTTGAGTGTACTGAATAAGCCATGCGGGGCCCCCCAATTTTCCATCTTATGTGCGGGGCCCTGTGCTGCAGCACAGTCGGCACCCCCTAATAGCGTTGGTCCTGTAAGCGAAGGATGGTATATAATATGATCATATATAAAAGTACCTACCATCGTCATCTGGCACTTCAAAGACAAAATAAGAACTTCTTCAAACAAGGTTCCTTCTTTTGACATTCACACATATGCATTACCCCAGCATCAACAAACATAATATAATGCCAAATATTTAAAACTTACATAGAGGCTTGGGGATAGAAAGGCCAAGGGACATAAATTCGTACAATGTTCCAAATCATCATGTCAATTTCCATATTGAGTTATGTAAATGTATCGCATTGTAATTGGTAAATCTAGAGGTCAATGCCAACAAGAACTAACTGTGCAAGTTAAGGAGGTTTTTCTGGACTTTTTCTTTATTTAACAGATGCAACAATAACGGGACATGTTACTTAACTTCTGAGGGAAAGAAGAAATGCAGATGCTTAAACCAATTTTCTGGTGATCGGTGTCAGGCGTGTAAAGTGGGATTTGTAGGAAGCAAGTGTGATCAAAAGGATTTTTGTCTGCCTGTGAATCCTTGTCATAACGAAGGTAGATGCACCAATGCTGAAGGAGGGAAATGCCTCTGCAAACGGGATAGTAAGGGAAGGTTTTGCGAAATAGACGTCTGTGTACATGAACGATGTCAAAACCACGGATATTGTGATGGGAATGATTCACCTACTTGTACCTGTCCAATTAACTACATAGGGCGACTTTGCTCTATAGACACAAGTAAGTCCATTTATTAAACGTCGGAAATTTAGTCACCTATAGTATCAATGACCCCCGGAAGTCTCTGGGTGGTACCTGGGCCTATAAATGTGTAGATGACCTTTTAATTACAAGGGCATACCACACCCATTCTTACTTATAAATTCATGTTGTTGCTTGTACTGTAAGATATAATGGATATGAATTTATAAACATTTACATTTATAGACGAATAAGACAAGGTCAAAATTAATTGCTCCATAGATCTTTTATAGTGTAAATAAAAAAGTAAGTAAAAAACCTTTTTCTCAAATTTCCTTTTTACAGCAGAAGCGTTTTTTTCAAAAAAATATTGTGCCCTGTAATCACATTGATGCACATTTTCTCCTGTTTGTCCCTACTTGAAGTAACACTGATTTGTAGAATCGTTTTACAGCTATTGTATTTGTTATTTTGCATATTATTGGTCTGCTGCTGTTGCCCCGTGCTTTGATGCAGAGAATATCAAAACGTCTTTGTATGCTCACGTTGAGCGTTTTAATTTTGAAAAGTTTTATAGAATATCTTGAAACGAACATTATCATATTACCTTACACACTTATGCACTGTCACGCAAGAGATTCAAGCTGACAAACTAATCGAAATGAGTTATTTTACTTTTTTTTCTTGTGGGTGATACTTGTTACTTCACATCTGTGCTACAACAGGAAGCAACCTCGTTCTAGTAAAATTGAAGAAAGCGAAGGTTAGTAGTGGTTATGTTTACCTGACTTTACAGCCATGTAGTGGCAGTGACTTTTTATTCGAAAAATAATAAGTCACTGTGTAGTGGCTCAAGGAAGAGCTCTCACCGACCAAAATGCTTTTCGAAACTCAAAAATGTTGTTCTATTTTCTTGCAATAACTTTTATCTCTGCTAACGTTTCTAGGACTTCTAAAATTTCAAACGGCTGATTTATACGTCCATACTAAACATTCCAGGAAGACACAAATTTCTTTTGCCTATACACTAAATCATTTCCCTCTTAAGATTATAACTTGCAAGAAAGCCATAGCATTTATATGTTCGCTAGGAGAAACTCGATATCATGGGCTATCCCTGAAATAAAATCTAAATCATTTTTCGTTTAAGGGCTTTGGCACCCCCTTGCATCTTCTCATCGTTCTCTTTTAATAAAGAGTGAATCTCAGTGGGATAAAATAAAGGTTTCTGTTCGGCACAGAACATGAATACTACGCCAAGCAACCACATTTTTGTACAAAAGACATTTTCACGCATAAATTTTATTGGGGTATAATGGTCACAACTAACAAAAATAGAAGATAGATCATGCTTCTTCATGTTATCAACTTACCACCAAGTTGTGTAACCAACACAGTCAGCCTTGCCCTAGCAAAAGTTTAGCATACTATACATCCAAGTCTTGTACACGATTTTAAAAGGCACGCGTTCTTTGTAGTTGGTTTACATTGCTTTCTTGATAATTATGCATGAGGTCAGAGCACCAATAAGACCTTTTTTATTTGGTTTTCAAGTCAATATTCTCTTGCCATGGTAGTTTTAAGAAATTGGCAATTTTGGGGGTCCGAGGCATAAACGTGAATCCTTTGATTAGAGTAGTCGAAAGCTGAAGATCGATAAAATATTACCGTTAAACAATACACCTCGAAAAAAATACTGAACACCGAATTCTCAGGATAGAATCTTTTCCCTGTGTTGAGTTAGTTATTGTAGCTTTTAATTATCAAAATAGAAGGTCCCCTTTTTGATTTTTTACGCATAGCTCTATCTATGAGTACATAGCATCTGACATAATATCACTATTTTCTCTGGTTAATAAATTCTACGCTGATGTCCTAGAAAGTAAACAAATCTCTTCAAATTACGGTACTGGCCTTGACTCGCTCTTTAATTTTACACTTTACGCCTAATTTTGATAAGAAATTTAAAGTTACACATAGAAAACTTTAGTTAAAACTGCCAGAGAAAGTTAGCCCTGAAAAAAATTGTGTTTTATTTAGCAATGAAACTTTTTAAGCCTGTACAAGAAATAAACTTATTTGACTATTTTATTTCAGCGTGGATTGATTAATCCAAAAAAGTTTCAAGAGGTCTGTGCCCAGGCCTTTACATCGTACTGCCAAAAGACATACTGCCTGTCCAGTACACTACATTTATCAAATGGCGGAAGGAAAAGGTTTGTTCTTACTCCATATCTTTGCGATCGTTGTCTTGCTATTAGCTAAATATTAGGTATCATACTAACTATAATGCTATTAGATAGTATACAGGCAAAGGATGATTCTGAATACACAAATATTACCTGATAAAACTAACCTTTCAGCCCTGATGTTTTTCTTGCTAGCTGTACTTTGTAAGTTTACTTTACTGTTTAAACAGTGTTTCCTTTTCGTCTGTAATATTTCATTTTCATTGTTGCTTGTTGTGATGCTATTGTGTATGAAATTTTAAAGTATGGTGACTTGTGTATTTTATAAAAGATTAATAGATTCCTGGAAATTCATTACACTCATGCATTTTGCTGGAGTGTCAATCCCATCATTAATTGTCATAATATCTTGCAGTAATGTTTCGTAGTTATTGACTTCACAAAAAAATCAAGTGTCAATGAATCAGGAATATTTTCATAGTAAAAGCAAACAAACATCACCTTAGTCTTGCTATAAATTCTTTAATATCTTATGTCGTGAATCCAAAATCCATCCTCTTAAACAAGAATCAAAACTGAATAGGAGTACGATAAAATACATTCAAGTGCTGGTAGCTTTGTATAAAAAACCCCGTGGAATATCGTCAATGTTAGCTAAATAATAGCAGAAGTTTGGGTCCCTTATACGAAAGAATGGATGTGTAAACCTTGATATTTGAAAACATAGAGATTAACTGAACGATTAGCATTGAAATTGGGATATTTTAGAAAATGTTTTTTTCATGTCGAAAACATACAGAACAAGCCCTTTTACTGTAAACAAAATGGCTTTCATTTTCGCTGTCGAATCCAACAGACCCCTATTTGCAGCACAATTAACGAAATCAAAGCTGGAAACTTTCAATAAGTAGAAAGTCAAATACTTGCCTGTTATTGTACTAAAATTAAGATATGGTGCTGGATATATTATTTTAACGTGGAAGCATATTTGGAACCATTAGATAGATCTTGTAAAGATTTTCATCTGCCAAACACCTAGCCCACCGGGATTCAGCTGTGTGAAGTTCTGTATTTTCCACATTAGTATAATAATGATTCAATCTTAAACTGGTGGTTTAAAGTGCTTTTAATTTAAAATGACCTAAATCGTGCTGATATCTGCCCGTTTCCGAAGGCGTTAGTAAAAACAAGTACTTGTAATAAATAATGAAACAGCTGTGCTTCTCCATCAAAGATATTTAACCACTTATTTCGATTAGAATAAACAGTTTATTTATTATTATTATTATGCCGTCTTTTCTCTGGCTGTTCTTAATGCCGTGTATACTTTTGTTAGGCGAGTCATAACAAATGACCAAGGGCTAACAAAAGGTTCCTTTCTTCCAGTTAGGTTTCTAACACTATTCTTAAAATTCTTGCAGTTCCTAATAAGGCAGTTTTTTGCATTCCCATAAACTCACATTGAATATTATTATTATTATTATTATTATTATTATTTGTTTTTTGTTTTTGTTTTTGTTTTTTTGTTTATTGCTGCTATTGTATTCGTAATTAAACACTCCTGTATATCAATCCTGCTGTCCCATGTACCATGCCCAGGTCACTACTGAAAATTGACTGAAATTTAGCCAATTTTCAGTAGTGACCTAAAAAAGTCTGTTAGACGAAACGTTGTCAACAAAGTTTCCACATTTGGCGTTTTACTTATCATAACTTGTTGGTGGACTATTCACCTTTAATTCATTAAGAAGCTGCTTATCTTCACGCTGTTTCTCTAAGGACTCTGAAAGAAAGTAACCGAAATCGAATCAACGAATGCGAAGTAATATTGAATACTAAGATATACTGTAGGAAGATTGCAGCAGTACAAGGCGCACTTCTATGCCTGCACACTATATTAAAGCAATAATATCTGAGCAAAAAAGGCCAGCTTCAGAATAGTGTTGGTATTTCCAGATTTGATCAAGTTTTAGCTGACAAGGCGATGAAATTAATATTTTGGCAGTTCACCTCAGTTTATAGCTTTCGCTTTCCAAGAAAAAATTTTGCAATTGAGAACTTTAAAATGATAGCATTTAATAAGAGGTTTAAATTTATGTAGTAAATACATTACGTCGGTCCAGTTCAAGAAAAACTATCGACAATTTAGAAAATACTCTGAAGTAGAAATAGATTCAAGGCTCCTAAAGTGCCAAAATAATGAAACTAGAAGCGTGTTTAAGTATTTGATGCTACAAAATATCAGAAAGCTATGTTTGTTTCTTAAAATTGAGTTGGTTTCCCTTTGTTCCCAATGTGTATGGTCACAAAGGTAGTTTTGTTCTCTAGCAGTGTCAGTTTCTTGTAAGCAAACACCCTGTCATTAAGTCCCATTTTGATGGAGATTACAGAGACCTTTCCCCCTTTCCGGTTTTCGCTCTCGACAGCACTTGACAGCATGTCACTGATGTCATATTTCAAGGATGAATTGATACTTGTCTGATATCAAATAGCATTTGACATTGCTACGCGGTAAATATGATTCATTGCCATGAGCCAAGATTTAAGTATTTTGCCATGCCCTTCATTCACGGAAGTGTCCACGTATTGTATGAATCATTGTTCAGTGTTCATATTCCCAATAACTTCCAAACATTTGTAGTTCATGCGACCCATCTTAAGTATATATAAAGCTTCAAGACTCAGGGGATTATAGTATGGAAGCGCGATGAACAAGTTGATGGAAAATATAATCCAAAGCTCGTACCGTTATTAAACGGTCCATAAGCCGCTGTAAATTGTGGTATGAATGTACAGAACTGTACATTTCCAAAATCTATGTTTTAAGAGAAATTGTATAAATTTGTAAGGAAATTGCCAGATATATATAATACAATAGGCGATTGGATAAGAAGGCACTGATAATCCCTAGATTTCATCTGGTCCGAAGAACAAATTTGTTCGTTTCTGTGCGGAACAAGGATGCTTTGCCAGCAAATCTCAATATATTAAGAACTACGCCTTCACAACGCCCCCAACATTAAGGTTTTTGTTTTGTACTTGTAAGATGAAGCACTCTTATCGCTCAAAAAGACTTATGATTTTTTGTACACGAAGTTTGAAATCAGAAACCAACTAAAGATCTCTGAGCCAAAGTTTTTTAATTGTTCAAGATTTTAGCATACTTCGTGTTAGATCAAATTTCATAATTATACACAAGCCCGTTATGATGGCTGTTAAAGAAATACATACTAGTGATCAATGTTAACAAGAACATACTGTACTATATCAATGCCTATGAGAGATTAATTTA
>JAAAKM020006971.1:93589693-93599924 GCA_010016025.2 Alatinidae sp. Z8VKAUB7J3
TTTGTGACACTTTCTCCACTTTTTCTAACAAGTTATATTGGTATGCTGTCACCACCAGACTTTCGTTGTTTTGGAAACCTTTGGAAAGGTACTGGTTCAGTTAGACGATTTTCAATCCATGGAATATGAAGAGGGGCAACTAAATTTTCATATGTCTTCAATGCTCTTCACAGAAAGCTGTTACAATGCGTCTCAAAAACCGAAAAGCTGGCGTGTAACCACAGGGGAAGGGAGAGAGGCTTGCCCTTCCCACAAATGTAAGGGCAGATGTTCTGAAGCGGAATATTCTGAAGTCTGGTTTTTACCAACAAAACATTGCTCCGAATTACTCTTTGAACTTGGCGATGTATCTTGGGAGAAAATCGTTTTTAATCATAAATAGAACTTGGATTTGAATTCTCGTATGTTGAACTTATTGATTTATTATTATTGGTGATATATCTCGAGGGAAAATATGTTTTAATTACAAATAGAGTTAATCCTGGAATTCTCATTTAAATATGTTTGTTTGTGGTACAAAGCAAGAATATTGCACGAAATAGCGAAAACATTGTGTATATTTGTGTACACAATGTTTTCGCTACTTTGTGCAATATTTAAATATGTGCCCATTTCCCAGAAACCTCTCCTATCATAGCAACCACCGTAGTATGCCCTTGGAATTGTAAACAAAGGAAATGACCGACGAGCAAGAAGGTCCCATACGTTTACATATATCAAGGATATGTGAGCATCAAATAGACGATCCCCTCTCCTGATAACTGGCTAATTAGGCACTGACAGCATTTGGAGGTCATTTCTCAACGTAGTGATAAACATTATAGCGCATAATACCTTACCCCGAAGTCGTAATACATTGGCGCCAATTAAATGGATAACTGCATACTTTGTTAGTGACCAGACCAAATCAGACGCCTCGGAACTGAAACGTTATAAAACTCATCTCACTTAAATTGACAACGGTTGAAGCGGAATCTTTGGGTGAACACCACGAATCTCAATCAACGATAGATGCTTAACAGTTCATCTTTCTTGAAACTCATTTTCAAGCCATGTTTTATAGCCCACAAACCCACTAAGCCGTAGAATAAATTCCCTCGGGTTTGCAAATTTGATTGAGGTTGAGTGCTTCTGACCTTAGCCTTACTTGCGATCTGAATTAAATTGCAAAGAAATGATGTTCAGTTCTCGAACGAATCTCGTTCTCGTTTCTTTTCAAATTGAATATATAAACTCATTCCATTGGATGAGGGGACACGCTTTTGTTATCATCAACAACTAAGGCCAACTTTCATTGCTTATATCTTTTTAATACTTAAAACTGCCCCTTAAAATTAAGTGTGCAATATAAAAACCACAATTATCCATTTCTACTTCTACTACTACTACTACTACTACTACTACTACTACTACTACTACTACTACTACTACTACTACTACTACTAGAATTTACCATAACATTTTGAAAACGTTTGTTTTTGTTGTTGCTCTAATGTAAAACCCAACTTGCAACTAATTTTGGTGACAACAGACAATAAGAATTAAGAGCTGCCAACAAAACACCACTGCGCCTCCCCCCCCCCTCACATGCGGGGCACTCACCCACCCATTTTCTTACACAGGCTAAAGCTTCACTGCTTACAGTGCTTACTTTAGCCCAACTTTTATTCTCTAATATAACTAAAGCGACTTACGCTTTCTTAGAATAACTAGGACACTTTCCATCTCTTGTCTATTGAAAATTACAACATATCGTCGTGAGGAGAGGATTTGTAATGTCTGTTTAGACAAGACATTAGAGAAATAGAAAATATGTTACCACAGGGAGTTGGTAGTGATAGTAAAATATACTTGTTTTGGTAGTTTCTGTTGTTTTGAAGTTACTTACATGTAAATGGCTGTATTATTTACAATGTGGAAGGATACAGTCATTTCAATTTCGTATTCTCGTTTTGAGCATCTTTAAACATAAAAATTAACGTAGTGTTAAAAATTTAGATTCAAGGTGTTGTCCATCAAGTACGTCCGACAGATAATATCGTAAAGGTCAACGGAAAAGTGACACAGTAAATAACAACTATTACACATAGAGTTACTGAAAGGCAATTTTTGATATCTTTGATGAATTCTTTCGTCGATTCCTATTTTATGCATGAGAGTGCAACGGTTAAATCGGTTGAATAAACTATTCAGTAGATTATAGTAAAAGTAATTGATCAGAGTACAGTCAATTGTACCTTATCCTACTCATTAAGCAGATACAGAGAGATACAGTGTAACATGGCTAGACGATCCAGGCAACGGAACTTTCCATTCGACGGGATTCAAGAGTGCCGGTCGCAATTTCCCTCACATGGACTTGAAGAGCCCCGTGAATGAGGTGAAGAGAAATTATCCACGTTTCCTAGCACTCGCTCGGTGGTTTTATGCAAACCTTTTGAACATACGACCAAACGAACAAAACAATATCCTTTATCAAGCCGATCTATCACGGTCCTTTAGCAAATTTAATAATTTTTGTAAATTTAAAGATTTAATTATACACTTACAGAATAAAGCAGTTGACTCGATGAAATTTGCATCAAAGTTGCAAGCTGAAAGGTGGAGTATTCCTATGCGAAAGATAGGAGTCACTGAAGGCTACGATGACGACACTAAAATCTACATTTAGCATTGCGTAAGAGCTGACGAAATAGTATCCAAAAACGAGTTTGCTTTCCTCTATGCTATCAATTATCGATTTTCTTTTTAAGAAGAAATATTTTGTTGTATGTTAAAGTTTTCAATTATAAAGAACTAGTGTTTTCTGCCTTTTTTTCAGATTACAAGATATGTCTCTAAGACTTTGTCCGTTGTTAGAGATCAATTCCACTGTAACAAGAGCAATACTTCGACGTGCAGAAGCCTATAACACCGGCGAAGGCATATTCTGGATTGTTGCAAGCGTATTGACGACTTTACTTAACCTACTAGCAATTTTAATTATCATCAAGTCAAAGAGCTACAAATCTCCATATTTTGTTATCATGTTAGCACTGCTGATGGGTGATGCCTTGGCTGGGCTAGTCGTCTTCCCATTGCGCGCCGCCGCTCGATTGTTATCAAGCAATTACTGCGAGATAAATACCTTGAGTCGAGTTTTGACAAGGTGTATCTTCCTAACGTCTGCTATATACATTGGTATGTTGGCTTGTGACAGATACTTGAGAGTTAATCTTGACTTTAGATATCGAGAAAAGGTAACCTTAAAGCGAACCATGAGCGCAATTCTAGCATTTGCCATCTTTGGAGTAACGTTCTCCCTTGCTAGTATCGTCTGGGACTTACGTCTTGTTCTTGGATTCATAATTATTCAAATAATTATTGCTGTGATATATTTCTATTATCAATTGACTCAGAGATTAAAGGTACTACGTGCTTCATCTACAACTAATGTTTTCATAAGTACAGTTCAACAACTGAAGGTTCGAAGATCTATTCGCATTATTGCAGTTCTTTTGGCGGTGACGTTGATTATCTGGTTACCAGGCATGTTTGCGACAACGACGAGTTCTGTCAAACAAAAAAGAGGCTGGGGAAGAAGAAGTTATGTGTTAAAACTGTTGCCCAGATTAAAGATATTAAGTTCTTTAACGGATCCTATATTTTACTTTTGGATGAACGAGCAAGCCTGGAGATATCTACGGTCTCTACTTCCTGAACGGAAAAATACAGTTGGAGTCACAACGATGTCTTGTCGTTGATGATATAATAGAGATTTTCAAGATAATCCTTGCGTTTACACTTCATGGTATTAAAAAAGAGGGAAAAAGAAATGCCAGAGTATTAAAACGTAATTAAAAATTTAATTCCATTTTGTAAGTGCTCGTCTTTCGAATAATGTGTTGAGGAATGGATCTAAATAAAACCAAGTCAACAGATGCCAAAGTGGACTCAGAAATTGGGCAGCATTTGCTTGAACACAACATGTGCCGACAACTACCAGGGAGTTTCGTGTAGGATATTAGCTAAAGCATAATCTCCATTTTATTTCTGTCGCTTAAGAAACCACATTTATCAAATCAAAGAAGCCGGCGCTCTGTCGATATAAAGTGTGTTTAAAACTTGCACGTTTGTCAATAGCGAGTGACAGAAAAATTCTCGCTCGCATGCGTGTTATTTTCCACCGCGTGTTTCAGTCCTCTCGTTTCGTACAAATTCTTTGCTTAAAGCTTTCTTCTTTTATTCCATACAATTGCCATGACAAGTGTCTGACAAAATGTTTAGCAAATGAATCCATTGCTCAACGCAATATTTAAATTTTGTACCACTAACCAACTTTTTATGCTATCTTTTATTTCTAATCGGTGTCATTATCACTTTAACATAATTGATGAGTACAAGCCGTAGATGGGACAAAGTGAACGTCTGCACATCTTGTCACCACAATCGAGACAACCAGTGCTCCAGTTAAACTAGAAAAAGACACTTTCCACAACCGATATTTACCTATTTGGGATAAAATATGTTTTATGCGAACCTTAAGAGTCAATAAGGTATGTCAAAATGCATGGTTTTTCTGCCATGTTTGGATTTTGTAAAAGAGTGCAGGAAGCAATAATGGTACGCGAAGTATTTTAGATAGGGCAAGGCATTTGATGGCAGACAGAATATCAAAAAGATTTATAATCATTTTTTCGTCTCAGTATTTTGTATCCTCACTGAGGTAATAATGAGAAAACATAAAAATACTACTTTATCTAAATCAGTGGAGAGCAGTCTGTGTACAATTGTGTGTACAAGTGTGTCATATACCGAACGTGTTTCGTATATTTCATATCGAACGTGTTTCGAATAAAATTGAGACTGGCGCGTAACAAAGGTACTCTATTTGATTAGCTTCCCTAAATAGTCTTCGATACGCGTAATGACCCAATAAATATTCCTATGCCACACCAGTGGAGACCCAGAGCACTGGAAAGAGATCTAGTAAGTGTTGTCTTTTAATCTTTTGCAACTTATGCTATCTCCAAATATCATTTACACTAAAAGCGTTGACAATTATAGGCTTAATATCTATCTTTTCATCTGAAAATGCGACCAAAAATGTATATAAGTAATAGGAGCCTACAATACTTTTTCAAAATTGGAATAAATACAAATTCGTACGTAATCATGCACTTTTGGATACAAGGGGGATTGTCCTACTGCAGTACTAAACTAAAGGAATCAACTTTGAAAGTAACAGGATTTGCCAAGGTTGTTATTTATAATATTGCACGTCGCCCTGTTAGAAATAAATAAATAGTTACTTAAAAATATCATTAGTAACATTGAATATTTTTGATCAAATAAATATGGAGTATATTTTAATGATTTGTTCCTAAAATTTCTACACATTATTTAATATTTTCTAAAAATTTCTATTACATTATTAGTGCTTTAATTCAATTACGGAAACTATAAGTAACTATATGGAGGGTTAATTAGAAAGAAGGTTTTAATTATTTCTTATGCAGGGATGTATCTTAGTATTATTTAGCATGGCTTTATTATGTTTGTAGAAAGTTCTTAGATCGTTTGTAATTTTCATTGTATTGTCTGTACTTTTCAACCGTTGCTTTTTGTAACTTTATGGAGTAAAGAAAGTTGTTGTATGGAATTGTGATGACAAGTCATAATAAATTATCAATAACAGAAACAACGAGCAGATATCAACAATTCGTCAAATGCTAGATTAGCACTTTAATAGGTGATGTTTCGTAATAGCTGCATAGCTCGTCCTTGCATTTAGCTTAAAGTACTGTCTGTGATAATGCAGAATACTGCACTTACTCTCCTCTACACGCAAAGATAGTACAGTTACGAACACTAAATGCTCAACGAACTTTGTACATTATTTCCTTCTGATCCTCTTCATCTCGGATGGGGCATAAGGTTGCGCTACTTTTCCCTACATCGACAGTTGTTAGGCAGCATCTTGCATATTATCCCATGTGAGTCACATTTTGTTTAGACTACTACTGATTGCTCTACACAATGTTATTCTTGTTTGCCTCTCTTTCGTGTACCGAACGTTAGTTTTCATTTGATGACCCTCTTTGCTTTACTGTTTTTCGTTATTCCCATAACATGTCCATGTCATTTTTCATGTTATAACGCATTTATTGGTTAGGAAACAAGTACCCCAATATTACAAGTTACAAGTTAGAAGAAGGCAGAGTTGTAAGTGGCATTGACATAGTTGGAAACAGACAAGGCAAAAATCTATGGTGAAGAATAAGTAATAATGTAAAGGGTAGCTGCTCTAGTGCATTATCAACATTGGCAATTGCTATACATACCCTTATATCACGATTATAATAGAGAGAATATCCATCGGCAGTCATAGCTATTTGGGAAAACTAAACCTAATTATTTTATTTCCTGAGAGCCTTTCATGACCCCCTACGTAAACATTTGTAATCAACGAAGAGAAAACTTAATGAAGTATTAGCTTGATACCAAATTTTCTTTGTGGCCATTCAATAATTCGTCGAATCGTTTTTCCCGTTCCTGTCAACACATTCCCTTATGTCGGAAAGTGGCAAAACTCACTATCGTAATGCCATTTTACCATAACTCTTCGATTCAAGTCTACATAAGGACAACCTATCACAATTTCAACACTAAATCAAAAGAAATAATGTTTCATTGAGATCTTTTTAAAACTGAATTAGTGTTTTAGTCATTTTCTGTCGTCTTCAACCGAGTTTGCATCATTGTCTATTTGTAAAACAGAGAGATGTATTTAGTAGATGCTTATATTTAATAATCCAGAGTAGGTATTTCAAATATGACGTATTTGTTACGAGGCCCGTTTCCATTGTAAACCTAGTAAAATCATGAGTTGGTCCTGGTCCTCCCAGTGACATGAGGACACATTTGAAGGGCTTATTGCTACTTCTTATGTTACAGTTAGCAAAGGAAACTCGTTGATCTTAACGTTTGCGTTTCCCCTGAGTTCATCAAACGCCTTATGCCCCTCATAGGAGCATGTTAGCACCTTACAGTCAGCAGATATGAATTGGACGAAATCTAAACTAATGTATACCCACTACTCAGTTCTTTTTATTTTATCTTAACTTAAAAAAAGAGCGATCTATCCACCTGAGTTCTGACAAGACACGACGACTGTCCAACTGTTCCCTTCAATTTCTTTTACAAGTTAGACAGGCTAGAAATTTAACATACTCTCTATCTCAATTTGATCTTAAAGTATCTGTTTCAAAGGGATAAGCTACAGCTAGAAATGTATTTGAGGATTTGATAGGCAAGCGTACTGACAGTAAAGTTTGAGATTAAAAAGGGCGGATTTCATCTGCTGTTGAGCGATTGTCGGCGAGAGATATCAAGATAGTGGTAATGGAGATCCAAAGGCCATTGTTACTGTTGATGCTTACTTTTCATGCCTGTGCATCACTAGCCTTATCTTCTTTTAGCCAGCGTTGCCCGCCAGCAACACATGGCATCAAAATGTTAGTACGACTCAGATCAAGCATCTAACTTACCAAGTTGAGAAAAGAAATTTATCTGAGAGGTGCAAACTTTCCGTTGCCAAAGAGTTTCATTGCATTAGATTCATTTAGTAGACTCGATATTTCTAATGCTTTTAAACACTTAACAGGCTATATATGGAATGTTCGAAAGACCGTGTTGACGACTACTGTGTTTAACCACTTCCTTCAACTTAATGATGGAACATGTTTGGCTGAACAGAAATGCTGTTAAGTAAATGACTCTATATTTTGCCTTACAAGTTATGTAAATTTAGTTTTCTATAGATAAAGAATTACTAAGCCTTTAAGGATTTGAAACATTACCTACATTATAAGTACAGAGACTTTTTAAACTCTTCTAATGACACAAAGTTTTACTTGAAAATGAAAAGAGTATTTGGAAGAGATTCCATTAGTTTTAGCAATATTCCTCTATAATCTTCAACACGTTCTACATCAGTATTCAGTATCTTAACGCTTTGTTTTAACACTACACTTCGGGAAATGAAAAGGAGTGTAAGATGAGGGATCGTTAGGGGCTAATTTCATACGCAAGCGTGGTTTTGAAATGTCGACCACTATCTGCCATGATCGTCCGAGATAAGCGAAGGCATTTACTACGGGCAAAATGAGGCTTAAATTTTCTGATGGCTTGTGAAATTCTAACCCTCAAGAAGTGATTTTGTGATGGCTTGTAAAATTCTAACCCTCAAAAAATTATTTTCTTATGGCTTTTTAATGTTATCCCTCAAAAAAGGATTTAGCTAATGCATATATTTTGGCCACGGCCACGGATGCAGCTCTCTGCCCTTAAATTCAATGTAGGGACAATTTTTTGTTTGTTTCTTAATTTTATGTGAACCCTTGGCCAAACTTCTCACACATGTCTTAGTCACTCTTTTTTTCCATTTCATCTTGTTTCAATCTCTGACGGAGTATTTCAGTTTGATTAAAAAGAACCTACTGCCATTAGGGAAGGGTCTGAAGGCAAGGTTTTCAAACTTTTTGTATCTGCTTATAGAAGTGTATGTCAATCCTCCAGCAAACTCTTTTTTCTCCCTGTGAGCTCTTGTTTCAGTATTCCGCCTACCTTGTCGCATATGCCACAGAAAAAAATTATATGTATTTCACCTTCTCTACCATGTTTTATATGCGATCTTTTTTTGGTCGTACTGGTCTTTCATGAGTTTCTCATAATAGGAGTCTTAGCGCGTTTTTCTTCGTATTCCTTTCCCATACTTTGGAAACAATTAATATATGCTCTGCCACCCTGATATTTTTTGGAAGTCTAGTCGCCTACCTATGTTGAAGCGCCAAGGACGTGACTGACTTGCATCCGACATTACAATGATAAGAAGGTTGACTAGGAGTTATTCAGGGCTGCATGTTTTTAGGGTGTTCACTTTGTGTAGAAGTAAAGTTTGGTAGAACTCGTTATAGGAATAGAAAATTTCACTAACGTCAAAGGGGCCTTTACATGCTTCTGTTACACTATATTCCATGCCTCACCCTATTTCCTAGTAAGCACAAGTATTATATATTTTAACACTTAGCGGCACATTCTCACGTTGTGGTATTGTGTGCTTCTTGTTAAAAACACAGAAATCCGCTATAGTTCCTAAAGTAAAGTTGGTCGGAGGAGCATGGGATCCCCTGGACAAAAGAAAATTGCACTAAAATTCTGTGCATGTAAATAAATTTGATGATACCTGTTAAATCCGTCATATAATCCAAGTATCCCAATGACAAATTTTGAGTAAAAGCCTGATTTTTTCTTTATTTATTTTAAAGAGACAATTTATTCGGTTCTCTTTCTGAAAATATCTATCAAGCACTAACTCAGCATAAAGAAATGCACCGTATTCAAATTTGTTTACAGCCTCGTACTGATGGAGGTGCTAAGCCAGTCAAGTATTTGAACCTCTAATGCTCTACCGAGCTTTCATTTTTGCTACTGTCGCCCAGTTGTATGATGAGAACAGGAAAGAAAATGTTGGAAAGTAAATTGGAAGAAAATGAGGACGTTTTGTGGCTTTTACTGTATCTGATCAAAGGTATTGCAACCATGAAGAAGTGTGGTAAAAAATGTGTAGCTAGCTCAATAAAAACTTAAGGAATATGCAATTTCTGATCAACAAATGATGGCCTGGAGTAGAAGAAACCGACACTTCGGCAAATAATGCAAGTGATTGCGCACACCACACAGTAAAAGCGAAGGAGAATCTCTTTTGCAATAAACTCTTTAAAGTTATTTTATTATATTTAGTTGTTTAAACGTTCACTGCGGCACTAACAAAAATTACTTTGCGAGATAGCTTTCTCAACAAAATTTCTAGCACTTCTTGCTTTTTGCAATTTACATATAAAATGAAGAAGACACGTCCAATACTTCTAAGAACGTGTCATAAGTTTACGTTAGTACGTGGCACCATATTTACTGACGTAATTGGCGCCCATAACACTTATGAATTTTATGGTGAAAAAAACAACGACAAACTATAGGTGAGACAACAAGAAGGAACCTACAATTTTGACAATGTTTCGTATTTTCTTCAAGACTTCGTCAGGTCTTTGTAAACTGTCACAACGCCAATTAAGGCTGGCATAAACGTACAAGAGATTTATGGCACTAAACGCAAAAGCATTATGGGAAATAATCACTATGGTATACTAGGGCGAGGAAATTGAGTCGAGGTAAATACAATGAAGATGAA
>JAAAKM020006971.1:93601897-93638439 GCA_010016025.2 Alatinidae sp. Z8VKAUB7J3
AAGTTATAGGTATGTTTACTTTTGTTTGTCACGTCAGGAGCAAATTGGTGCTCATTAAAGTGGCAAACAGAATAAAAGATGACTTCTGCAAAGTCTTGTTGTTTATTAATTACCGACGTGTACTATTCAGTCCTTATCTCCCTCTATTGCAATCTCTCATCCTTATTGCATATATTTACTCTCGAAGGCAAAGCTTATATTTTTAATTATTTCTAATAAACGCAGTATTGGAACTTTCCATCGAGAATTTTGCTTTAAATTGACATACCTTCGTCATCAGTTAAATAATTTTTCGGGTAATATAGTTTTTTGCAATTGTAAGTTTAAGATTGCTTTCAATTTGCAATGGCCCATATTGCATATTTTTTGAGTTCCTTTCTAAATTGCCAGAGATCAGCTGTCGTACAGTAGCAGACGTACTCGAAAAATGCTCTGAGAAGGAATTAGCTTACTGTGTGTTTCGTTAATTTCCCTTCTCGATTCACTGTAAGAATATTTCCTATATAGATCTCTTTTTCCGTGCTAATTTTATCCTCGTATCCGCGATAATTTTGTCCGTAAAGCCAGTTTTTGCAGAGAAAATGTGTCTTATATTTCAGGGAGAAGCTCTGTTTCAAGCTAATCAACTTATTTTAAGCTAATCACTATTTCAACAAATAATGGCCTTCAATGTTGGTACGTACTTTTTAAGCAAACTCCTACATATTCTATACATGATTTTATGTTAAATTATGAAAAAGAAAAATAAGTACAGGCTTTTGTTCCTAAAATTCTAACGACTTGAGAACTTGAACTTACTTGAAAATTACTGTGTGTCGTAATAACAAATTCTTTAGTATTAAACCAGTACGTACAGTTAATTTCAAGTATACCTGAAATAAATTTCTATATGCTATACAAAGCAGCTCATATTTAATTGTATGCCTGGCCTGATAAAATAATTCATGACTACTGTATTGTTTACTTATGAAACAGTTGTTGTACTTGATTGTTGTGAGTGCCACCGTTGCTTCTTTTAGTAACCCTCTCATTACCAGTTGCTTATCGAGAAGTCGCTCATCGAAAGAATAGTGTAATGGCAAAGACGTTTAGCTTCTGTTTTCGTAAAAGCGGCTTCAACAGACGTCAAATGAAAACACTTACTTACAAAATGTACATGTTTAATTTAGAAGGGTTTTGATAGCTCGGAAATTTCTTTTATTTACTTTAGAACTATGTGAATTTTGATTGAAATACTTCTGTTACTATGAAGCCGTGTGTTTTTGCGGTGTTTTCCTTTCACTGTTCATTGGAACAGAATCGGTGTTACAAGCGCTGTAAAGTAGTCTTGCAGGTAGTAAATGCGTTGATAACACGAATATTCGGTTAACTGCTTACATATTTAAATATGTATTATATTTCGTTCATTTATTTCCTAATATTAAGGATGGAGTAGTATTATCCTTTAATGCATATTAATTGCCCCATACAGAACATTTTACCAACTGCTTTTTAAGCAGCAGCATTTTGTAACGTTGCATTATCACCTCACATAGAATGGCTGTACTGAAAGCTTATATTATTACATATAATACTAGAGTATTTGTTACTCTGACTTTTAACTTATTATCTTAGCTGACTAAAAAAAATACTGAGGATTACTTTCATGACATCGAGATCGTCTGTTACCGCAATGAGGCTGCCTGTATCAGCGCCCTAACAAGTCATGAGCGCCTTTATAACATTGCAACTGGACACCAACTTTGCTACGTTGTAATGACAACTAGCAATTTCTCGCTTATAGGAGCGGCCAACGCTCGTGCACTGGAGAGTCCCATAGTGCCATACCCCTGACGTGTAAAATAGCATTAAACGTTTTGAGTAGATAAGAAGAATTCAGTTGTCAGCAACCCTTCGTCTAACGGCGCCGTAGGAATGGTTGTGCACAAATATACGTCGTAGTAACTCAATGGGGAAGCAGGGGCAGGAGTTGAAACTGACAAGGCACTTTGCGAGCCGACATGACCCTCGCTACCTTCGAAAAGGTCTGCGCTTACCACAGGTAACCAGAATTTGCAAGTTTGTAGGAGAGGGCAGCTGAGATAAGAAAGCAAAAGCAATGATCGTGGTATGGAAATTACAGATGTTTTATCGTCCAATCTAGTTATAATACATTTTGGCAGGTGAAATACGTCAAAATGTTTAACCAAGATCACTGTTTTTTAATGTAAAGCTGAATATATACAAAAAATTTAAATTGATTACTAAAAACATTCTCTATACCTAATTTAGCTATTTGTGACTTTGATTAAACCAAAGAAATACCACTGAAGAAATCTTTCATTGTTGACAAAGGCACAAGTAAGAGGTAGGGAACAGGTGATACTACTTTTACCCTCTCAGACAAAGTCTAATACCCAGTGTGTTTTATGACAAAGAGGATAGGGTTCCTGCGTTACATTTACAGCTAGAATAAGACTTTAGACATTTTAAAGTCTGTTTATAAATGTAACAGGCGAAAATTGATGCACATAAACAATGTTAAGGCATTCCATTTTCTTTGTAGCCTCCGTTTACGCTTCTAAATTGCGTTACGGAGACTTTCTATGCAAGCCATTTTCCATCAATGGAACAAGTTGTTTTGAGAACTTGTACCAAACATTGTTGATCCTGAGTGTCGTTGATAATCTATCCTGGAGCAAGTCCTTTTATGACCTTGTCATCCGACGCAGATAATAATACTAACTTATTTTTCAAACTTCATTGCCTTCTATTCCTTCTGTAAAATTACAGTTACAGTATTAACGTTTACCTGATATAAAATTGTTACTGTTTTTACCCGGCATAATGGGGACAGCGAGATTTATAGAATTGGATAATAACAATAACAACGATAATAACAATAATAACAATAGCAACAAGATCGATGGTGGCAATAACCAAAGACGTAAAGTCAATACAAGTTGAAAAAAGATAATAATAATAATCATAATAATAATTGTAATAACAATATACATGAGCTTTCTGAAATCACATTAATCCCTTCATGAATAAAAGTAGATATAAGCAAACAACAAAATAAAAGTAAAAAACAAAACGACCAGACTATCAATATACAAACAAGTAGGTTTTCCATGGCAGTGGTCCGCAAACTTAGGTCCGCAAAGTATGTCAAGGGGTCTGGAAGCTATTAAGAATTGGATCAAGTTAAATGAGAACTCAAGCTACCTGCGTCCATATTTTCATTAATTTAAGCTCAAGTTTGCAATTTAGCAGATCCTCTACCATAGTTATTTTCTTTTTCGTCTCCCTACTAGAAAGAAATAAGAAGTATCATAATTAACATGCATTCTTCAACAACCATACGATAATTACAGCAAAGTTTAAAGATCTACACCTGTCAGTATCCTACTGTCATTCTTGTAGTTTTATTTAGTTGTGTTAGTACACCTACAAGTTTTTTTGCTCTGCTGTTGATCCTTTTCTGAAAGCACTTGCTCTGCTACAATCGATGATGTGAGCTCAATGAGAACGGAAATCTCATGTAGAACAAAAGGGTAAAAGCTCACTTGATTTTGATTTTCAGTATGAATTCCTTTGTTTTCTTCGCCATAGATTAACATTACTCGGCAGAAAGTGAAAGGGTTAAAGCCCCTCCTTAGATATTAGATGCTGGCACTGGATGTAATCGTAAACTTTCCTTTCTCATGCCTACGCCTACGCTATGTCCTACTCTCTCTTTTTTTTTCAACAAGAGACGCAAAGCATTCCATTAAATCACCATTAATCTAATGCTCTCCATCGTTTTTGGCATATGTACTGAGATGTTTCATCTATCACAACTATAAACAAGAGTCTTCAAGCAGAGCCATTTATCACATGGTTCTTGGTATGGGACTACAATTGAAATTTGTTTTGTTAAAAGTTTCACTCCCTTTTAAGAGAAACCTTTCCAATAAACATGAAGACCGATTTAATAAAAGAATCCTTTTTATCTTTGATAGGACTTGACCTTGCAATCAAGCAGTTATGAAAATGTTGTAAGACTCATTTTATTACTACCAGATCATTTAAGGAGTACCACAACAATTATGACTGAGCCCTCATGCAAGTTCTGCATCTCGAAAATGACAAATAGCGACCACAAATTCTGAAAGGAGTCTCTGTTATCGTATAACTGATATAAGGTGATGAGACATAACTGTTTTGCCCAAAGCATTACCTCAGGAATTTTAGTATCGTATTAGAGGGACGGAAGCTTAACTTTAAGGAAGTAGAGTTTAATTTCAAAATTGTAATCGCAGCATTGATATATGCCAATGTAACTCACATTTGCTTAAAGTAGAATAAACAAAGTAGATAACTCACAGCAATTGATGAACTTGTAAGTTTTGATTTCACTTGTCCTATGGTGCCTTTGAGATATCCATTGATATTGCAGAACTTTGTTAATTCGGTGATTTGAAATATTTGAAGAGACTTAGTACAGCTTGAGTGATAATAAAGAAGACAGTGATGCGTAGGAGAGGGACAGGAGTTGATTACCTTTGGTAGTAAATACGAAGACCAAAGATCTTAATTTAATCAGTGATTAAATTTATTGGTAGATAAGTTAAGGAGTAAATGCAGTTAAGTCTCTTTCATGTGATGCTCTTTTAAATAGATTTTTGTGAAGTATTCAAATGTTTAAAGGATGTACTGTACCCTCGAAATATCAATTTCTAAAGAGCAACCGAAATAAAGTTTTGTTATAACCCATTTCTGTACCTTGACGTATTTGTGAAGTAATTGAATATAAGAATACAACTCTGCCCCTGTAGTCTGTGAATGTCGTGTTACGCAAGGGAGGACGGAAACGTTAAAATGGTGATAGGGAAATCTCTCATTTGTTTTTATTTTATTTGGAAAAATCCACTGCCTTAGATCTCGATTAATGAAGTAATGAACAAATACCCTTTTTTAGATAGCCGTAAATGTAAACTAGAGTAAATATCGTCCTATATAAAGAGATGGATATAATGTTCTTATAAAAGTGCTTATTTCTTTATATGCCTAAGCAGTAATAAATAGAACAGACACAGTGATAAAGCGTTCCAGAGAGTTATGAAAGATGAGGCTGCTGGTGGTAATAACTTCTATAGGCCAAAATGGATCAGTAATATCTTTATATGTTTATACTGATATGTTTAGTGCAATGGTAGGGTCTGTGAATTGGAACGAAAGGCTTTGATGCAGTGCAATGTTTATTGATTTACAAACAGGTTAGCTGAACTGAAGAAGAGCTTTAACTAGAGAAACTCATAATTTTCGTTTCTGAAATGCATGCTTCCTTCTTAAAGAAGCATTTGTATCTAACTCCAAATCTCAATCCAATTTATTTTAAATTAAATACATGTTCTCATAAAATCTCTGTTAAGTATTGTGGGAGGTATTGTAACACCCTATACAAATTACTTCCTTGACGAGCGTAAATTTCTTTTTTAAGTTCTCACGAACTTCATTATCTGTTATGAGATTAGGTGTGACCTGAGTCTCTGCAATCTACAATGGTTCACAATTAGTTGAGTACGACGTTTGCAAACAGAATTTTTAGGTGTCAACACGTTTGCTTCAGGAGAAAATGGTTAAGAGACGTGTTAGCTTAGCAGAGCTGTTGCCTAAGGGATGGTTAACGATATCAAGATTAATTCTCTGTCTACCATTGACGGTCGTCGTGCATGCTATATGCTACATCAACTTAAATGATAGAAATAGCATCACGACGTGAAAGTTTAAACATTAACATAAATGCTGTCCCTTTGAGAAGGAGAGAGGGGGGATTGAAGCACTTTAGGCTAACGTCTGTTTGCCATTCATATTCTTAAAGTTTTAAGGGCAGAACTTTTGTTTAGAGAACTTGAATTTTTAAAATTCAACATCTGCATTTATTTATTACAGATTGTTAGATTTTGATAAAAGTGTATTAGATCTGATTGAAAAATCTATTAAAAAAGGATAGAATCGTCGTAGCAACAGCAGAGACAATTCGCAAAATTGCTGTAAACCCTGTCTGGCTATTTAACACCTATATAAATAATTGTCCAGCTTAATTGACAAAAAGATTTTGTAGGAAAAAAGTTCTAGGGTCAGAAAACTGTTGAGATAATCACCTCTTAATAGATATTTATGTAATTTACTAAATAAAATTTGTAATTTTTCCCATCTTCATAAATCTTTTACCTCTCATTGAATTCTGATTCAAAGTATTACATGACGCTCAGATTTAACACTTTCCACTAATCATCCACCCCGTGTAACGCATTGTAACAAATGCGGCACCACAACATCCCCACTGTTATGTAACATTTGGAACAACCCTGTCTCAAGCGTTTATCTATGTTTCATATGAACAGAACTTATAAGAATATTTTATAGTAAGTAAAAAATTTTTAGGCAAAAAATTACAACATGATGCAAAAACGTAAGATTTATCAAATTTAGCAAGAGATGTCATTTTTTATAATGGAGAATGTGTTTCCATGGAAACTGGGGAACATTGTAAAAAATGTTTAAAATGTAATATTCTGTTACATAATAAAAGAGTCGTGACCTTTATAACCTTTAAATTTTGTACCAGTTTGTAACAATAATGACCACACCCCTGACGTTTTAGAGATCTTTGCATGTAACCGTCAATTATAGACAAAAGTATAGTAAACTTTTACTTAACTGCGATGAAAACGACCGGAATCATGGAGGACACGTAAAGGAAAGGGGCTCCCATTTGTTGTATTGAACGCTGTCTTCCTCTCATCTCCTATCAACAGGGAGGTATGACATACATCTCACAGAAATGAAGATTTCAAAATCCACCATCAGTAGAAACGGGGTTTAGGCAAGTTTACATTAATCAATATCCGAGATTGTAGTTACAAATCATCATTTAACATAGGCCTACTGTTTCGTTGGTCATAAGCGAACTCTGACGAGGGCTTCACAGAGCCCACAGTCTCTTCAAATTCATCAGTTTTTTTCTTTTCTCTGGTTTTATTGTCTTCTTAACTGTATGCATTAAAGGAATTCGTGACTGTATTTTAAAGGGAGCCCAAAGTACAACAGCAACAATTGTTTTAATATCATTAACAACAAATTAACGCAGTAACTTAGCAATTAGTAGGTCTACATTATCGTGGAGCAACACATTTTAAAGTCTGATAGGGCAAAAAATAAAATCACAATTATCATAACGGCCATGTAAACCTGAAGACAATGCAAAGAAAGTCACTTGCTTTGCTCTTCTTGGCAAGGCGAACTTGTCATTATAAATTGGCAACATTTTCTTTTCGACCTAAACAAAATAAATCAATATATGCAAATTATTATACGTTTTTGTACAAGTTTTTCAATATAAAATTATAAATTAATTCAGAAGCTATCATTTGCTAACAACTACTTTTCATGCGTAAGTGAAACAATAGGTTCCACTCTAAACTCCAAAGTCAATATATTTGTTTCCTTAAGGACAAGGAGTCTGAATCCTGAAGGCAGACAAAGCGAAGGAGCAGAATATATGTAGATGACGGCAACACGAGAAAGGAACAGATATCTGAGGATAAGAGGAACAGGAGAAGGAAAGAGGTAGCGGCTAATGGCTAAGCGGAGAACAACTGACTGCAGGGGAATTTCAATTGTTATTCTGCCGCTTCCCTTTCACTGTATCATGTACAACTTTACGCGTGATTGAAATCATTCAACTAAACCACAACTCTTTCTTTACTAAAACTGCCGTCTTGATGCTCACAAGAAGTATAAGCATGAAAACAAGGAATTTTTATTCACCAGATAGAAACAGAAGCGAGAGCTAAGGATAAAAACAAACACGTTGCCTTCTCTGCTACGCATGTTTTCAGAAACTGAAGCCTCTATGTAAACTCTGAGACTAAACTTTATATTATGAGAATTAAAACCATAAGGTAAGAGAGCAGTGGCACATTCACTTGAAATATTTTTTGAGAACAATACATTTGCATATAATGCACTAAATACATCGTTACCCGCCAAATCGATGATTGATAAAATTGGTTTGCAAAAAATGATTCTTCGAAGAGGACAAATTTTCTGCCACCGAGAGCAACAGTAAAGCATTGTAACTAATGTAAGTAGGTACGTCTGTACTAATAGGATATTTGCAACCCACGATTATGCTTGATTAATTGTTTATCTACAACAGGTAATGATGTTATATAAAGGGGGGTGGGTCAAAGGACAAGAAGAATTTGGTCTGAAAGAAAAGTTATAATTTAAACTGTACCTAAGGTACTAAATATCAGTCAATATTTTTAACAGATGCTTTGCAACTGTATTGATGGGGCAACGGGAAAAATGCTGATCCCAAACAGACAAAAACTGTTCTATTACGTACTTTATTCGAAACTTTTCCCATAAATACTTATTTCAATATAGGTTTTTCCTCCAATAATATTTTCTAGTAAGCAAATAATGCAATCGAAAATGAAATTTACGTTTTTATTTTTGAATTGAGTTTGCAAGTATTTGAATATAGGAAAACTAATGTAGGATATAAATATTTTTAAAATTTGAACCCTTTTGATTGAAGTGTCGTTGAGAAAAAGGTCTCAAGCAACTAGTTAAAGCAATTAAAAATTATTACTTCATATTAATCACCAATTACTTGTCGTGTAAATAAATGAAGGGCTGTTGAAAAATGTCTTCCCTGCTCCTTCGGTTTACTGATCGTGATAAAGCATCATAGAGTAAAGCTAAAACAAATATAAGAGCCATACCTGTTCTTGATGATGAATTATTTTTCTAAGTTCTTTTATTAAGGTCCTACCTCAACTTCGAATACAGGTATAGTGCATTGGTGTCTCAGCATATAAAAATACATTACAACATATCAAAATAATTGTAATTGATGATAGATTGGATGTCTCTTGCTCATTATATTTCATCAATATTCGAAAAGAAGTAGAACACTGACAAACTCCTAGTTGGATTGACAGCTTTTGTTTTTGTTATTGGAAGAATTTTTATTTGTAAATTCTATCTTCATTAGCTTTCAATTGGAAAGAGTGTCAAAGTCTTCATTCCATAGGTAATTGCAAGGTACTTCGCTAAATTTTTGTCCGAATTCCATTGTACAACGTTGCAGCTTCTAGCTGGATCTTTATGTGTCGGTTTTCACATTTCCCATGGCCGACAGCATTTTTGTATTGGAGATAGGTGATTGGATTTGATTAATCATGGGATTTCTCTTTTAAGACTTAGAATAAAAGGCTTATTTCTCAAAGTGTAAAGACTAGCCACGTTACTTAGTATTTTGCCTGACTATTAGTGGAATTTCGTTTGTATAAAATTTAGTCATAGGAAAGTAGATATCTAGAAAAAAAATAGATAACATACGTTCCACGTTAGGTATTATTGCTGCCAAGCATATCTTGCTGAGATTTTTATACTGTAGATGATTAAGAATGCATTTGTAACAATTGAGTGTATATCCTCATATTTCACTTCTCTCTACAAGCTCCGAAAACACAAGGTCTCTACATTTATAACTTACTAGGGACAGGGAAATTGTTTTCATCAACAAAATTAATTATAAGTGTCTTGATGCATGACCCGCGAGACTGGGCAACAAGACGTTTATAACCACAAACCATTTCTTCTGCACAGCATACAAAACATGCCATAGCAGTGCCTTGATTAGTGGTTAAGTCGGTATAGTTAATCCTATAATTTATAATGCGATTTTTGTTCAGTGATCCTTTTGGGAAACCACAAATCTATGATAATACTGGGCGATCATAAGATACCTTTTTGTAACAACGACTGAGGAACAAATATATAATATTTGATGAACGTTAATGAAATGGAGGTGGTTCAGATTTTCAAACTTTGGTGTGTCATATTAGCGGCAGCCACTTCTTACGTTGTTAAATGTTATTGCTTCCTCTGATTTCCACATCATGTGACTTCGGTACAATTGTGCATCAAGAGTTGATGACAAATGACATTGGACGATTTAAAATCATGGAAAGCGACATTATAGAAGGTTAGAATATGGTATCCTCTGAATATGGCAACCTCTAAGCCTCAATTTTGAGGATCGCGTAACTGCAATGCTATTGTACTTTGAAGGATGCCATTAAAATTTTTGGGGGATTATGTGAGAAAAGCTGTTAGTACTGACATAAAACTTATGAGGTGGGTTTATAAGGCTTCGAAATGATTGTAAGCAAGAAACAGAGTGATCTGTTTGTCAAGGTCAGAGTTTATTTGTGTCGGGTTTGTTGAAAACACGTTTAATTGTATGCTTGCCATTTCATGGCTATATTGTAACTAAAAGGCTATGACGTAAATATTTAGGATTTTGATCTTCGTTACTAGTGTCAGTAAGTCAGTCAGTCGCAATATCTGGTACGTGTGTCAATTGGAGATTTCATGTTTCATTGAACAGGTTCTCCTCCTCCTCAGGTGCCATGTCCCAGGACGTTGGCGATCATGGCTCTCCACAGATTTCTGTCCTTCCATGCCTTGAGTAGCTGTAGTTCGCTCTTTGTAGACCACGCTGCTATGCTGCCCATATAATTGGTTCTTGGTCTTCCTCTGCCTCGTTTACCATCAATCTTTCCCGTCAGTGTCAACTATCTATCTATCTATCTATCTATCTATCTATCTATCTATCTATCTATCTATCTATCTATCTATCTATTTATTTCTCTATTTATTTACTTACCCTCTTTTTCTAGCCTTAGCCAACCGAATGGACTCAGAAGATGCAAAACATATGGCAGAAGCAATGGTTGGCTGGTGGGAGGATATGGTAAAGGATCCACAAGCCAAGCTTACATTCGAAGAATTTGCAAAGACCCTGTACATTATTTTGACCCATGAAGATTTAAAAGAGGATTACGATGCTTTCATCAAAAATGTTACTGCAAAATGGTTTCATGCTATTGATACCAATCACGACGACATTATTTCTCGCATTGAATAGAGAGTATTTTTTAAATTCATCGGAGTGTTGGACGAAAAGATTGCAGATGCATCTTTTGACTCCATTGACATTAATAAAGATGGCATTTTGAGCTATGAAGAGTTTATTACTGGTGCCCTTGACTTTGCTTCCAACCAGGAACACGGAAGATATGATGCGTTTATTGGGCCGTTAACTGGAGTTTAAAGCAGACCATTGCGCGCAGGTCCTCTGACTTTTGAGAAAAATAATTATAAGTTGAATTAATCTGCAAGAAGGCAGTTTAATCGGAAACTATTTTACTTTAACTGTATAAGACTAGATCTTATTTACATTGCACAGTCATGACATTTGCGTTACAGGAAAAAAACAATAGCAATGCTAGCCGGGAAGAGTGCTTGTTTCCGGAGCCCCTACACTATTTAAGGCATCACAAGCTTCTGAAGGAGAGTTGCAAATGGGACAGAAGGCATGACGATATGTTATGTGCTGAGTAGTGTTTTTTGTGGTAAATAGAACGAAGAAAATACTAATGCAACATAGGGAAGAGGAAAACAAAGATAAAAAAGCGTTTTGGTGATTATTGATTAAATAAACGCTTGAAGCCGTTAATTATATCTCAATTTCTCCTCTCTGCCACTTCCTGGGGTTTCATCGCTGCAGTAAATGTTTATTATTCTAAATTATTTAAATTATGCTGCTTTTACTTAAATCTTATTGGGTTCTGCTTGATGTATTTCTCTTATTGAATAGGTTTTGAGGCTGAGTTTATAAGAAATAATGATTGAGCCTCTGTGAGTAACTGGATTATTATACGCTACTAAATACAAAGCTAAAACGCCCCTAGTTACGTGATGCCAACGACATACCCAGTACAGTGTTTGTGCAAGATGGTGAAAATATCTCTACTTATTTTAAGTTACAACCTAGACAAATATATTCTGAAAAGAACACTAGAGAAATAGAAAATATGTCACCACCGGGGATCGAACCCGTGACCACGCTTCTGCGGCGTGCGCTCTACCAACTGAGCCAGGTGACCTCCGATGTTCATTACACATTAGCTCCCAATCATCCACCGCTGGACATCGACATCCAGCTCAACGCAATTGGAGACCAGCCGCCCTGCAACATTTAACTTGACCAAGGAAGAACTGCCCTCCGGCCCGTCATCAATACAAAGCCCATTAAAGTAGAAAGTATCATCGATGAAACAAATGTATTCCCTCGATCGAAAGTACTTGAAGCTTAATTTGATCTGTCAAAAATATTTAGGATATCGTACGAGATATCTCTTACTGTGTAGACGCTAAATAGTCGGCATTATAAAAACACCATTAAGCATGTGATTGCCACCACGTCACTTAGGTCGTTATGGCCTAAGTAGAGTTTCCGATTTTGTAGCCTATAGAAGTTTGTTATAATGGAGCAGCTATTCCACTAGCATTTTTCAACCCAAAGCAGGACAAGGAGACTTAAATTTTAGGAGCTCCAGCCGCGATATGCTCTTGTAGTTTTTTACTGTTTCCATGTCGTAATTTTTCATTGCACTTTTTATTGTTTTCATGTCGTAATTCGTGATTGTACATTTCATTTTGTCGTAATTTATTATTGTTCATTATATTGTGTTTCGATGTCGTAATTTGTTATTGTACATTTTATTGTTTACATATCGTAATTTGTCATTGTACATTTTATTGTTTTCATGTCGTAATTTTTTATTGTACTTTTTATTGTTTTCATGTCTTAATTAGTTATTGTCCATTTCATTTTGTCGTAATTTGTTATTGTACATTTTATTGTTTACATGTCATAGTTCGTAATTGCGTTTTACAGTTTCAATGTTGTAATTTGTAATTTGTTATTGTGTTTTTATTGTTTCCGTGTCGTAATTCTTTATTCTGTATTTTATTGTTTCCATATTGTAATTCTTTCTTATGTTTGTTATTGTTTCAATGTCGTAATTTCTTATTGTGTTTTATATCGCTTCAATGTCTTAATTCGTTATTGAGTTTTTTAATGGTTCCATGTCGTCATTTGTTATTGTGTTTTTATTGTTTTGATGTCGTAATTCGTTATGGTAGTTTTTTATATTGTTTTCCGTCACTTAATCGTTTCGACGCTGTAGGGAACCATGTTCTGAATTATCGTCCAGGTCTTTCCATTATATCCGCACTCAACAAATTGATACCTGCGGAGCTCAATGATTGACAATCTTCCATGGTAAAGTCCAATAGTAGCTTATAATTTTTATTTTCCAAAACATTATCTGGCTAAAGCACGTTTAACTACTAAGTTCTTCTGACATTGCAAAGTACACATTATTTTCAATGAAAAATTCTGAGAACATCATCACTGCGCGTACAGTGCTATTAGTTAATGACAGTTGCAAGGATTTTGGCCAGGCCCAATCAGTCAGAATCGCATCAAGAAGATTAACGGTGATATATGCTCTCTCTGGAAGCCTTATCATAATCATGACCATTGTTTATTTGTTGATTATTGTATTTACTTTAAGACCTATCCTTATAGAACGAATATGGAACAAAACAAAGTCAATACGTCAAAACCAATCTAAGGCTGCGACTTTCCTATCCTATCCTAGTTAGGTTTGGACATCAGCAAGCATAAAATCTCTGTTTTGAGAGTTGAAAGTCTGGTTTCTATAAACGTATTAGGAAGTCGCCAACTATATCTGACCGTCTTTAAAAACTGCAGTTATAAGCTTCTATTTCAGTGTCTGCATTGATGTTCCATGGTGGTCAATAGTCCATTCCTAATTACTTAATAGAAATCTGCACTTTTACTTGCATTCACGTTCAGCAAAGTGTAATTATAGAATAATTTAGCTTGTAATGTTAACACGGTAATACTGCAGATGTTAACGAGATATTTAACAACAAGCTTAATTTTTCAGTTTTGACCCTGTCCTTCGATCTCATCTTATCAACAAAAGGTAGTTTTTTAAGTGAAAACTGATTGTCTTGTTTGAAAAGAGGTTATGCCACAACAAGATTGTCTTATTGCTCGATATCATATTACCTTATCGTTGCTCCTGTGAAACCAATTCGAATGCCTATCTCACAATGGCGGTGCTTCTCCAGTGATAACAAGACCAGCACAATCGTGTAATCTGCATCGGTCCAATGAGTCGGATCAGATTTTTGTCAAATAGTTAGCAAACCACGATTGGATTGCTTCTGATGATAAAAATTAACTGCCACCAGGTTCGATGAGTCAAGATGGAGAAACCAGTGTTTAAAAGAAGCAGATCTGTTGCTCAAAGGTAATAAGAACATGAACTCTTCTGTTGATATCAGACTCGCTATCTTCTTGTTCTTTTATCTTAAAGTACATTTACATAGGTATTACTTTGTCTGGTAGAAGAAAGTTTTTGAGTTCTCTCCTGAGTTTTAAACTAGATAGAGAAAGCATTCTATTTTGGTAGTATTTATCGAAAACAAATTCTTCAAACGATTGTATCTGTGACTTGAAGATGTTTTAAATGTGTTTTCAGGAAGGAATATTATGGAGAAAAGAGAAGTTATATGAGGTTTTGAGAGACGATTTTTGTTGATGAGATGTCTGTAGATTGTTTCCTTATTTACTAAAGTCTCGCTCAATATCAGAGTTGAAATAGACTATAAAATGCAATGGTAATTATTTAGAAGAAAAGCAACCTTATTGCTTTATACTGAGTGGAAGTAAGAAAAATGTCAAAAGGCATAACATCGACAGTTGGATTTTCGTCTCATTTTAGCTATGTCCCAAATCAAAACATGTTGTTCCTTTGGCGTCAGTTAGGATCGCGGAATACAAGTTTGACAGCGGGAAAGGCACCAGCAGTGAGCATTGTTAACCCACTTCTTTAGTTAATATAAACGGTAAGAAGAATATTAAGCATTCAATTAAACGTTTGGCACGAAAACAAACTTCCTTAGCAACAATAAGGCTGGTATTCAGTAAGGTAAAGGCCTAAAATCATTTGCGTATAACCTGTGCCATAGTTTCTAGGATCATGTTTACACAATGTCAAGTAGCGTTTCATAACTTTACGATCTTATATGTGAAAGTTCTTTTTTTACATAAGAAACCGATCATTTTGGTGTGATGTTAAAAGCTGCTAGGAGGCGCTGGGTTTAAAAGTGATACACTGTATCGAATGGCAAATCAAGCTTCACAGCGTGGACAGAAATTCATCAAAACTTAGATTCTTTAACGTTGTTTTCCCTCAGAAGTATATGAAGAGTAAACAAAAAGAAGTAAACATCGTTTTGGTATAGTATGGTACAAAGGAAATGAAAACCTCTTATATGCTTGATTGTTTGAGTGCTCGACCTGATATAGGCATAGGAAATAATGCTTTTCTGTGCCAATTTGTCATCACAGGTAAGGACAAGGTAATTGCAGTGGAAGTTTTTAACGGTAGCTCATGTGTTAAAGGACTGCGAATATGTTCTTCTCCTTCTTCCTTGCGCTCTTTCATCTTTTTTCGCGAGCGACTTTTCAATAGAAACATTTCCCATCTTTAGGCTACTGGAAGAGGATCGTGTCGCTGTTTGATGACGTTGGGTTGCGGACCTCTGCGGGATCTTTTCGAACTAGATTGTGGGGCTGCGTAAACCGATCTTGAGCATGTCCGATATTGTTTTTAGTTGATAAGGAATGGATGCTATATGTATGGAAGTTGGTAGGATGTGGGTAGTTTCTTTGATTTTTTTTCAAAGCGGGAAGAATATTTTTTGTTGTTAATATATTTACATTTCAGCCAAGACGAAACTTTTGTGTAAGATCGCAGGCAGCCTCACCCGCATTTGTTAAGTGTTGCCTTTTTTGTTTTATCGAAAGAAATATCCAAGAGCTTGTTGCAAAAATTGATAAATTGGATTGCACTGATGTCCTGCTTGCAAAATATCGAAATATTTTCAAGGTATTGGATCCAGATAATACCGGATATGTTTCAAAGGAGGGGCATGAAGGTAAGATCTTAAATTGGCATTGTAGGTACCATTTAACGCTTGTGCATAAAGCCATACACGTTGTTTTTATTATAAGCAACTTAGTTGCTTGGGTGTGAGGCCTCAATTTGGTCCAAAATCTAAACAACAAGCTAAGCAACTGGAGGCCTCAAATTCAGAAGGGACAATTTTTAAAACGTCTGAAAACAATTCAAGAAAAGTTTTTCATTAAGAATTGATTACAAACTGTTGATATATAACAAATATCACACTGTTGATAATGTGTCAAGCAAAGAGATCAAAGATCCAACCATCATTTGGTATTTCATCATTTACAAGACAACGAAATTCGACGATAACCTGTAGTAATACCTAAGCAACTACTTAAGCAACTCCAGGCTTGATTTGAAAAATTGCTAAGCAACTCGAGGCCTGACCCCCAAAAATGGAGTTGCTTATAAGAAAACAACAATGTATATGAAGATAATATCGTAAAAATCCGGGTATAATCCTTGTATAAGGCTTGTGGGAGTTTAAGGCCTCTTCTTTTTTATCAAGTGGCAGTGTTTTTGCCTCAAAGGAGGGAAATTGTATTTTTATCGTTTTTGTCTTAACTGCTTAAATTTGTTCCATGATATCATCTCGGGATGAAACCGAGGGATCACTATTACAAAAATAGTTTTGCTCCTGTCCAGAGGCAAGGAGCATACACGCCGCACTTCTAGCCAACCTTAGTAATAAACGCTGCCCTCTAATCAAAAATTGGTTTTTCTTTTGCTCTTGAGTACTGTCTGAGAAGGCAGTCCATTCACTCTTTTTAAACTTATACCATAACGATCGCAAGTATACTGTTCTGGTCGCTCGCTGAAGCAGACCTTTGTTTACGACTTGTTTGATATTTCTTCAGCTTTGACTTCAGCTAATAACAACGGAATTGCTTTTAGAAAGGGCTCTGCGTTTATCAATATACAACACATTGATTCTTGATATGCAGGCTATTTAGATAAATGGGCGTACTTATTTTTCGTTTAAACGTACTTACTCATTCTTATGCTGTTAGAATGTTGGATTCGAATCTTGCTAGCATGATCTGTATCCGGCTTGCAAAAACGCAAGTGTCATCTTTCTAGCTCTTTCCTTTTTATCTAGAAGACTCCATCGCGACTGTTAGGTGGGTTGTATTACTAGGAATTTACTGATCCTATGTCCTTATAAGAATTGCATTTTATTTTGAAATAAAGTTTCACCGTTTTTGTCATTAGCCCTAGCCAACCGTATGGGGTCTGAAGACTCTAAGAATATGGCGGATGATTTAATGTGTTGGTGGCAAGACTTGGTAAAAGATCCGAACGTTAAACTTTCCTTTGACGAATTTGCTAAAACAATGTATGTACTCACTCAAAATGAAGAGCTCAGAGAGGATTTCACTGCATTCATCAAGCAAGTGAATTCCAAGTGGTTTTGTGCCATTAAAACAGGTCAAAATAGCCACATATCGCGCACTGAATGGAGGAATTTCTTCAAGTTCATTGGGGTGCTGGATGAAAAGGTTGCAGACAAATCCTTTGACAGTATAGACCTGAATCACGATGGATTATTAAGCCTTGACGAGTTCCTTGAAGGAGCGTGTGATTTTGCTATGAATCCAAATCATGGACGATACGACGAATTCTTTGGACCTTTAAATATGGCGTAGGCAGTGAACTATATATAAAAAGTCTGGAAGGATAACTCTATTGTTCTGTATGCGTAACCAAAGATGGCCGTCACTTTGCACGTATAACGCGAAATGGCGGGAAATGTAAATAGCAAGCCTACGTCGATTTTCGTTGTGCAACCATAACTTGAAAAAGAAGTGGTGGGCAATGTCTAATCAGGTCTTGAATCTTTGTCTACCAAAAATTACACAACAAATCGTTGCAGCATTGCGATCATTCTTACATAATCTCGGCATTATAACATCTACCGTAATTGTGCTTAAAAAGTGTGTTTGCTGACCCTTTCAATAACAAGTGATTTCCTTCAGGTGTTATTTCTAGTCTTGTATAAGGTTTCTAAGACCTTTAGCGCTCAAAATGCCCCTACGACATGGGAAAATGTAGGCTAACGACGTATGTCCCTTATTATTACCACTAAAAGAAGAACTCCCCTTTTTGCCAATACCTCTACATCCAAGAAGTTGCTGCCTAATAGCTTTGTCTGACAGAGTTATTGTTATGCATGAATATAAGTAGATTCTACTGTCCATTATTTTAAGGCAAGCAAAAGATCATCAAATTGACTGATGAAAAATGTTGATGGGCCAGAATGCAGTCACTGCTGCTGAGGAGAGCAGTGACAAAACTGCTACCAACACACATTTGTGGCCGATGCCATGGGAGACGAGCACTTAACTGTTTCATATATTTGGCTCATAACTAACTATACCGCTGTAATGCCGACAAACAGTTACCATATTATCAATTTAAAATTATACCTAGACAACCTGTTAATACGGATTTTTAAAATACAGTCGTTATAACAACAAGGGGCATCATTTCAATCCCTAACAACAATTCGTAACCACTTGCAAATAAACTGTTAGCTAGTTTCATTCAAAAGAAATATAACCGTCTGTAACGGCATATGCATCCCCTTCCTTTAATACCAATACCAACCCGTAACTTCAAGGCGTTACTTGGTTTCCAATCCATCACTCGGCGATTTGTTTACACTAACGACATTACAAGATCAGGGGTACGGGAAGTCTGTTTTTTCCTGGTGGAAAGACCTACAGTTTCGGACTTTAGAAAGTATGAACTGGCCTCACCGCCGTTCCAACTGGCGACTGATTTTTCAAAATCATGATTACGGTGACTTGCATGTCAAACTTCTCTGTTGATCGAGGGGCAGATAACGAATAATATATGAAACAGCAGCCCCTTTCCTTGACTAAGTGACTTCCATGATTTCGGTCATTTTGATGAAGATTTAGTAAATGTGTATATCATAAAACTACAAGGTTATGTGTCAGATTACTATTTCTATCAATATAATATTTCTTAGATAACATGTAACTCTGTGAAACATGTATGACGCACTACGTTTACCGGAGACTCTGTATCAACAGATGGTCGTCTTATTATAATGTCAGGTTCTGCCGCCTCCCACGTCTGGTAACGCCCATAGTTGAAACAACAAGCTCCACAAAGCTGTAACTACCTGTTACGCTATAGATTCAAGCATCTTAAAAATTTCATTTGGAAGAATAATGTTTCAACAACAAAAAAGTTGTCTTGAAATGAATATGCCGTTCCCAATCCATGAATTGAATACCTGACTTGGGTCCAGTTACATATGAATACAACCCTTTGTCAATAAATCATTTCAACTTGATACAACGACTTTCACACGCGCAAAATTCCATTCGTAAATTACAAATGCCCTATTCCAACAACATCAATACTATAGTAAATACTGAAATACTATTCCCGCCCCTTCTTTTTAAAACTTAACACCGTTTTAATTTCATCGCAAATGCTATTCTTTAAATACAAGACATTCAATACTACTCAGGTAATAATTTCGATACCAACAATAAAGAAGCTTATATCCACTAAATTTTTGCATTCGAATTAAACGGTAAATGAACTGCACAATAGTCTTATTACTACGTGTACTGACGATCTTCCATTTTTTTCTTAGTGGAATACTAATTTAACACTCAAACAAACATGAAGTCCGGCATCACGACTACACTCGTAAGGATTCAGTGCTTGCCGCTACGAACGCTCTAATAAGACTCCACTTCGAAATAGTTTCATAATAGCCTAGTCACTCCAAGCATTTTTAAGCCAAGGTGGCCTTTTATTTATCAATAAAACTCTAAACTCCAAAGTATCAATGAATGAATGTCCCCTGAATACTCTTATTGAAGAATCTGTGTTTATCCACAATGCCTGACACATTAACTAATACCTTATGAATTAAGGTGGGAGTGTCACTATTTTGAAGACCCCGCCCACAAACAAACAGTCAGACATAAATCTCAACTTGTACCGTGCTTTAACCCTCAAGTCCGAATTCGTAATTCAATTTAAATCCACCATCGATATCAAAACAAGACATATATCAGAGTTGAAAAGGTGGGATCTTTCTTATGCCTCCTTAAAAGACTGAAATATTTTTGGCAACAATTCTCAATGAACGTTTTATACCACAAGCCGGATAACAAAACAACGGGAAATTTGTTCAGACTCTACTCTAACTATTGAATAACATGATCAGCCATATAAAGGCATGATTGCTAGCTAGGGATCCAGAAAACACCCTTACTGGAATACCTGTCTGCAAGTAAAGGTAGTCTGAAATGTGTAATCTGTCTGCTGGTAACCTAGAGCTCATGAAGTTGTGTGCTGAAAACTTTGGCCGAGAGAAAAGAATTTGCGAAATGGGAGTGTAAACCATTCTAACACAACAGTAAACACATTATGGCGCACGATGGAGAAACAATCTCTCGCACTCTCTCGATGTTAATGCACCTCATTACTAATATTTAAGGTAGCAATTCTCTGAGAGCTTCACATACGGGAAACTGATAACTTAACTGCAGTCGCACGCATGTCCTAGTGCCGGGTGGGGCACGTCTCAGGTTGTATATGTACACTCGGCAGAAGTGTTGGTGTGTAAATGATTAATCCGCATCACTACTCAATTAACAAGTCCTTTTGTCACCTCATTTTCTGATAATAAAATGATTGTAGCTACGCGGAGGGGGGCATTAGATGAAATCCCGGTCCCCAAGTTAAAATATTGCCTAGGCATATTCCAGCTTTAACTTTCATTGTCAGTTAATGCCTTGACTATGTCCATTCTTGTAAATGAATCCTTTAATATCAATGTTCCCTTCAGTTATCATATGCGATCCACAGTTACAATAATTACTAGTTACTACTAAACTAACCGACGGTTGATTTGAATGATTGACTTTCATCTGAATTCTATTCTCGAACTAAACTTTTGTTTCAAAACGAACATTCGTTTAGAACAAAATTCTTCGTTGTGAGCTGAATATTCTTTTTACCCAAAATGTTTGGAAGCCAATATTTCTTTTCATCAGAGTTTTGTATTTTCTACCAGTGCATTAGGTATAAGCGACTAACTATACTTTACACACATGCACATGCGAAGTATGCATCTGAACTTCTAAAGATTGCTGTGGAAGAGGACGTGACTCTGCTGGCGGTGAAAGAAGGAAGTCCCCGTTCGAAATTGATGAAATCTCTCCATCCATTACCCCTTTTAAAATCATCTCGATGCACTGGGCTCGAAATGAAATTTTAGAATACAACCCCAAACTGCAAAATTGCCAAGAAACTTAACTTCGCAATGTCAACAAACCGCGAAAATTTTGAGATATTTAAAATGTGCCCGACGAAAGTTCTGAAACACACCGCGAATCGCTATCGAACGCTGATATAGACGAAAAATTGAGGGCTTGTTGCTACAATATGCCTTTAATAAAAAGCCCTGGGTGAAGAGTAACCAAGTTACAGACACGGCTTAACGCTACCATACGGTGTCCTCACAATAAGGGAGCTCAAAAACCACCTCCACTACTGTCTTGTAGATACTCGGCCTTGCTTATTTCATTTGAAAATGAAATGATACAAATCTAAAAGCCGTCATGACGGGTAGTGTCACGGCTTCCAACTTTACCACGACCGCGAAAGTATTTAAGCAAATTCAAGCTTGTATTACTATCTTCTCCATCACCCAGGAATATGAAAACAAATCAATAAAGCGTGATTGACCAAAACCAGAGAAAAAACAGGTACTTCATAAAAGCTAAATGTAATAAATAAAAGCTATATCTAAACTTCGGACATTTTACAATACTTGGGATGGCTGATATCAGAGTTTTCTATTCCCCTGAAAGAAGTCATAACATTGTTGACGCTATTTCAGTACAACAATTAACCCCTTGCCCTCCTTCCACATACACCTGCATTGATGATCCATTAGGTAAAAAGATGCAGAGACATGGTGGTTGTAAGGCAGATATCCTTGGGTATATCTTAAAAGGTCTGGGAATAGTTAAAGCAAGCTTCCTCAGAACCAATCACAGCAGAGTTTGGCTATTACAAAATCCACCCAAAATTAGCATAAATATGACGATCATGGTGATGCTCCTCCTGCGGCTGCTGATGACAATAATAATTTCCTATTATCAAATCATCTGAAAATCATACAAAATGTTTCATTTCAGAGGGATGTATGAAATATTGAAAGCATAAACAAGGGACACAAAATAACTCCAAAGACAAAATCTTTAGTTAAATGAAGGGATGTAAAACCTTGTTATGTTGAGCACCTAAAAAAGGGGATAGAATTTCCTCTTTATGTTTAAGTTCGCAAGTTCATCTGCTGGCTTCGAGCCTTAAGAAAATTGTGAAGAGAAATGGATCTCTTTTGCTCAGAAAAGCAACGTATAACTTGTTGTGATGAAATTTTGATTCATTTTCACATGTTATAACAAAGTATATTAAAAAGAAATAAAAGGATCTTCCGCTAAATTAAAAAGTTACTAGGCTCAAGATTTCCTTTGCACCTAATCTAAAACTACCCTCATTACGTGTCAATTTGTAATCACAAAAAAATCTCATCACTATCTGCATCAACCCTTTGACAAAATGCTCAAAATGCAATGAATCATGGGTAGAGCATTAGTTATTAATGCACAAAACAAATTGAATAAGTGCACTATTAACATGCGTAATAGCTTTATAATATTAACAACATGTTTCACACTGGAATCGCAAACCTCAGAAGTAAGCAGATAAAATTTGGATCAACCGAACATTGATTAGCAAAGATTGTTTGCTTCTATGCTTAATTCCTGACACTAACAAAACACTAATTTGCCCCAGATTGTACTCGGAAGTTAACAATTAACTAACTAAAGAAACTAGCATTTATGGCCATATGACTGTTATGTGAATTTAACATAAAAATAATAGACTTTTTAAAAAAGTGTTCTTTACACAGGCAGGCTCCTATCACTAACAATTCGTAGGGTGTTAGCAGTACATGTTTTTCAGTTATGGGCATTGCCCTGGATGTAGTGGTCGAGTAAACATAACTGCCTTAATAGTGATGGCATCTGTCCTACGGTTTATTCCACTGCAAGTCTGCAAAGGACAGGGTGAGGGAGGAAATTGACAAATGGTCAAGAATAATTTAAATGACTTTGGAGTACCAGTAATAAGTGTTTTTATTTTACTATTCCTATCATCACAAACAATATTAGTGTTACCTGAAATTTGTTAACAAGGTGTAACCTAGCATGACTGGGAAGCAACTTTCTAACACACTTGATAATACCTATCCTTTGATTTATTTTCTTCCTGATAAACACTATGTGACTAAACCAGGCAAGAGGGTACTAGGAAAATCCCCACCTGGTGAACCCCCCTGCATCTTTTCCTTCAATTTGTAAAACAAATACATAAAGCAGGTAAGAAAACAATTCAGAAGAAGTAATTGGGGCATCAATATTACTCATAAGTTCTGAAAACATAGTTAACGCCATTGTTTTATGAACATTTATAACAGCTCTAGGAACATGGAGTGAGTTTATCAAAGCAAATCAATAAGAAGTTGCACATAAAATATTTCTGTATGGATGCAGTGGCAGCTGGTGGTTGTGACAGCAGGGGTGAAAAACTGGGATATGAATGAAGTGACTTGGTGGGATGCCCCTCTGAGGCCCTATTGTTAAAATTTGGGGGTAGGTTAGGAAAATTGTCTACTGTGTGCAACAATTCTAAAGTACTAAGTACTCAGCAGACTATATTTAGGGGGTTTGAACTCACAACCCATTGGTTTGAAAACCCAAACCTTAATATTCACCAGGGGAAAATTTTCCAGCCAGTGGCCTAACAACTTAAGGTTGAGACTCTACCTGGTTTGTGCTCTAAATAAGTGTTCAGTTTTGCTTGTAGTAACAGCTAAACCTGATAAAAACGAATTACAAATATTCTATTACTGAAATCATATTGGAACCACCACCAATCAATACCCAAAACCTCCATATACTGGAATAAAAATGCAAATACAGCATTAACACCACATGTCTGCAAAAATCCATGACATCCATGCAAAGGCCTGTTTCTCAGCAATTGCTTGACATCTGCAACACCGTAAACAATTGTTATGCCCAAAATATATATTGAAGAAAGCCACCATTAAAGCAATATTAAAAAATAAAGATCTGCACCAGCACCAGCTTAAGGCTACTGTAAAGATAGTATTTAGCATAAATTCCAACAAGAATTTGATTATCAGAAAAACTGCAGATGGGGAGATCAGTAGTTAGTTAACTGTAATTCTTTTGCACATTGTGTCTTTGCTCATGGATGAAAGCATTAAAAAGGATGTCAATGTTTGGAAAACACTAACCTGGAATGCTTACCATAATTCTGCCAAGATATGGAACTCTCTTGCACAATTACAGTTCGACTGTTCACTTCTACTGTAGAATCATTATTGATATATAGCACTGAGGCATGGACATTGGCGAAGGCCCTTTAAACAGCTTTATGCATGCTACATGTGAATGAATAGAATGGCACTGAATGCAAACAAACCCTACAAACAACAACTTTACCAAGATTTACCCTGTGTCTAACAAGGTGAGGGGTTGAAGAATGCACTTTGCTGGGCACTACCACAGATATCCAGAAGAAATAGCATCAGTCCTAGTAGTCTGGCAACCAACAAAGGGATGACCAAACACAGGCACATCTGCAGTCAGCTTCGCTGACAATCACGGAGGAAGATCACAAGTCATGGAGGAACTTTCAGAATTGGTTTAAGCAGTAGAAGGACGGAAGTAAAGTAATATTAAGTTTGATGTTTTGGAACAAAGTAGACCACAAAATATATCATATATTCTAAATTTGCATAATCTACGTAGCAGTTATCGTTGCTGTTTCATTGCGTCTGTCGCACGCCATTCTCCTTATGCGACGCCTCCGTAACACTACAGATCAGAGTTCAGAAAAAGGGTTAACACTCCTCCGGTAAGACATTTTATAGTCAAAACTCTTTGATAAAATGACAGGGAGGATTCAAACTCTTTCAATTTATCTCACATGAGAACGGGAAACAATAAGAAAAGGTCGTCACCATCAACTGCTTCTCCTCACTTTTGAAGTTATCTGTATGGTTATTCTGTTAAACGACCAAAATGCATTGCATTCATTTGATTATGTTAACTTTGCCGATATCTGGCCAAGGAAACAAATATTTTCTTAGTTTAATGGGTTTCTCTGATATTTCACGAACCAGTTGTACATAGTTGTCTTTTCAAAAATTTCCTTAACTTTTTCTTACTTTATTGTGTGTGTTACTGACCTTACTTTATCCTGCGCACAACAAAGTAACCACTGTATCTAGTTATGCTCCGATTGAAGAAATTCAAAGGTTGAAGAATCTGAAAATACTGCTTTTTGAGTTGTGTAAGTGACTTAGCAATCTCTGTTTTGAAATATCTGCACCTAAATTATTAGCATGGATTCAAACAATGGCATTTGTCATTACCATCATATCAACATCTCTATTACCATCACCATCACCATCACCATCATCATCATCATCATCATCATCATCATCATCTTCACTATCATCATCATCATCATCTTCATCAACAATAACATCATCATCGGCATAATAATCATCATCACCATCACCATCATTGTCATGATCATTGGTGTATCTTAAATATCAGAAAGTAATATTTTCAAAGAATCTCAAGGTTACTATTTAGTCTCCGAAAGCCTAATGGCATACTGTATACCTGCTTTTGCCCATCCTATAAAAATAAAAAATTTTTAGATCAATTTTTCAACAACTGAGAAATTTTCAAAAGTCGTACTTCAGAGTGTTAGAGGGCTGAAACACTTGTCAATCGTATCAGTACGTTTTGATTTACTTATTAAACTGTTAGAGGCAATTGAAAAAACTAAATGTTCAGGTCACTATCACAACTGATTTTTCTATGAAAAGACTGATACACTTGCGTACCCACAAGTCAATGCCTCAGCTCTGGATTTATTTCTTTCACTTTTTCTACCTGTTTGGAAGCAGCGGAATAGAGCTTTTAAGGAATTCGTGTACATTTAATATCATTTATCGGAACACATATCTTGATTGTGCTAATGAAAATTGTAACCTCGAAAAGAGAGGATTTGATATGTCGCTATTGAAAAAGCACTAGAAAAATAGAAGATATCTCATCACCGGGATAAACATACTTGATATATACACAGGATGCCGGTAGGGACATATTTTCAATTTCTCTAGTGTTTTTCAATAAAGACATTTCAAATCCCCTCTTCTCCACGGTACTTTGTAACTTTTATTTGGCTTTTGGCATTCCTTTCTTGGTTAAGTCACATGTCATAGAGAAACTAGTCTTCCATTGTGTTGAGATGAGTGGCGACTAGAGCAACAGAGTATATTAACATCTGGAGTAAGCTAGGCCAATTGGTAGCCCACACTCCGCAATAGTGTGGGTCATGGGCTTGCATCCCACTGGTGACACATTTTCTATTTCTTTAGTGTCTTTCAATACTGAAATATTTAACTGTATTTAACAAACCTATTTCCATTTACAGTTGTACTTTGTTCAAGTTCCTGATTAGGTTTAAACCAATGGTCAGGTAGTTTGAAAAGTTCGAAAGCCAATTTACAATAGAACTGTATTTACATTTCAAATTTACTCACTATTCAACCAAAATTTTTTATCATGTGAAGCGTATACCAGACTGCTGGAGTAGGTGAAACGGTTTTCTATAAGCATGGGTGTCACAGAAACACAGCCATTGGTGCAAAGCATTCTTAAGTTTGCACAGTTCTGGAGTGCAAACCGCAAAGGTCAGCGGACCTTACAAGGGTTAGGTTTAGCCAGAAGTGATGGCAATTATGCTGCCCATACGACATGACGACGATCAAAAGCGATTTGAGTTGAATAGACACCGGTTGTAATATCTTAGTATTTTTGTTTTAGATTTCGATCAAATCCTTGTCTCTTCTAAGGGAGAAAAGAAGCTCTTTGAAGATGATTATTTGTATGAGGACGTCGTACAAGTGATCAATGCGATTTCAGACTTTTTGGGTTAGTAAATCGTTATACGCATCCTGTGAGTGACTCCCTGTCCAACTAATATTGACAACTCCACATTGTTCGAAACCCACAATTTTTGACAATCCTTCTTTAAAAGCTGCTGTAATAAAGGAGATTGACATAAGAAAGTGAAAACCTGAAGTTGTGTTCGTTACAAAGGAAATCTTGACCTGTTTGCATTTGATCGCAATAAGCACTTTTTATGAAATATCCTGTATCCGTTCCAGATGACAATAGCACGCGCGACAACCAGGTGAGAATGCTGTTGTATGCTCCTATGACATTTTCTCCTTGACCATTGCTTGAGGAAGTTACAAGCCATTTCAAATCTTCTTCGGTATTCATGTAGAAATTAAATTCAGAAAGAGGCGTCATGGAAACGAGTACTCGGACATTTTCTGATCGAACCAAAGCGTGAATACATGCCTAGCATTTTTCGGAATCGTTAGTTTTCAAATAGGGCTATTAACTTGATTTATTTGTATGATTTATGTGTCATGATACTTTTAGAATTAGTTACTGCCAGTTACGTAATATGTTTGTGAGGTAGTGAGAAAAAATTTAGATTTTTCAGTAATTTTCACGAGTTTTATCTAAATATGGTTTACATGAATGACGATTTGTTCCCTTTCGTGCACAATTTTCAGTCTGTAGGGAAAGGTGACCATAAGAAAATTTCGAGATATGATTTGAACTGGAAATTTGATATCAAATGTGAATTAATTAACAGTCTTTAAGGTGTACATAATAACCAGTAACTATCTACACCCCCTCCACTATGATTTCATCAGATGTTCCAGTTCTAGGTTTCTTTTTACCAACCCCCTACCGCTCTTACTTATGCAAATAAATTAGCTTCTTGTATTTGGTTAACTTTTCGTATGATCTAGCAATCTTCAGTATTCCACGAGGGAAGTACTGTCTCATAAGTTATTTATTTGCAGTACAGTTGTGTAACAGTGAGTCACCTCTCATGAGGGCAAGATATTCCCATTCGAATACGTTTGAATACAGTTTGCTTAGCCCTGAGAAGTACTGCAGTTAGGGCCACTGCTGTGTACAAACATGCATATTTTCACTTGTTTGATTTAGTTGATGCTTTGATTGTGGTAACCAGTGGAGACTAGCTCTCCACTACATTCTTGGACAACCACATTATAAATAGGGTGTACCTAAATGCCACTTGGGGCGTAAACCGCACATCATTCTCAGAAAGCGTGAAGAAGGCATGACTGTGACTTTGCACACGTGACTATTTAAAAAAAGCAATAGGGGACCACGGGGGTGTTGTTATATAGATTTTTGATGATTCAGGTTTATGGGCTCCATTCGTTTGAATCGATAGACAATTGGTGACAGGCACAAAGCCAGGAATTACTGATCTATAAGGAGCCATTCTGTCGATGTTTGAGCTACCGTAGATTGTCTACAGATTGCTTTTGCAAATAGGAAAGTACGGGTTACAGCTGGGACGATTTATGGAGTGACTTTGAATATTTTGATTAATTTGTGTATAATATTGTTGGCGCCAACTTCGATAAAACTCATGTTTTCTGCCTTGGATACGACTGTGTGCAACGAGTCTTCATATACCGATTGCAACTTTTCTCAAACTATGTTATTGATTTTCACACCAGTGATACACCTACCCTGATTTCCCCGCTCTTTAAGAGTACTTATGTACTCTAGACTAGTAACAAATAACAAGACTGTTTTCTCAAGCTGATTAAACAAGAGCAGATCAAGTTTGCTTTTCTTGATAAGTTAAGTACATATTTAAATGAATCAGGTTTGGTTGGATCATGTTGCTAATGGAGTTGATCTTGAAACAATTAAGTCGTCAAATACGAAGTACATGAAGACGGATATCACAGTTCAGTTAAATGAAAGCTTAAAACAGGCTTTAAAAGGTTTCATGTAGGGTTATAAGCCGACGTGGGCGAAATGGTGTAGGGCAAAGAGAACTCAGACTGAAGGCATATATGTCTCTTAAGGATGATGAAACAAGGGCCTTTATTACATGAGTAGCTAGAGATGGATCATAAAATCCGTACCACAATATCAATCTGTACCACAAAATCTGAGCAACCTTGAAGCTTCGTATTCGAACTTCTTCCCTTGCTACAAGATTAGTTCTTCGTAAGTCGTTCCCATCCTGGCCTCACGCCACCCTCTTGTGTAGAGCGGAAAAAGTGATATCAATCAGGGTCATCACAAACCGGAAAAATCATTGATAAGGAGTGGAGAGGGATCAGAGTGAAAAAAATACAAAGCAAAACAACAACAACAACAACAAACTAAAGCAAACAAACCCGCGCATTCAAAATACGCCCAGAGAGACGACAATCGTGTGCCCCAAAGTCTCCTTCCTGAGTAACACTCTACTTATATACACATTTCTATTCGCGGCTTCGCGATGCGGTGCGCGACAATCTGCGTCGGCAACCCTCACGGAGGGATTCAAACTTGAAATGTCAATTGTAATGTTGCGCCAATCATTGTAAATATATGGAATCATAAAAATATTCAAACCGCAGCGGGTCTCAATGATTATACCCTCCTGTGGAGGCTCCGTTTCTCTTTTGGAAACAGACACCCTTAGCAATGGCTCCACTGCTTATGAGGGGGCTACAAAGAGAGATCTGGAGATGAACTGGTCGAGATTCACAATCCTCCCACTTCGTAGTTTCGTTTCCTAATTATGATACCTTAGCAAAAACAACGGCCATAAATATTTTTACCTATACATCATTGAATATTTATTCAAAAGTTATACCCCTGTGCTTTCGATTTAAGACCTTATATTTACTACAGGAGTGATAACAGTCAATCCTTTTGTTGTAGTAACACAAATAAATTGATGATTTTCTTAATACAAGGTTCAGAAGAAGAGAGATACGAAGAGAGTATTTGTCTTTTTTTTACTTTAAGCTTTAGACGCACAGGAGAATCTCGAAAGAAGAAATTTTGCTTTCCCCTCTAAACTAAGTCAGGCCAAATCGTTACTAATGGGTCAAGAGGATTTTGTTTACATTTCAAGTTTGATCTGTTTGGTCTCAAAAAAATGGAACAAAAAATGTTTATCAGCTTTCCTATCGTCTCTTGCTAAAGTAGCCAATCCCTCTGGGGTCTGCACAGACCGGTACTTCAGTAAGACATTTGAATGTTATATAGTGTACCCATATGCCAACATTCCCTCACATGTTGACTTTCTCCAATTTTTAATTCTAATTATCTCTCATGATTTCAAGAACTGGAAAGGGAAGGTTGACGTTTACAGTTCCAAGCGACGGGAAGACGGATTACCACAAAGAAAGTACGATGCTTCCATTTAAAGAATAGGATGTTTGGGAGTTTCTGTTAAAAAATAACCGGCGAAAGCCTAAGAGATTTTTTGAGAGCAGTTTACACTTTGGTTCCAAGCAAAAGTGGCTCACCAAAACCGGGAGATATCAATACCTTTTCCAATTGGGTTTGTTACCTTTCTATCCCTCCTTATGTAATGGATGTTTAGCTGATTCCTCTCCAGGGTTACAATGAACCCGTGACTTCGTCGTCCAAAGACGACAGGAGATAACATGTAACTACTTGTCTTCATAAACTAATTACAACTTTCATTGAAACTTATGTATATTCATGACTTGCGTTATGCCGTACACCTAATGTTAAACAACGCTTAAATTGAGAAATGTTTCTTCCATTTTAGATCTTTAAAGAAATCGTAAGGGACTTTTAATTGGTTGATATAATTATGGTAATGACAGAGTAAATTAAGTCAAAGTGACATTAGACCAAATATACCAAAAACACAATACTGATCGAGGAACTGGCAGACGTTTATTGAACTCAAAATGCATTGTAATACTACACGAATGTAACGCACCTATACCTAGAGAGCGAGGGTGGGCAACACAAAAGACCACAGACGAGTCATGTGCTACCCATAAATGTTTATGTCTAAGACCAAAATTCCCACAATATGCTAAGTCCCGCGAAGGCCGCAGATGAAGTGATGTAAGGACGAGGATTAAGAGAGATTTGAACTAGCTTGCTACAAAGCTAATATTGCTGCCGTTATAATTGTGGACAGCTTTAGTTTCAAACCAGTTTGTAGCTAATAAAAACTATAATGAGGTCATTTCTCTTTCCCTTCACGTGCTGACAGAAAGCTATTCCTGAGTTAACGAGACTGGGCTAAAAGCAAATATCCTTTTGTAAATGGATCATGAAGTGCACTCTTTTTCTACGATAAAGGCAAAATGATCGTAAGTATGTGACTGAAAACTTTTCAAGAATATATTTGTTTTAAGAACAATATAAACCCTTTTTTTCAACACAACAGATGACTTAATCCTATGAATTAAGGCTCCACTTAGGTTTATAGCGTAGATTTGGAAACAAAAGGATATAGTGGGAGTATACTAGATTGACGGAAGCAAGTTTATAACAGCACATAAAGCTAGCATTATACAAATGATTGTTGTATTGTGGCAACAACAGGGTTCGAAGAGCAATTGTGAGTCTCTTTGACACACTAGCATAACAAATGTAGGCGTTGCATACATCACGAATCCCGCTGCAACGATAGAATGACAAAACACTAATCTTAACAATGTCGAGAAGAGATGCCGATGCATTTTGTAAAATCGAGGTATGGCGGGATGGCGTTAGGTGCCCGAATTAAGATGATGCACTTGTCACCAAACTATGTTGTACAGCGGAAATAGCAAATACAAGGACAGTTGCGCCCAGTCCTAGAAGTGATGGGCAGGTGGTAAAGGGTCTGTGTTTTTCATTGGAGATACGGTGGCAACCCTGCCGAGATGTCCCACTGCTAGGGTTTTGTAAGAAAGATTGCAAGTATTTCTGAGAGAAAGAGTTATCTAAATTTTGATCTCTACCACAGGAAGCTAGCCCCTAGCGTCATCATCATCCTTATCATTATCATTGTCATCATCATCATTATCATTATCATTGTCATCATCATCATTGTCATCATCATCATCATCATCATCATCATCGTCATCATCATCATTATCATTATCATTGTCATCATCATCATTGTCATCATCATCATCATCATCATCATCATCATCATCATCATCATCATCCTCATCAACCTCATTATCATTGCCACCATGCATCCTCCTCTTCCTCCTCCTCCTCCCCCTCCTCCTCTTCCTCTTCCTCCTCCTCTTCCTCTTCCTCCTCCTCCTCCTCCTGAGAAGTGAATGGCATAGAAATGAGCAATATCCATTGTGTTGATCCATAATAAGATCTATTTTCAACTTTTACAAAACAGGTTGGTCATGCTGTCCAACGTGAAGTTGATGATCTGTATCACCAGTACAATATTGAGATAAACAATGTGATCGATACACAAGCCATTGCCAAAGCACTGGGATCTCCAAGACTTGCACTGACTGCGCTAACATCCATGTTCTGTGGTTGGACAATCAGAAAGGCTGAACAACGATCTAATTGGGAGAGACCTACGCTCACTTCTAGGCAAATATCATATGCAGCAACGGATGCGTGGGCAACTCTTCAGAGCTACAACAGCATGACAAGGTAAGCTCAATTTCATAGACCGTTGTCGGATTATTTGGGAGTTTCACCTTTAACTGGAAAAATGCTTTCCAGCCCTCCATTTTCTAGTATTCGTCTACATGCTGAAAACTATTTTCATTCGTTCTCTGCCTCTGATTTCACTTTTCTCACCTCTGCTTCTTCAGAATTCAAGCTTCTTTTCAAAGAAAGCCTTCTTTTGTCTACACATGCTTATTCACTTAACGTAAAGAAAAGTTCAATTCCCCTTTCCCTCTTCTAGTATGTCTCTTGTTAGTTGTTAATGTATGCTATTGTTTATGTTACTGTCTTAACTGAACATGTTTCATATCTTGTAATTAATTGATTCGAGGAAGGTGGTAGAATACACTGAAAGCTCATCAGATTACATTTTGTCATTTTGTTTCACCTATGCACCTTGTGCTGGGCACTTATCTTTATGATAAGGTAAGCGTTCATACATGCCTTACATTACCATCTGGTTTTACGTCATGGTACCCAAAGGTTGCCCAACAGGTTTGACTGCCCTTCTGAACAGGTTATTAATTGTGGGAAATTTTCTTTGCTGGTTAGCAGGTTCTTCTAGATTGCAAAAGCACTAGTAATCAGGGTGTGGAATACCAGAAATCGTGGGGAATGAAGCATTTTTACAGATTTGTTCGATGATGATTTTTAAATGATGTAAAGATTTCTGGGGCTAAAATGTGCATCTTCGTGATAAATGTTTTGTCAATTTTATTGTGCTTTAACAACTATCACAAGTCATGGGCAGAAAAATCCACACAGAAAGTTTATTCAAGCACCCTATTTATTAATTTTTGCCTTTCTTTCCAACCCCTTACCCCATTTACAAGAAAAGAGAAAGTATAAATTTGCTGACATCATGTCTGTCACCATTTCCTTCTGTATTAAAATGAGTATTTAAATTTGATTTCTTCAAGGATAATGGACAGACTACATCTGGACCTTCCTGCAACTATAGAGTCATCCCTCAAGTTTGTACATGCAAGAGACAGAGAGCGAAACCAGAAGATGTGGAGGAGAATGAACCGTGCAATGCTGGCTGAAGTTAGCAAACGTACAAAGAAACTGCCACAGGTAAGATAACATGTCCGTGTATTGACGGACACAAGTTAGCTGCTTCTCACAACAAGATTTACCTACCATGACTACAGACAGATAGTTGTAAGTTTTTCACCCTGAACCCTAGTAGGAGAGGTTGCTTTCTTAAGCTTGCCAAGTCTAGCTACAATATCAAATTTCAGCCACAGTTCTTTCTCTCAACGTGTCATCAACACTTGGAGCAGTTTATCCAAAGTTTTCTGAACCCTAGTAAAAGTGGTCACTTTCTTAAGCTTGCCAATCCTAGCTGCTATATCAAATTTCAGTGACAGTCCATCTCTCAATGTGTCATCAACATATTGCAACCCCCATGTTTATTGCAACCCCCTGTTTATTGCAATCCCCCTGTATATTCCAACTTCCCCTGTTTATTCCACCCCCCTGTTTATTCTAACCCCTCCTTCTATGAGGCATCCAAGAGCAATGAAATATCACTAATCACATTTGCTGTCTCTCTCTTTAAGGATAACAAGGAAGGAAAGGGAAAACTGTCAAGTTTGCCTGGCACCCCAAATCTTTCACGGACGCTGTCACCATCAGGGGCACATATGTCAACTTCAAGTTCACTACATGATACTAACGCCAAGAAGCCAAGTAGAGCAATGAAGGCCTTCTCAGCGCCGTTGTTGTGGAATGTTAAGAAGACGCCCAGTACGGACTTAGATACCTTGGACGGACTTCTGTGGAATGTCAAGAACTTTGATAGTGATGTATGGCTCTGGTCATCCCAAGATGAAACGTCTTAGACGGACTTCTGGGGAATGTGGAGAACTCTGATAGTAATGTATAGCTCTGGTCATCCCAAGAGGAAATGTCTTAGATGGACTTGTGTGGAATCTCAAGAACTTGGACAGCCTTGTATGGCTCTGGTCATCCCAAGGAGACAGACTTCTGTGGAATGTCGAGAACTTTGATGGTAAAGTATGGCTCTGGTCATCCCAAGAGGAAACGTCGTAGACGAACTTCTGTGGAATGTCAAGAACTCTGATAGTAACATATGGCTCTGGTCATCCCAAGAGGAAACATCTTAGATGGACTTCTGGGGAATGTCGAGAACTTTGATAGTGATGTATGGCTCTGGTCATCCCAAGAGGAAACATCTTAGACGGACTTCTGTCGAATGTCAAGAACATTTGATAGTGACGTATGGCTCTGATCAGCTGAAGAGGGAACATCTTAGACAGACTTATTTGGAATTTGAATGTTAAGGACTTTGACATTGCCTTATGGCTCTTGTCATCCCAAGAGGAAACGTCTTAGACGGACTTCTGTGGATTGTCAAGAACCTGAACAGCAATGTATGGCTTGATCTCTGCTTCCTTTTATGCAATTTCTTCTTGAAAATTTGGCTGCTGGTGTAAGGCCCTCGTCCGCAGAACACTCAGGAGGTCCAATTCCCAAATCGATTGGTACCAGCCCAAAACATTACTGCAGAGACTAGGTACATTATCGACAGTAAGGAAGTCCTTGGGTTATTTATTAAGATTTTGACATCAGTTTAATATTAAGGGTGGATAAGGGACTTCTGGACTCACACAATAGCATTTTAACTTATAATAAGTACTATGTGGTGATATATATGGACTGTTGCAGGAAAATATTATTTCCACCCATACTGTTTCTTAACTTTTGGATTAGTCCAACCTGCCTAAATTTTGGAAGAGTTTCTTAAATTTTCCCAAATCTGAGCCTAAGGTTTCTTTTAGACTGGTTTCTTATAAAAAAACAATGTGTAATCAACAGTATTCAACTGCTACTTCTACTCAATCAATCATTGTCAGTCGAATGGACTGTGATAATGAAATTGATATTACTCTGTAAATAGAGGCCAGACTAAGTCTGTGGTCCCCCAAATGTTAAACCCCTCAAACCCAAGATATGTTACGGCCCCCCAGGTTGAGTAAGGGCTGACAGGTTTAACTTAGTGTTAGAGAAAAGGAGTCATGGATCAGTTTGTAATATTCAAGTGTACAGTAGAAGATTGAGTGTATGAGCCTTTTGATTTCTTTTGTTATGTATTCTTTGGCTTTGCTTCGTTTTGTTTTGTTGTCTCTTCTCTTTTGTTTGGCTTTTTCTTTTCTTTTCTTTTGCTTTCTTCTGTCATCTGTTATTGTTACATATCATTTTGTTTTGTTGTTTGTTTCCTTTCATTTAGCTTTTTCGTTGTCTTTTATTTGGTTTGGTTTTTTCTTACTTTTCTTTTGTTCAGTTTTGTTTTCTTTCTTTTAATTTGTTTTCTTTTGATTGCTTTTGTTATGTTTTCTTTTGTTGCTTCATTTTTTAAAATTTCTTTTGTGTTGCTTTTTGTTTCTTTTCTATTTGTTGTCTTCTGTTTTGTTTTGTTTCATTTTGTTTTGTTGTTTGTTTTCTTTTCGTTGTCCTTTCTTTGGATTGGTTCGGTTTGTCTACTGTTCTTTTGATTGGTTTTGTTTTCTTCCCTATGCTTTCTGTTTTCTTTTGGTTGCTTTTGTTATGTTTTCTTGGTTTTGTAGTTTTATTTCTTTTGTTTTGCTTTTTTTTTCTTCTGTTAGGTTTTATTCTTTTGTTTTGTTTTCTTTTGTTCTCTTTTTTTTCTTTTGTGTTCTTCGTTTGGTTTAACAAATCTGAGCAAGTTCGTCGGTAGCAATTGTCCGCCCACATTGTGCGTACTGACAAGCCACATAGAGCTATCGCTTGCTTCTCTGGGCGGGCGTCAAATGCTTCTGCCACTGGTTTTTTGTTAGCTAGCTTGTTTGGTGACATTATCCACAATTGTAGAATTAGAGACCGGGGG
>JAAAKM020006971.1:93638539-93668831 GCA_010016025.2 Alatinidae sp. Z8VKAUB7J3
ATGCTTCTGCCACTGGTTTTTTGTTAGCTAGCTTGTTTGGTGACATTATCCACAATTGTAGAATTAGAGACCGGGGGATGCTCCAAGTGATGTGGTCTCTGCCTTAAACTGTGAGTGTTATTCTCGTGTTATTTAGTTTGATACAGAGTGTGTATTATAACTGTAAAGACCTGTGTATTGAAGATATTTTTATTCAAAAATGAACGTATAGTGCTCTGTTAGATGCTTGACTTGCTTTCATCGTTACTTAGTAAATTGTTAAACCTTTAATGACACTCTTAATGCAAGTTTTAGTCCATAGCAAGAATATTTTCTTCATGAGCAAAGAATCGCACATGCAACTTTCGTAGCACGCGTGGTCGCTTATACTATCAACCTGCTACATGAGCGAATAATCGCACATGCGACTTTAATGGCACGGGCGGTCGCTTATATTATCAATGTACTGCACAAGCGAATAATCGCACATGCAACTTTCGTAGCATGAACGGTTGCTTATACTATCAATGTACTACACGAGCGAAGAATCGCACATGCAAATTTGGTGGAATGCACGGTCGCTTATACTATCAACCTACTACACGAGCGAAGAATTGCATATGCAAGTTTCATGGCATAAGCTGTCACTTATATTATCAACCTACTACAAGAGCGAATAATCGCACATGGAACTTTCGTGGTACGCGCGGTCGCTTATACTATCAATGTACTGCACGAACGAAGAATCGCACATGCAACTTTTGTGGCGCGCGCGGTCGCTTATATCATCAACCTACTACACGAGCGAAGAATCGCACATGCAACTTTTGTGGCGCGGTGCGGTTACTTATACTATCAACCTACTACACGAGTGATGTTCGTAGTATATATTCATGCCTTACGTTCGAAGGTTTCCTCAGCAGGGCTCTTTGATCTAGTGTCCAAGTCTATGATTTCAGTTTTGTGTGCAATGTGCGTAGAAATCCGAGATATTGATCTTGATGATGCTACTCACAATGTCGTCGGTGTAGCAATCGTTGAACAAGCCAGTTATCAGTTGATAAGGGAAGTTACTGAAGCCCAGCAATAAAAGTCTCAAAACGCCACATCATTCCTAAAGAGCAAATGATCTCTGATAACAAGTTACGTCTTATGCTGCACGAGTAATAACAAGTTATATCTTATGCTCTATGAGTTATAACGAGTTATATCTTCAATTGATTTACCAGGCGGAAAACGTGATTTAGCAATGAACAGCAATGAGCTATATCTTACGCTAATTCTTGGAGTGCTCCAAGGATGCATTCTCTTGACAACAAAGGACTTTGGGACAGCTTACAGAAAGGAGGAGGTTAAACTCAACGCCAAAAAATCCATATCTTTCTGGAGTTGAATAAAGTGGACAGTATCACTCGAGAAACTGGCCCTCTAAGATAGGTAGGGCGGTTGGGATTTCCAAAATACCAAAGGGGGGTGGGGGCTCACAAGTTGCATTGTTCTTTGGAAATAATCCTAAAAGTAGCATGCATTCATTACTGCCAAAACATTAGTTTAAAGTCTTAAGAGAAGTTTGTTCACTAAGGCAAAAAGACACAATTTTTCCGCAGTTCTGAGGTTATATCTCACGGAAGGCATTTTTGAGGAATGCTTCAACAAGCATGCGTATGGACCCATAGGTCCCACGTTTTTTGGTTTCCCGTACATTATGATATACAAAAGTGTAAAGTGTATATGCCTATGAGAATGTCAGGTGGGGCGGAATACGCTAGTGAATTCTCTCAAGGGGGAGGCGCCCCCTTGCCCACTCACCTTTGTGAGCATTCACTCTTTATTTATTAGTTAGTCTGTTTGGTGTTTTTTTCGTTAATTTTTAGGATAGTTTCGATATCTGGCCCACTGCTCATCAAGGGTCTTTGATTGAGAGACTGCCATGTTGGTTGTTGGCCACCTCTTGGTGGGGGCGTACGCCTTGCTTCACAGAGACCACGTTTTACTGGTGTATAGTGTGATGCACCATTGACGTCTTCTTATCCTTAGAATGTCGTTCCCTCGTGTTTGTTTCCTGTTTTCGATTTTTTTCTTAAATTGTTCGGTAGCCATTATGCATTTGTTTCGATAACACCAGTCAGTTCCATACCCTTTTCTCGCGCGCAATATTCGAATTCCGGGATACTTCAAACATGGCGGTAAGTAACGTCGAGAAGACGAATATGTGCATCTACACATTTTATGTGCGTCTTTTGTATTATAGGACACATTCCCTAAGTTTTGACATAAAATTCTGTAATTTCTTCCTTTATATGGTAAAGTCAGTTCAATATTTATTATAACTAGGGGAAAATTATTATGATTTGAGCTGATGCAAAATTACGATAACAATGCATCGACCAGACCCGATAATATTTGGAATTGGGCCCTAGTTTGACTCCGTGTATTCCTTTCATTGACGTATCGATCTTTATCCAAGATGTTAGTGACTGAAATTTATGCATTTTTGTAGAACATTGACAACCTTTCACTCAAAGACCCCTGAGGCGTCTTAATAAACAGTAAAACCACCAAACAGGCTAACTAATAAATAAAGGATGGCCGGGGTGTCCAAGAGCAGTGTCTCTCAATTTAGGCTACTGGATAGAGAAGCAAGCCATGATGCAGGCTCAACCGTCCAGGAGGACCACCTCTCAGGGATCATGTAAAGAAAGGTATGGAATGCCTTCCCTGATCCCCCCTTGACCAGACATGCCCAGGCCTTTTCAGCTTATCTAAGCTTTATCTCTTCCAGGTTTATCCCTCACTGTGTAAAAATCCTTGATTCTTGCCCTTTCCTGGCACTTGGGCAAATTCAGATGCAAAGGCAAGCACCAAAGGCAGCATCTTATTTTTCGCCGAGAACATTTGATACCTTAAGCTACTACCCAATGCAACATCTTTTGTAAATGTTGCCCTCTGATTTAACAAGTGCCTTTACAAGTTTAACCTTGTCATTTAGATCTCATACTCTGCTCTTACAATCAATTTTGTAAAAAGTGCTCTTAATGGGCACATAGTCTTACGGAGCAATCTAATGCTACCCTTGCCACCTGTAATGAACTTGGATACCTTACCTTGCTTGTTTGTAATTATAGTCATTTAAGTTTAGATGGACTGTACATACTTTAGGTATGAGTTTACATTTGGACCATATCAGACATTGTCTTTGTGCTGTCAAAAGCACATATCTTTGATCACAAACACAACAACATTTATGCAATAGAATATGTTAATATTAGTAAAATCAATGGAAGAGATTAAGTAACTTAGTAAGTTGTGGCATTGGTTCACATGTTGATTATCAGATGAATTCACTTGTATTTTATGGACTGTATCTTTTCTTTTTACTATATATAATGCTAGAATTCCTGAATGTAACAATAAAATATTATATTCTCAAGAATAAAATGTACTCAGCACATTCTTCATCTAAAACGAATTGGAACAAACTTTGCTGTCTTTAAACAAAACTTTACCATATATGGAAACGTAAGGTTTTGTATTCCATAATTATCTTCTATCATATCTCTTCTCACACTTCTACTTATTTTCCTATTTGTCAGAACAGCTTTTCTAGCATGCAATATCAGTATGTACTATGAGCTTCATCATCTGTGGGCATGCTAACTCTTCAATTGAACAAACAAAAACAAGCAAATTAACAATGACACAAATATCATGATTAGATTATTACCAAGGTTTAAGCACGCCAGAGTATTTGTACATTTCCATTCCTTCTCATGCGTTGTCTTGTTGTCTTCTATTAGAAGTGGCACCCATCCACCAAAGACAAACATCCTGCAATGGAAATATAATAGAGAACAAGACAAGTTAGGAAATGAAGGAAACCTGGCAGATGTTTATATTAATGACCATTGCAACTCATTGTAGCTATTCTAAGGTGCCTAATAAAAGGGGAGAGGTTGGTCACCATGGCCATGGGGGTCAAATTTTTCTCCACAACTGTGCAGGGTGTTAAACTGGGGACAGCAAGTAATACAAGTGGTAAAAATTAAATTAACAAGAATACTCACTTTTTCCCAATGACAACAGCTGTGTGTAAACTCCGTGGAAGGGGATGTATTCCACCAACAGACGGTTTTGTCCAAACAAGTTTATCTATCAGAAGAAGTAACAAATAAATCACAAATATCACCACAATTGGAACTATAAATATTACAAAGGTGTACCCCAACATGTAGTGGAAAACTATAAAAAATTGGAGAGAGGGGGGGTGGATTAAGTAGGGGTCCAGGGAAATGTTTGTAGGGGCCTATTAATTAGTAATAACTCACTTGTACACTTACTTATCCATAAAGTAACAGTAGTCTTGTACCCTTTACAGAGTGCAGAGGATGTGATATGGTAGAGAATCACATGTCCTAGGTCACTGCATTATGTGGTTGGGTGGAATGATCCTTTCCTTGCTGCCTTTTATTCTTCCTCGGCTAATGCCAGGTACCAAATTTCCTGCTGGGTTCACAATGGGAGACTTTTAGACTGATGTCAGAGAATAGGCTCAGACCATCATCCTTCAGCTTTCTAGACCACTTCTCTACTAACAGAGCCAACTTGCCTCCATCATTATCCATAAAAGATTTAATTAAAATGTGAACATGCAACTCTTACCACAGTCCAACATGTATACATCTCCAAGTCTGCACCCACTCATTCCTCCATAAACAATGAGTCGTTTTGATTTATCTACTTCCGAATGGTATATGACAGCTGAATGAGACTCCCTGGGTGAAGGAGCCTGTCCATAGATAACAGGGCAGTCCCATTGTAATTCTTGTTTTTCAAGATCCAAAATGTATAGGTCATTCAGGTACCTGTTGAAAGTTAAATAGAAAGCCGCAACATTACAAGTCATATAATTTTATCAGATAGTATTATCATACATTTATCACAAATGGACATACTAGTAACAGTATCTAGGTATAGAACTAACCTAGCAAGAATAAAGTGGTACCACAGAATGGAGAAATGCCTACTTGGATATCTTGAGCAATGACCCTGGGTATTTACTAAATTTTTGGTAAAATGGAGGGGTGTCCATTCAAGGAAGCATTTATTGAGGGGGGGGAAAGAAATAATTTATTTCAATTTCAACATACTGCTTTCAAAAGCTTTAGAGAAAAAATGTTCTTACAGTAAGAAAAATTGCCCTTCAAATTTCCTTCATTGTGTACATCCAATACTAATGAAAAAAATCAAAATCTATTGAAAAAATTAATTTCTCATTACATTCAAACAGAAAACTTTCTGTAACGTAAGGGGCATTTATTTGAATGGAGCATTTATTCAATATTACTACCAAAATAAGTACTTCAAACATTATTGATCCTTGCTGCTGTAAGCTTTGAGAATTACTCTCTATAAGCAGCTATAACTGAACTGACTTAACTGTCAAACGTATGCAAACTGGGCACTCAGATATAATAATTTCTTGCAAAGCAACTCGAACAATTCCACCAATAGTAAAAACAAAAATAATTGCGAACCATAGAAGGAGTACTGTAATATCAATCTGTTATATACAGCAAAAATCTGACAATATATACCTTGGAATATTGTTTCTTGGATCCTCACTGTCATTGGCTAACCCACCAAACAAGTAAGCTTTTTTACCAACTAATGTAAAGCTGTGGCCCAACCTGGGGCATGGAAGTAATCCATTTTCTGGTGACTTGGGATAAAGATGTTTCCATTCCCATCTGCTTGCTTGTAATTCATATAACTAAAATGGATGAAGGGGAAGTTTTTTTTGACGGTTTAATATGTATGTTATATGCAAAGGACATAATTTCATGGGCACAAGCTGTTTAAGTACAACTTGAGGCATAAAGTTGCCAAGAACAAAACTGTGAAAAGAAGAGAGATTAACAGAAAGGAAAAGAACCAATTTCAAGAGAAATTTGCAGCTTAAAAATACCCAAAGCCACACAATTCACTTAAATGAAAAATACTGGTTTCCTATGAGTAATTATTTCACTTCTTTCAACAATTCCATTTAACAAAAAATATAGTAATTTTTCTTCTTAAAATTTGTTTATTGTAACGAAATATAGAATTAGCCCATATACAAGAATAATGAGTGCAGCACCACTGTCACATGGAGAAATGAAAATCACAAACAAAAAGCTGAAGCCTACATCAGCAATATATAAATGAGAGGTAAAGAATGTCTTTTCATGGATACTGTTGGCTGTGCTAATTTGCAACATCCCCTTATGCAAGAAAATTCATGAGCAATCAAGTATAAGCAGACAAACTAGAACTTACATCAACCAAATTTGTGACTACACCAATGTATATCCTAATAAACTACCACATATGCTCAATGTGTAGACCCAAGACCAGTCACAGAAAAATAAGCACTTGCATGGTATGATATAACAATAATAATAATAAGAGGAGACATTAGTAATGACCTTTATGTTTGCATGCCGCTTCTCTCCTGACATGACGTAGTTCTAGCAACCATGAAGCAACTTTTAAATAATGTTATTCTTAAAGCAATTTCTATGGAATTTTGAGGCTTATGATGGTGACAGCTCTAATCAAGTCAAACAAGAAATGAAGTTGCCTCTGGGGAAATGGTACCTGGCCCTTGCTTAACACCTAGCATATAAGAGAGGCCTATTGGTTTTTATTATATACATATTTTAACAACTCATTTTGTTGGGACTGTTTATTATCAGACATGTGATTAAACAAGCATTGGTATTCACATATCTACTTTATCTCAAGTCAACCTAAAATTATTCTTTACATATTTGAGATAGTTTATGCAAATTGACATTAGTCATGCATGTTAATTTTCTTGAGCAGAGATTTGTGAAATGTTGACGCTTGAAGGTTTAGATTAGAGATTTGAGTCAAAAAGGTATGCTACAACTAGCACCAGAAATAAAAAGTTTCATCATTTATGTCTTACTATGACTTCAGTGCCGCCGTTTTTAACACCACTAACACAGATCAGCATCCCCTTTCAATTTCCATGTTTTCATGTAGGATAACATTAGATAGCATATACTACTGGTTTAATCAACTTATCAACTTTTTTATTTATTAAACTTTTTGGCTGTGAATATGACAATAATGATAGAATGACTATTGGACAATAAAATTTGCAGTGTTGCATGAAACCATTCTCTTCCTGTCTCTATCAGACTCTACAGAAGACATACTGATCATAAATATTTGCATTGTATATGTCTTAAAGATATTTAAGAAAGTTATTTAAGTAAAAAATAACTCAGTCCTGATGTTATGCAAACAAAGACATAAAAATATAAAAAATTGCAGGGGATGCAGATCTGTATTAGTGCCTTTACCTTCAGATTTTTATACAGACATTAAGATTCTCAATGAAATGAGCAAGTTCTGATGATGTAATGCCTGCCATAATTGGTGTGTAACAGTTGAGCTATACCCATCTGAATATCTTACAGTCACCCTAGGTTTCTGTTTAGTCACTACCCTTCTTATGAGTTTAACTGTTTGAATAAAGTATAGCCTAAAGAATAAAGATTTACTTCTCGTTTTATAAAATAAATAGAGAGACGATAAACTGCGACCGTCGCAGAAACAAACACAGTCAGTGTCTGGCATGATTTTATCAGAAGCTCTTTTGTTGACACAAAGAGGCTCTCAAGATACCAAACGAAACAATGGATAGATATCAAAATCACATCTCCATGGGAATTTTACACTAAAACACGGATCTGGTCGGCTAAAAGGCACCATAGTTGGCGTATAAGTAGAATCAATCTAAAATATCTCGTCAGTCCAGTTCGTTTTTGCACGTTTTCGTGCGGCTACTGAGATCGGTCATTTTGGTTAAAAGAAATCTCGAAGTAGCGTCACGTGATGGGACCTAAAAATGTAGAAATGCCTCACTTTTCTGCTCCGATTGAAAAACCTCGACCTGAGCCGGGCAGCCGAACCGTTTTTCTATTATCTTCTAAATCCAGCGCAAAGGCGTCCAGCGACAAGAGCCTCGTCGATCACCACAGAAGACCGCGAAAAGCAGAGATCAAACAGAAAAAAATAATTCTTCGTAACCATTTAACATAAAAATTACATTATTTCCCTACCTCGTTAGAATATCGTCCATATTCTACCATCCCACCAAAAACGAGTAATCTGGTCCCATCGCAAATGAATCCATACGCTGCACAACCTGGGGGAATATCTCCTTGGACAGCGGGAGAGAACCATTGGTTCGAAGCTACAACAAATGTACAAATCAAAATTGTAAATAAGTCCAACGAAATCGATTCATCGTAAGGTCAAGATCTACATAAAAGCAAGTAATCTTAAAACCAAACTGGTCTATTACGGTAACCTAACATCTCCGCCTTACATAGCGTGCGTATATGAAGCGGCTGAAAAAGGGGGCTTTGCCCAAGTTGTATCCAAAATCTGAAAATATTTATTAACACAATTCACCAACATTCGTCAACACATATTTATTATACTCTTACCTGTATTATAGACATGAAGCTCCTCTACTATTCCTTCATTTCCTCCACCAAATATAACAATTAAGTCACGAATAGCAACAGCTCTATGCCCATGTCTGGGTCTCGGGCTAGGGCCTGATGGATCAGACACCCGTTTCCATCTCATACAGGCAGCCATGTTGTTTACATGGCTTTCATTAAAAAGCAAAATGGCGCCTCTCAGCTGGGGCGCAAGCGCAATATAGCAGAAGGCGGAAACGACGCACTAGAAACCAGACTCCTAAGAAGACTTACTGCAAAAGCGCATCGGACTCTGTCATATAACGTCAGAAGTAGAACTAGATTGTTTACCTTTCAGTTCATGATAAATGGTGATGCGAAATAAACGAGTGCGATACGAAATTTGGATACGGATTTAGGACTTTAAAGGAAGGGGTGTTAGAGTTCTCACTTTCTGACTCAAGGACATGGTGAAAGCACGTGTTTTACGACCGAATTCTAGCGCAATCGATAATCAATACAAGACAATAACTATAATTATTATCTCTCCCTTCGTATCCTTGTATCATATATTGAATACCTCTATATCTGAGAGCAAGGTAGGGAGCAGTGCAAGGCAGCCCAGACGTGCTGCTATGCTCAGAGTTTTCATCGCGATAATCATATGAAAAATGTTATTGAGGGGAGATAAAATTGAGAGGGGAGCATTTTAAACAAAACTGGGGGGGGGCATTGCGCACTGGGTAACTGAGGTTTCTAATACCGCGTAACTGAGGCCGGAGCCGATTTGATGTTGAAGACTGTCCAATACAAAGAACGATCAGGGAGCGTACCAAACACATCTGGTATCTGAGTAGATCTGATAAAGAAATGGTAGGCAGCGTTAAGAGGTGAGATGAAGAAGACAAAGATTCTAGTCACATTCTGGGCCCGTAGCTCTAGGAGGCTAATGCGGGAGATGCACCTCCAAATGTAAAATTGATTGCCAAACTTTCACGCACCATTTCCATCCTCCTCTTTGCCTTCTGGGAGTTGCTTGTTAAGTCACAGACTTGGACGCATTAGTGCAATCCCTCTTAACTGAATTCCAAATATTGTGACCCACTCCCATCTACGGCTTCATTTGCTTCACTCTTTATGTTTTATGACACTATGCATACCATGCATATTTTCTAAATCTGAAATAATAAAATAAAAGAGCAAAAACAGATTTTCCATTTAAAGTATGTTATTTTAGTATATATTCAAACCAACAACCTCATGGTTACTAAATCAAGACCTCGACCATTGGCCATTCTGGCTCAAAACTAAGGCGGAGATTTTTAATCCTTTGCGAATTCTCCTCCACTCAGTGGGTATGGGGAAATTAATTAATTCATATTTATTGTGCTTTGGCTTTGAGCCTTCATCAGTGCCAGAGGTATATAAATATATATAAAAATTATATATTTGATATATATGGTATATAACTTTCTTAGTACTTACATCAGTTTTCTTAGATCTCTTTGATGCAGCACCTGGTGGAATTAGTCACAAACAGAAACAGATAAACCCTTGCAACAATAATCAAAGGTTTCAATTTGGCCATATACGTCATGACAGCAGCTCCTCCTATCTTAACAGATTAATTTGTGTGTCTTAAGGTATATTATATCTGAATACCATTATTATTTTGTCAATTTTGCTACTGTTGCTGGCAATGGTAAAGGCAAATATCCTGCTTGCCCTCAGGTGCAGGACTAAAAGTTTTCAGAAGAACAATGTTTGAAATTTAAAAGGAAACGTTTTATTTCCCACATTGTACCATAGTGGTTTAATGTGCCCAATGCCTCTGAGTGTCCTGTTTTGCAAAGGTTAAGGTTCCCTACTGGTGTTAACTCTGATTTTATTCCTGCTTTTAATTTATGAAAGGAGGATCTCATGTTACTCCTGTCATTCAATAGAAATTACTCACAAATTAAAAAATGTACCTCCTGCACAAATAATAATTTACCATTTTTGAAGAGCTGGAGTTTGCTTTCATATGAGTTTTATTGTTACAACACCTGAGTTCTTTGACTAGATGTCATATTGGCTCTTTTGGTTGTCATATCTACTGTTTAGACCAGGAAGCTCTCAGTCATAGACACAAACTGGAAACTCTGCTAGGACATATTTGGTACTGCTACAATAGGAGGGTAGAATGAAATTATTGGGAATCACACTCAATTTGAAGCTATTCCATGTCTACTTAAATCATCACTGCTGTGCACATTTAACAACTAGTTTCATGGAAATTCATCCGAAGCAAGTACCGGTAGGAGCTGGCAGCCAACACAATACCTTGGATACACAAGTGAGATGAATGAACATTGTCACAAAAACTACATAGTGATGTCAGTAAGAAATAACACATAAATTGTGAGACTGAAAGTGTTCTTCGGCTAGCCAATCAAGAATTGCCTTTTTACATACAGGTACTGTTGCACATATACCGAAAGGGGCCCCACTGTTTAAAAACTTGAAACTCGAGCATTGGGAAATCCTTCAGCAATTTGCTTGAACTTAATTTGATATGATCATCACTTGAAGACGAAAATTAAGATCTAGGGATTTAGAATCAGTCACCTCTAGGGATTTTTATGATCAAACTATAAAATAGCATGCATGGTAATAAAGTAAGGGTGATTTAGTATTAGGTCTACATTTCTTGATGAAGTGTTCACATAGATTTTATCATCAGGATTACAACAGTTTATAAAGGTGTCTTGGCACAAACTTTGAAATATAAAATAGTCATCATGGTAGTAAGTAATGTTGGAATTACTCCTCATAAACAGGGGAGATGACACATAAACAGAACATGAGATCGTAACCTTCCTTAGTAGTAACAAACAACTATATAGTATATTTACACAGCTAAAGTGATCTCAACCCACACAATCATTTCCGTTCTTGATTTAACTGACAATTTTTTGATAAGTACAATTAAGGCAGTCAGCTACTATTGAGAAGCCAGTAAACTTGAAATAATACATGATTTCCTTTCTTCCAAACTCATGTCAAGGCAATCAAAGTCATTAGGAAGTACAAATAGTGCTGTGAGAGAGCTGTCAAGTACAAGTGACAAGAGACACAATCAGCTATGCAAGGTAGAAGTCACCAAATAGTCTGGTCAAAGTCTCTGATGATTCCAGTTTGGAAATCATTAGACACACCATATTTTCAGCTAGCACATACTTCTATCTCAAGATTTGTCTTGTGACCTTCCGAAGCATTTTCAACAAAAGACTAAGCCATGTGAATATAACAGAACAACTGAAGCTAGCTCAAGGGAAGAATTTTACCAACAGCTCTATGGAAATTTTGGCATGACAACATTATTCATACCATATTCTTTGCAATGGAAGAGAATCATACTGAGCTGTAAAGGTAGGTCCTACTCCCTGCAGATCAGTGATTACCAGTATTGATACGGGTCCTGATCTTTCAATGAAATATGTAACAGTCATTTTTTGCTTCAAATCTAATGAGGTTGTGATGGTAGAGACCAAATTTAATAAGAAATAATTAGAGAGAACATGACATTAAGGGAAATACAGGGTGTAACTCAAAAATAATCTGATGGAAAGGCTTACCAAAAAGAGGGCTGCCTACGAATAACTTTAATGCAATTTTTTTAACACAATGTACATAAAATTTGGAATAGGCAGTGTTTTGTTTTTGTTGTTCATATGACAATGACTTCCCTTGGCCAAGCTGTGTTGCATTGCCACTGGTCCAATTTTGTTACTTTCCCATCACTGTTACCAAAACTGATGACCAATGACAGGACCATTTCACTTTGGCCAGCTTCACCGCTGGTTATTGATAGTATGAATTCCAAACTAAATTTACTGGTCTGGTTAAGGCTGGTCAACATTCATGACTTTGCGGCAATTGGTCCTATCCTCCCTTGCCCCTACCCTACCTACACAAATAAAAAATCTGGTTTCTGCGCCTTTTGTGCCACAAACCCATATTTATCAAAAAAGGAAAGTTGGTGGTCAAACATATCACCTCAAAACAATGCAGTAAGAAGTTGCCTTTAGTTCTTTTTGATACAAGTAAAGTCTACTTTTTTAAGTGATCATAGCTTGGGATGTTAATACAGTTATACTACTTTTGGGTGCCTAATAGAAAGTGGGTTGGAATAAATGGGGGTTGGTAGAATCCCCAAAACTTAATAAACAGGGGAGTGTAATAGACAGGGGGTTGGAAAATGATAAAAAATGAGATAGATCGGGGACCTGGACAAAAAGTGTAAAAAATGAAGTCAAGAATCAATGTTAAGATTCAACTGCAATTTCCTACACGTAGGGTAATACAACACAAACAATAGTCCGTTATTCGAAGGCATGGTAGTCTCCTACATGCCCTCCCAAATTTTGTTCCTCTCATACTCTTGCTCAATAACAGTGTTAAACTGCTAACATCTGTAATGTGAACCTTGACACTTCTTCGCGCCTCGTAAATGGCAACCTTCATCTTTTAAATGTGTGGTTTTCATACTTTAATTCCGAGAGATTACTTAAAAATTAGTAAGTGGAATAAGAATGTCCTGGGTGGAAAATTTTTGAAAAATTAATTAGCAGGGGGGGACGTCTATTAGGCACCCAAGAGTAGGCGTGATGCCCTTCTAGTTTCTTAGGGAAGATTTTTAAAGGTAATAGTTACAACTTATCCAGTTATGATCACCGTCCATCAGCCTTGTCGAAGATACAAAACGTTATGGCATCACAAACTGTACAAGGCTTAAAAGAAGGGGTGTCATACTAGGATGAAAAGTCAAAACAACGATAAATGGTGCGCACGCTCTAGATATGCCATGAAAAGACAGTAGTTTGTATGTCTGGGCTACTGACTCCACTATAGCATTCTTTTCTAACACTTGGCATTGATCACTGTGAGGAACAATTTCGCACTTGTTCTGTAATATGTAAAATATATAGTGTAGAGAAAGATGTGCTTCAGACATCTGCTGTCGTTAATTTGCATGGGGGGAACAACTTACCGTCGCTGTTTTCGGTTTTACGTTTCTTTTGCCTAGCCATCGACCTGATATGTTGGTATTTCCTTCAAAATCCACCGGATCAGCAAAATTGATCTAGCGACTTCGCTGTTCCAGACCATATTGTAACTTTGGTTGTCCAATTTTTACCTCTTTTTGAAATTGTCTAGTGTAAGTGAGGCTGCAAATTAAAAGCCTGTATCACTAAAAACATAAATAAGTAGATGCGTGAATAAACAAACCAGTCAATAAATAAACAAACGGATGAATAAATCAATCAATTAACTGATCTTTATATTGAGATCAGTGGTCTCAATGGGATGTGGTAAAGGCTAGGAAGCTAGGCGTCTTTGAAAGTGGTGAGTTGTCTGACGCAAATACGTTGCGATACAGCAACTACACTGTTATTTATATTCGACGCCAGATTGCAATCGTATTTGTGTCAGACAACTAGCAAATTTCAAGGACGCCTAGCTGATCACTTGGGGACCTCGGCCGTTAACGGAAATCTTTTTTCAACTTTACCGTTTTCTGACATTCGCACTCACTCTCTTCAACACTCTCACCCTTTTTCTGCATCTGATTTCACATTCTTAGCTTCTGCCTCTTGTGGGTTCACTCTCCTTATCAACGAAAGCCTCCTGCTTTCCCACATTAGGCAGATTTGAATGGAATAATGAGCTCAGTACCCCTTTCACTTTTCTAATTTTTTTCTATGAGGCTCATTTATTTTTCCTTTCTTATTATGTCGATCATTTAGTTAAGCCACTAGGTCCTTAAATACCGTATACACTGTTAAGTTTCCTATACCCTGAGGATGATATGATAATACTTTGAAAGCTTGGTTATGTAATACATCGTCTTATATGTTCAAAAAATCTTCAATATCAGGGACGTGCTGTCAGTGAATGCAACGTATGCATTGCATGTTTTTCAATTTTCATAAAAGTTGAATATAAACCTAGGCTAAGCCCTTTTATTTCTTCTATTTAAATATAATAATTAAGAAGAAAAAGACCACCCCAACAAAATTGGGGACATGTCCACCAGCCTTGTATCTGTCAACTCAAATACTTGGAAGATCTATTTTAGTTTTAAGTTCAAATGCCTTACGTCTATGTACCTAGGACTTTACCCTTCCCTTGCCGTCAAACATTCCCCAGTGAAAGGAAACCTGCCACAGCTTCTCACGAACACCTCGAAACAGCAAACTGAGCTCAAACGAAGAATGCATGCAAAAAAGCACAAGCCTTCAGTGCTCTCCGTTGTCTTGACAACCACGATTGGATCTTGTAAAACCAAATCCTTTTGCAATTTCTGGTGAAATAAAAGGCTTGTAGTGTACTTTCCCCTTTGCATGAAAAGCTCATCGACCTTGGATTACGGAGCTCAAGATTGAATCAAAGTCGATGTATACTTTACAGAGACCGCGATTAAATAGACAGGTGATTTACCGGAAGAGACTCCTATTTGTAGAACAATAGGGAACGCACTCTTCTGTACAATCCTGCACATGGCATACTTTACTACTGCAGCATTAATGATAAGGAAAGTTTACTTTTCAGCTAAAGCCAGTTTGCTAGGTAGAGGGTTATTCGTGAGCCATGGTCAACGGTCAACATAACGTTTTGGTGACAATATTTGCAGTTTTTAATGTACTTGTAATCTAAACTTCTTTCTCAAAGTAGAATAAATGTTGACGACCATTTACTTGTATCAACTAACTAATAAACTTGAGTAGCTATCAAAAATGGTGAGAAAAGGGAGTGGGGGACAAATCTTTTGCTACGGGTAATATTATAGTGTGTTATTATGTTTATGATCCTCTGTTGCAAGAGATCACAATACAGGGGCTGCTGAAAGGGGTAGCTAAAAGGGCTGTAGCCTTGCCAAAAATTTTGTAAAGTTTATTTTAGTTGAGTAGAATGAGAGCAGAATATCAAACAATACAAGAAAACAAAATATCATTTTACGACAAAAGAAAAGCACCGTAAAAAAGGTTAGTAGTAGAAGGAAGGCGTTGCCAATTGAGGTGGGGTGTCAAGTCTTTTTATATTCCTCAACACAAAATACCTTATGTAAGCCCTGCTCCTGTGTGTTAAGATATTTCCCTGATGCATGTCTCGCTGCCTTAAGCGCAATATTTGCTTGCGTTGCTCCCTATAACTAAAGTAAATCATGCTCCTTAGAAAAAAACCAACTTAGACAAAACATTTTTTTGTGTTGTGTTTTATCTTAGCTAAGATTCTATTGTGTCCTTCAAAGTACATGAGTACGTCAAGTTAGATGTGATTTATTTTCGTTGCATTTTGTATTTCCTATATAAAGCACTTTATTTTTCAAACATTTTTTCCATTTTAAAGTGTTTGTTGTTATCTTATTCTAACGTAAGCAAGCCGCGTTCAGTTCTCATTATAATGTGTTTCTTTAATCTTTAATATAAGTTGTTGTAATTTTTCCTCCTGACGGATACCTATCTGCACTTTGTTGTCCAGGACGTACTACATGATAAAAATGGCACATGATCCTCCGAGTAGCAGCCTATGCGTAGAAGATATGAACATTTTGAACAGTAGATCAAAAAGAAAAAATTACGGCTTTTGAAAAACAGTTACTATAAAAAATATCTCAGGTGTAGCATGGGTACAGCCGTGAAAGAGCAGAAGTGTCCAAGCTCAACTGGGATTGATCCCTAACTGTCTCTGATAGTACATATAAGGGAAGAAGTTGTCATGTTTTAGGCAGATATGGTACTTTCAAGGAGTAGAGAAGAATGTGCTTGAAGTAAGGCTCTCTTTAAAAGGCGACAGAGAGACCTCGATATCGCTGGAGATGTGCAGACTAGGTACTTGTACACTTTCAGTACAATTCCAGAAAATTTCAATGATAACAACTAAGATATAAGGATGTTATATGTGGCCTCGAGCTGATTATGTAAATTGCAGACCATCAGTAGACAGAAGAAGTCGGTTCATTCCGGTGGTTTTGTAGAGATTTTATTACCTCGTATTTGTAAAAGCTCTTCCAAATATTTAGGCCCAAGGTCTATTGTTAACCACATATCATCTTTTTCCTATAAGCTTTCTGATCGACGTATTTGCATTACAATACATTTAGTTTCGGAAAGTGAGGTTATCCATACATATCATCTTCTTCACGGAAGCGTGATCATTATCTTCATTGAACTCCTTCTTATTACGATTTTTTGCAGAGGGAAAAAGAGTAGTGTTACGAGTTCCTACAGTGACTTCTCAGATACACATCGTTAGGTGTTAAACTTCCTTTCAGGATTTCACTTTCAATTTGCAAGCTATTATGTTTTAAGGTATTTATGAACACAGTATGTCATTATATTGCTTGAATAAGAGAATGACTTTACACGGTTAAAGTATCCAAGTCGAGTATCATGGCATAAGAACTGCAGTTTCAAACATGATAGTATGTTTGGTCGTTCACATCTTCATCATTACGTAAACGAATACCTTTTAATTACTGTATCTGGTAGTTTTAAGGGTGTAAGATAAATTGAAGGTATTTCTTGTCAACTCTACACTTTTACTGTCGTTATCCCAAATGTTTACCACGTAGTCTAGGCTTCTTTGGCCGCTGTCTGATTTTAGACACGTCTGATAAACATTTCTACATATTTCCATTTAAACAAAATATTGGCTTTAAACACTCTCAAATGAATAGCCACTGCATTTATTTTGATCAATTTTTAACCTCACTCCTTTACAATTTTCAATTTAACCCAAATGTTGCTGACATTCGTTTCACTTTTAGTTAATGCCATATTTGAACTAGCGTTAAAATACCTTTCGGAGGACAGTGTAGATAAGGAGAGTGACTGCTTGATACATCTGTCCCTCGTTCTACATTCTCAGTGATGGGAGATTGAAGAATAATATTTTTGATGGCCCCGAAATTCGCACACTTTTGAACGATCTTATGTTTCACGTTAAATGAATGATGTCTAAGATGAACCCCAGGTTGGATTCCCTATGTTGTGAAGAATTTTATTGAAAGAGTCTCACAAGCCTTTTATTGAAAGGATGCTAAAATCCTTTGAAAGGTTTTAATAATAGCATTTAAGTACATTTTTTGTGTAATCACAATGATAGGCTATTAGAAACCTAGTCACTGTTGATGGTGAATATGGTTAATTTTTAAAACGTTATTATTAGGATATTAAATGTTTGAAAATAGGATATAAAGGACGATGAAATGTCAACATGATTATTGCTGGACTACACGTTCACGCACTAAGATCAAATAAAGGGCTTTTGCATCTCGGTTAGTGTTTCAATTGGTATGTATGTTAATATATACCATAAAAAAGGGAACGTGTTACGATAAGTGTTACAAGAATTGTTACATCTTAAAGAAACTCAAATCGTTTTACCAAAATCATCACCGCCATATTTGAGAGGATGTAGGCCTATAGCGAGGAATTCGAGGGAGTTGCTTAATGAAGGAATGGCATTCACTGACATAGTTGACACTTGGTGATGCATATTTTATGTCTGATGAATAACGTTCTAGTAATAAAATGTGTAAGAGTAGGTTTGATTTTATCTTATTCCCGAAAATGTTTGTTTTTTCTGTGGCGGTTAAAGTAGATGTGTAACGTCACAACTGCCTCAATATTTGGATTTCGCGTCCTGAAATACGTAAAAGCAAGTGTTGAATGAGTGGTTACAAAATGGCCATGAATCCCTGTAGGTCTGGGTTTTTGTAGCCTTAAAACTCTTGTTTTAATAAGAACCTTAAGTTCGCTGAATGCAGCCTACTTTCTTCTAAGAAACATTTGAGGCTTGATCAGACAAAACATCAAGGAACATCCAGGTTGAAGGCAAAAGAAATCTTCCAACGAGAACACATGTTTATTCTAATTCAGCAGTTTCTATACTGAAGAGCAAGGTTTTTGATTTGTCTGAAGGATAAGCGATCAGCCACAGCCTAGTCACTTTTCTTTAAGGACATCCAGTGCAATAAATTCTGTAGTTAACACTGTACTCTCATTTACTACTTTTTAGCTACATGTAGTTGCTAATTAGCTATATTTGCGGTTTTAGTATTTGTCAAACATTACCAATTGACTATCGTTTACAGAGTGATGGTGCAGGTCCTCGTAAGTTAAAGTTGAGTACTTTGTTAATGTATTAGTTGAAAAAATTAAACCGATGTAGTGGCTTGAAAAAATACATTTCCCTGTAATAAATTAAACTGCTAAATGTTTCAAGAAGACTCGAGGAGTAACGACCAGAGTGATTTGTATGGTAGCCGCTGACACTGTTCTTCGAACTAGATTGTAAACAACTACATGATTTATTTACATCGCTGTTAGCGCACAGAACTGTTCTTGAGGTGGATTCTTCTCATAAATATTTCTAGATAGACGTATGTCGGCCTCTTCTGCAACTACTCATCCTTGTTAACCATCTTTCCAATTTGTACGTTCCAAGTTAAACTGTATTGACCAATCACCAGCTCATACCTTTTAATAGCAGTAGTGCATGAGAGCTCTAAGATCTTTGTCATTGATGCTGAAACTGAGTAACGTGCGCACTCGAATTTCCATCAAAGTTCCATCATCCTTTGGACACATACTGTTAAATCGTGGTTTATGTATTCTTATGTGAATTGAGATGTCCATTTCCTTTTCCAAGAATAAATGGAAAGGCAGATTTTGTGCAGATGAGTGATTCGACAACCGGTTGTCTTGCGCTCGAAGTCCTTAAATTCTAGGTTAACAATTCATGTTGATGACGTCAGATTAATGACCACTATCATACGTTGCTTTACTTGTACCATCTCAAAACCATGGCAACATTCCAAAGCTTGAATCGCTTCTGCGTTGACAGAAGTAAATGTTATACTAAGAGCACACCCTGTCTAAAAGGGTTCGCGGATAATGACAAAGCGATAGCTGGTTTAATCGTTGACCCAAACAGCATTCCTTATCAACAAATTTGCACAGTGCGAATTCTTGGAATCCCATAATATTGTATTACTTGTACGTCCCATTCATTAATAAATCAGCTGCGAACAGCGAATGCAAGAGAGAGGGGAAGTTTTGTCACTGCTACTATGTTATGTAAGCGACGGTCAGTGGCTGTGGCGATGCCAATGGCTGATTTTATTGTTGACGCCAAGGAACATTCCCCGTTACCAAATATGCGCGTTACGAATTCTTGGAATCACGCTCAAGTAAATAACATGTACTTTGAACCAATTAATATGGAGATTCTAATCAACAATGAATGCTGGAACGAGAGCGCGTTGTCCTACTGCGCATCTCCCATGAAAGAACACTGTCAGAGGAAATGCACTATGCAAGGCGTATGCGACCAACCTATTTCAAAAGTCAGGTTTCACTTCAACACGTGTTCTGCTTATAAGTAGATTCATTTGATTTCGATCCCCCTAAAACTGGTAATGTTTTAGAATTACGGTATCCTATATCTTAAAACCACAATAACAGCAAATTACACACCAAGCAGAACGACTCCTCAAGTGTAATATAATAAAAGGTTGATAAATCATCATTTATAAAGATTGGGGAAATTCCTTTTTATTGTTTCTTCATAAATGCAGAATACAAAGTGTATTGTGTTCTAAGGTATCACCAGAGTTGATTCTGTGTTTTACAGATAAGCTTTAGTAAATTTCCTATCAGAATGAACAATAAACAAAGCTCAGATCCTTGACAAATACACACGAACGGTAACATAAATCTGGTCTAAAATTGGTAAGGTATGTTTTACAAAAGATCGAGATTTTTATTGAAACATTGCGCTCTGAAAAGCAAGGATAATAGGATATATACTTACCTTATTATGTTACATCCCTTTATCAATTGTGTGCAAATAAAATTACATTGATTGCAATCGGATATTTAAGAAGACTTCAGTTGAACCGAAGTGCAATTAAATCCTTTATGAAATATTGTTGAGATTTCTTTCATCTTAAATATTTTGGCATGTTAATTACTTTAGAATCATCTCAACTTTTTCCAAGGAAATTTACAACTTGCAGTTAGGAACAAGTCTGCAGCTTTTGCATCCTTTAAGCATGCAATTACACACATGCCAAAACAAACGCAAGGAATCCCCGGGAATCTACTGACAAAGGAAAAGAGTACAAACAAACGTCTTCACCTTTGGGTGAATTGAGCGATTTACGCTTGGGGATCATGAGTCTCCACAAGGAATAATCAACTATTTCTCGCATACTTAGATGTATCCATTCGTTGATGTTGTCGAAATATATAATTCTGAGCCTACATGTTGCCTATATTCCTGGGATACGTCCTTTTAGTGTTAGAATTTCTAGCTCTTTCTTTCTGATGGCCTCTGAGTTTTCGTTGATCCTATGTTCTTGTCAGCGATCTTTCGGTATTGATATGTTGGAATAATTCCAAAAACAAACAAGCCAGAAACTGACAACATTCAGGACCTGACAGTTTCATAGACACATGTTCGCGACATGTTTAGGATCCAGTAGAGACAGTCCACAACTTAATGAAAGTACACGTGTTTTTTATATAAGCCACCCAGTTGCTTAGGTGTGAGGCCTCGATTTGATCCAAAATCTAAGCAACAAGCTAAGCAACTCGAGGCCTCAAATTCTGGAGGGAAAAATTTTAAAACGCCTGAAAAAGAAATCAAAAAACGTTTTTCATTAGGAATTTACTACAAACGGTTGATATATAACAAATATCACACTGTTGACAATGTGTCAAGAAAAGAAATCAAAGATCCAACAATCATTTGGTATTTCATCATTTACAACACATCGAAATTCGACGATAACCTGTAGTTATGCCTAAGCAACTACGTAAGCAACTCCAGGCCTGATTTTGGGAAATTGCTAAGCAACTCGAGGCATGACCCCGAAAATGGAGTTGCTTAGAAAAAAACAACGTGTCAGCACTTTCAATCAATGCCTTCTTCTTAACTAATACAGACATCTGCCCCTACAGGGCCACGGTGGGTGTTCAACATCGATCAGAAATCGAATACTGAAAGGTTTTGTCGGTAAACGTGATTTCTCAACACGAGTAGTTTGCTGGTACGAATATTGTCGAAGTGATAAAAATTGCGAAGCGCAAACGCTGTTATGACATTTATTACGCGTGCGGAGTTGGTATGTAACATTTCCAAACCGGGTATTTGTAGATAATATTTATTAACAGAATCATCAGTGAAATGCCATTAACGGGTTTCGTTGCACCCTCATCAGAATGCCTCGTGCAAAAAACGAGTTGTTCAAACATTCTAGCATCATTTATGATAACTCGCAAACAAAGAAAGGGGTAGAAAGCAAAAATTTATCGATTGCTAATTGGACAATCGTAAAGACAACTTGTTCTTTGCACGAGTCATTCTGATGAGGGTGCAACGAAACCTGTCAATGGCATTCCACTAGTGATTCCGTTATTAAATATTATTTACAAATTTTGTAGTACCAGGAATCGAATATTTTTTGAAAATGTCCCTTTGTCGATAAGACAGGAAAAACTCATTATATTTAAACTTGTCTCATTTCAATTGATGTAGGTTACGCAATGCAACGCAAATTGAGTTAAATTTCTAACATGAACATCGAACTAAGCTCACAGATAGAAATTATCTAACAGGAGGATGGCGAGAACACCGAACTAAAAGATCATCTTCATCTATTGAATTTTAGTGCCGTCTTTATATAGTACTCTGCAGAATAGCGAAATGAAAGGCATGCAAAACTAAATGGCTGCATCAATGTTTAAATAGTCGTTCATTGTTGCTGCATTGTATTTTTGGAAGTCACTGATTGCTTTCGATTGCCTTTGTCGATTCCCATTTATGCAACTTCTAAGGACTTTTATCATGGGCAGCAATTTCAATGTTGCTTTCACTGGGTTGTTTGCCGTTAAACATCGTAAAAAGAGCAACCGGTAAGAAAACATCTATTCAAAGGCTCACAAGCAGGTAATGCATACCTTCCATACCGAAGTCTACCGAACTTTTACCAAATACTGTTTTTCGTAGTGCCAATCCTCAGAAGGATCGGGAAGGGGTGTCAAAATGTACCCGGAAATTGCCGGACATCCTTTATGGATGACTCCTACCGTTGGGCATATAAGTCTTTCCCAAATAGGTTAGAAGTGGTTTAGTTCTTGTCTGATCTCTCTTCCGGCTTTATAGTCAATCTTATACGGACTGAATACAACAGAAAAAGTACAAACTGTTTTATGTTATAACATTTGTGTTGCTTATTATTATTATACATAATATTTCACTGAATGTGGCTAGTTTGACAATGTCCCTTATTACTAAGACTCACGATTTTCGTTACAAGAGTAATCGCATGAGACTACAAAATATTCTACAGCAATTTTAATTAAACTCAAGCAAGCTGCAGGCGATAAAAAAGTACAGTAGTTATCCTGTTTCTTCTCTGCTACTACCTTCTGACGAATACTTTCTATAAAAGGCATTCTCTTTTCCACTTTCGTTTCTTAGAATGGTTTCAACCTAAAAACGGTCAATAAATGGTCTGTGAACACACTGGCAAATCATACTAACGAAAAAGGTCTGTTACTAACGGAAAAGGTCTGTAAATAACAGAAACTACTTATGAAGTTCGGCCAAGAAAGGCGCACAAATTTTGACACATCAGTTTTCACTCAACCTCACTCGGCGTAGCTAGATTGAGTTCAAGAGCATTTGCCGAATCCGGTAGCCTTCATTTTTGACTCTTGCGCTCTACATTTCCATACTGTTCGGAAATAACGGTCGTTGTCTCTCGCGTTGCAGCATTTACCGCTAAGATTGTTGTTTCTATCATCGAGAATTGACTGCAAGGACTAAACTGCTTTATTGTAGCGAACGCGTCAAGTTAAGCAATGACAATGATTGTGAAAATCTTCCTAATACTGTATATATTGCATATATGGAAACTTATACTAAAAGACGACAATTATGTAAATATCTTAAGGGTAGTTACTTGAACATCAAGAAAAATGACCAATTACTCAAAAATGGTAACAATGATGATATTGCTGCTATTGCAGTTATTTTGGGGAAAAAGGTAGCTGCAACAATGACGGAGATGAGAACAATATGAAGGTGGTGGTGGTAGTGGTAGTGGTGATGCTGCTGCTGATAATGATGATGATGATGATGATGATGATAATGATGATGATCATGATGATGATCGCTATTCATCACGATGATCATGATGTCGATGATCGCCATTCATCATGGTGATCATGGTGATGATGATCGCCATTCATGATGATGATGATGATGATGATGATGATGATGATGATGATGATGATGATGATGATGATGATGATGATGATAATGACTGAACTCGAAGAAATATACGGAGTTTCCTTTACTCTTATATATTTAACTTAACTCGAATAACATAACAATACTAATTTCTCTAACTAATCGATGTATTACAATCGTCTTTACCCTTTCTCGGTTCTTGGTTCTTGGTTAGTGGTTCTTAGTTCGTTGTTCAATAACGCATGTGTCTCATCTTATATACCCAAATGATGTCAAGTCACGTGACTGGGGTGAGGCACAAAGTAGATCCCAGACTACATCCAGATCAAAGGCAGCTTAAATGCCGTTGGTACATATTAATCATCTTGCATCATTTCAACGCAGGTTTAATGCAGATTCATTTTAACGCATTTCAACGCAGATTCAACGCAGATTCTCAACGCAGATTCCCAGATGTGCCACGCGGTTTAATCAAAGAAGGATTGATGTCTGTCCAATCAATTTGTTGAAAGCCCACTTTAACTTGACGTGGGTGAGTGCTGCCATATAGTTAAAACTCAATGGCGAGAACATAGGACTACGAGGAGTCGAACCCGGCCCCTCACTGCTCCAACGCTGATGTGCTAGTCATTACACCATTTCCATGGTTTTGAGAATAGAGGATTGGAAATTGTATATTTGAAAATTGATTATCAAAAAGCTGATGTATTAACACATGCTGGTGGCGACATACTTTAGTGGCGAACGTAACTTCTTAAACGTATCATAAATCATCAGAGAAATCTTAAGTACAGCATTAATTCCCAACACTAAGCAACACCAAACCAGATAACACAAAAGGTATTATGGGAAAAGTGATCCTTCTACGCTACCAGTAGCAACGGCAATTCACTTAAATTTGATCTATTCCCATATAATTTTTGTTGCAAGATATACTTCATGTATATACCTTCTTCTTCACGCATCATGAGAACAACAAGAAGTAATAAAAATGATAAATAAATACAGCTGGTGGAAAGAAATATTACAGCAACCTTTAATCATTTTGTACCTGTGATGAAAGGAGGTTTGCCATACTTTAACGGGTGAGGTTGTTTATTTGCAACATTAAACTCTTTGTCTCTGGTATATGGTCAATGACTAGTATGCCTAATTAAAGTTGCACCTTCTCCACTTTAAGTTACGCTAATCTTAAGAAAATTGGAGATATAACTTGTGTTTCTGGGATGGGGGTGGGGTGGAGGTGGGAGGGGGTATATTTTTGAGATAAATTAATGACTTGACGAGGGTAGATATCGATAAACATTGCAATCTATATTTAACATATATTTAGTAGCCTATTCGTAAGTGTAAATATCTTTAATTTATTTGTTATTTCAATGATTCCAACAAATCTTAGAGCTTCAAATTATCAATTTGAGCCCTCGTCTCCCTACAGCTCGAAAGAATATTCAGTCTGGCTGAAAAAACAAGTCGCGTCTGAGTAAAAGGGCCTAAATAACCGCTCCCCCTTCTTTTTATAAGTATTCATGCACTGAAGGGGAGCTGATTTTGGTAAAATAAACTCCGAGCAAGAAGGGACAGAAAATGTTAAGAAACATTTATCCCAAGAGATGAGGCTACTGTGACAGCCCTCAGAGCGAGGTTAACAACTTGATTAATATTGAAAGTGAGATCAAAGTGTCACATAATGGTGGGAATGTGCAGTCTAAGGACGTACATTAACTAGAATAACATGCAGTTTGGCGATGGATTAGAAACTTTGATATTCGTGAGCCAATAGGAAGAAGACACTACATGTGTTCATTGAGTTGAAACGGAGACGAATTCAATTCTATCTTTTCCTCACAACAGATGACATGGTTCGACAAGTGCAAAATGAATTTATTTTAAAAATTCACATAATAACAATTGGTGATGCACAGATTTAGAGTAAATGCAAAGAAGAACGTGGAAGAAAATAGAATCCTAAAATGCCTGTGGGAATATTTATAGATCATTCTTCGTCGAGTCATTTGATCTTCGTGTATATGACTTTTGTTCATCACCAGTTAAAGATCTAGAAGTATCATACATTCACCATAGGCTTTTCTGTACACTAGACCACCTAAAATAAATGTTATTAGCAGAAAGCAAAAGCAGCAATGGGGAAAGTAGTGCTTGAAGCAAGGCAAACGTATGTTTACAGAAATTTCCTACCTGCATATTCCTTTGACTAGTAGCGCCTACCAGAAATGCCTCTATTCGATTAGGATCCATAAATGTGAGATATGAAGTAATAACAAATTTGCTCATCCATCTACTGACCTTTAATATCAACAGGTTTTTATAGTTATTGGAATACTGAAGCCTAACAAACTTTCATGGCTTCGATCTACCCGTTATGAGATAGTTAAGAAATCCTACCTTACAAGAATTTTGACTGGGCACGTTACTACACACCGTGACAAAAATACAGATGTCAAGCAAAGGCACCTTTATTCTAACATACAAAGAGAGACAAAAGAGAATATCCTCACGTCTGAGACCAGCCTTTTGCCGCTTTATTTTTTTGCATTGTAGGATGCCCTTGTATTGAAAAATTGAACTTGGAATACCAAACGCATTCATTTATACAGCAGCATAACAATAGACTCCTACTACCCTCAAGCTGCCATCACTTGTGATAGTCTGCAGAATAACATGCATCACAACATGCTGTAATCATTGAATGATAGCTCGATTTACTGTGAAAGAGAGGCTTTTTCATAGGTATACAGAGAAACCAAGCAGAGGCTGTTTCATAGGTATGTTGAGGACCGTTTAACTTTCTTGGACCATTTAGCTTCAAGGCCTCCTTCTGGAGTTAAAACACGGATACGAGGTTACAAGACTTCTCCAAGACCGTTTAAGTTTTTCCCAAACTGTTTGGTTGACAAAAAAGGTCCGTAAGAGGCATCCAAATCTCGTGTCCCTTTTTGGGGTAGAAAAAGAAGCCACGAAGCCAAACGGTCTAAGAAGGTTAACGACCCTTAACAGATATGCAAAGAAATAAAGCTGAAAATTCTCAAAGTAAGAGTAGTGAAACGTAAACTTGATACTTGCATGCACGTAATGTTCTCAGAACTCTTGAGGCTTTGCAAACGCTTTGTCGCAAATTTGTTCAGATGTGGAATAGTTGAGACATCTGTGACAGTTCATGGATACAAAAGTCTTGAGAAAGTTACGAAAGTCATATGTTAAATCCTCTCCCAACCACTCTGTACATTCGATATAAATGTATACATTGCTTTTATACGATTTACTACCTGGCTTTAACGGGACCCTCTGCCACGAGAGTGTTCAGTCTAAAGATTAAAACTGACTCATACAGAGGAATAAAAAATGTAGTTTGATTGCAAAGAAATTATTTCAATGCGTTGTTGATATATGACAACAGTGATATTGCCTTGCCTTATCTTGTCTTGCCATCCGGTTTTAAGTCTTGGTTACACAGGTTGCCCTGCAGGTTCGACTGTTTACTCCTTGTACTTCCCTTAACAGGGGCTGCGGCGGTGCCCATATACATGGGACTCTTGCTGAAGTATAGAGCACTTTAAGACCGGATGCCCTTACTGTCGTCACCAATGGCCTTTCGGGGAATCGAACCCGTACCCTCTAGCATAGAAGGCAAGTGAACTAGAGGATACAGGTTCGGGTACCGTATCATACATGATATATTGCTATGAAAGCAGTAATGCATTCTTAAGCTAGAAATAGCCTTCATTTTTTTCGTCGATGTTACAATGAAAGGTGGAGTAACTGATAACTATAAAAAAAAGAAACAGTAGAACAACAAAGAAAACAAAATGCAAGGTATTTTGTTAATGTTTAGTTCCCCCTGATCAGCAGCAGGCACGTAACTGAGGGTAGGCGAGGTGGGGCGCCGCTTGCCCTGCCTTGTTTCAGTTTTCCGCCTACCCTGGCAAACATATGAGACATATAAGATTATATGCATTTACCTTCTCTACATGTTTTGTGTGCGATCTTTTCTTTTATTCACTGGCTACTAGTTACTCTTACGTTTCTCATAAAGTTAGTGTTAATGCGTTTTTTGTCGTATTCTTTTCCATACTTTGGAAAAAATGAATATATGCTCTACCTACCCTGTTACTTTTTGGAGATCCGATCGTCTACCCTCTGTTGAAGCGCCAGGGACGTGACTGATCAGCAGCCTGCACGTTTTGTATTCATTAAGTAATCAAGCTTTATGACAAAAGTGATTACTTCTCCATGCATTACTCAATGTTATAATAACACCCTACGAATGAAAGGTGAATAGTCCACCGACAAGTTGTTATAAGTGAAACGCCAAATGTGGAAACTTCATTGACAACGTTTCGTCTAACCGACTTCTTCAGGTCACTACTGAAAAAATTTCTAAAAAAAGTTTTTTTCGGTAGTGACCTGAAGAAGTCTGTTAGACGAAACGTTGTCAATGAAGTTTCCACTTTTGGCGTTGTACTTATAACAACTCCCTACATTTGCTATTCAGGTACCGTAGATAATAGCAAGAACGGTGGCAACAAACGCAAATCGAAGTGTCAATTATACCTATGCTTATTTGGAGAAACATGACAAGGATAATGACTTCACATTATCAGTCAAAAAATAGAAATTATCATACCTGCAGGCAAATAAAGTTAGCCTTGGTTACCCTTTCTTCGAACGCGTTTAATTTCATTAGGAAATAACAACGAGAAACGTAATAGCATGAACAGAGTACTCAATAATTCCATTGAAACCTTTGACACTGTCCAGTCCAACTAATGAGGATCAAGAAACCAAAACGTAACTGTATATAAAGATTTGCTCAAATTATTTTGATTTACATACATTTGATTACATAGATCAAATACGAGTTTGAATTGCAATGTGTTAAGCTGGTGGCTAAGTTCGATTATGTACTTACAACAACCTGTAGCTCCGAACAAACTATGATCATTTCTCATTTCTGAAGATATCAAAGCCTCACTTAGCAAGGGATGAGGGAATAGGGGGCACAGAGGGGGCCTTGGCCCCCCAAAGATTTGCCAAATCTCAATTTTCTTCGTGACCACTTTTTATCTCTATCAAAATTGAAATTGATTGTGACAGGTATTATGTCACATTCACAGCAAGATATGCATATCAATACGAAACACCCCTTTCCACACAGTGACCAAAGGCACCTTATTGAAATGTGAAAAAATAAATTTGAACCCAGCCCACCAATCCTCCTTACCTTCCCCCCGTCGCTGTTAGCTAAGACTATGCCAAACAAAATTGAGATCTCTCACCCAGGGAGGTATCTGCGATAATAGATATTGGCTAAATCCAAGCTTCAGGCTAGTATTTTGTAAACCATAATATCCAAAGTTCACATTGGGGACGAGGATACCAAGTAAGGATTGCAAGTTTCACGTTCCGGTCCCACTCCTTGATTTTGAGGGTTTTACTTGGTTCCGGGAATCAATTCATGGAGAAACACTACGTTATGACATCACGTCCATCTTATCATTGAGGTATAAATAGCAAGGGTTCCAACGCTAGGATGGGACCAATAATTGTTCCCATTATTTTCATTATCAAAGGGCTGACAATACAGATGTTGACTATAGAGATACAGCTTCGAAGGTTCAGTCTATGATCAACCAATCGAAGTAAGCTTTTCCCGAGGGGTCAGCATTGAACTGCGAATATAGATGAGCATATGATCAAGTTTAAATGGTGTTCGTGAATTAGAAAGTATCATCGTGGAAATTTTACAAGCATGTTTAATGTTATCCGATAACGCTCTGTGGGATATATACTTTATGGGAAATGTTCACACAAACCAATAGCTGGTGTAAGACATAGATGTGTGCTTTCGGGGAATTCCTTTCAACTATTTGTTGGAATTCACGATGACTCACGGTCTAGAGAGTTTCTGTTGCGAGTTTATAGTTAGAGAAACAATGGTTTCTAAGCTATGGTTCGTAGATGGTACTGATTTAATTGCAACCACTGAAAGAGCTGTTAAGGAATCGGATGAGCAGAGTTGATGGTACAACCTTGAGTACGTGATGCAGATTAGTGCAAAGAAGGAAAGTAAGATTACTCTCGAGTGCCTAATAAGCGTCCCCGGGTGCTTATTAATTTTCAGAAATTTCCCTCCCTGGTCCTTATTTGGACCCCCCGCTTATTTATTTTGGCGAATTCAGTTTCATACAAACGAAATTTATGTCAGCGTACCCTATCAATTCGATGTATTTTCACTGATTCCGTTTATTTTAACGCGCGCTATGAGGTGTTATTAGGTGTCATTCAAAGGATAAACTTTTAGAAAATCACTGTGGTTCCAGCTATAATATGTGGAGGAAAATCGATATGGCGAACATGCAATTTACAAAAGTTTGGTATTTCTACAAGTCCTCCCCCGCATATTTGGACCCCACCCGCCGCCTTCATTTTTTTTTTTCCCACACCCCCTTTCCCACCCCCTTTTTGCTCACCAAACAACGCCC
>JAAAKM020006971.1:93675527-93700013 GCA_010016025.2 Alatinidae sp. Z8VKAUB7J3
TTACACAGGTTGCTGCTTCAATACGTGACTTACTTTAAAATCAGATGATGCTACAATGCTTTGGCTGTAATAAGCATTTATTTTATTGCCTCTACCTTAATTTCCTGTATTGTATAATTATAATTTTAAGCCATGTTACTTGCCTATGATATTCCATATTTTCACTTTGGCTGCTTTTGCTTCTATTTAATTGTATGATGCCTGCAAGTAATCTTTTATGGATTGATTATCAGGTGAACTTTCTTCCAACACTATGGCACACAATCCAGAAATCCTTAAAAATCCAAAAATGATCTAAGAAAAGCCTTAGAATACCCTCGTTGCACGTTATTTACAGACGTTGAGACGTCTAGCAAAGTCCGGTCCGGTAAGCCCCTTGCAACATTATGGAAAGTAGTGCCAGCAATGCAAACAAATCGATGAATAACTATAGGTCAAATCTCCTCCTTGATTGGATTTTATTTGCTACAAATGTGTCCCGTAATTGAGTTTTTATTTATGGAGCTATGAGCTGAGCACATGTGAGCTGAGCTTAGCTGAGGGACATGTTTTGGACGCTCTCGTTTACTTGTACTCCGACGTTCATTTTTTAGATACTAAGTAATTGTGAGCGCCTTATTGACTACTCTAGGGTGTTGCCTAAATCAAAATGGATTTGATATTCAACAGTACTTTTACCAGAGCCTCTTACAACATTAGAACTATTAGATTCTACTTGAAAAACTTTTCTCATCAGAAAAGTTTTCTTCATCGATCAAACCTCGAAGTGGTGGCTTTCGAAGTGGAAAGAAGCATCACAAAAGAATGTCAAAAAAATTTGAGAAAATTGTCATTGCAAACAACAGAGGCTTTACAAACAAAGAAATAGTTCTTAGTTCAAAAACAAGGAACCTTAGAAATTTGACTGCCATCAACGCCAAGAGTCAAACTAGTGACGTCAATTCCACGGACTTTAAGCTATGCTTGTGGAATGCTAAGAAACTAAGACACAAATATGCTTCGTTCACTGTTTATATATGCCGAAACCATATGTAGATTTATTTGCCGTCACAGAATCAAGGTTTACATTAAATGACCTTATACCGAAGAACGAGTGTACACCCGTTGGATATCGAATACTAGAATGTACTTTTTGTCAAATCGTTATTTTTCCTGTCCGACACCCACCACCCCTCTTGGTAAGGTATCGACCAAAAGTACCTCTCCCCCCCCTGACTCTACCGATAGTCATCACTTTACTCTGTAAGTAACTTGTCAGCGCAAGCCCTCTGCACCGCAATTTAAGCATGAAAGGATAATGTGCCTTAATCAATCCATTCAGTCCAAAGTTGAAGCTTGCAAAGAATCTAAAGATGTTCTCTTCTCATGACATCGTTCGTTCAATTTTGAACCCTTTCCTCTGTTCTTCATTCTAAACTACTAAGTCTGGTCCCTGTCTGGTTCTAACAAGCGGGAGTGCGTGTATCAATACAGCATAAGCCAAAGCCTTCAGTGGATTTTAAATATACTTTATCCAAGGGACAGCTTATACTCTAATAAGAGAATCATCCGTCTAGTTTCCTCTCGGGTACGATCATGTAACTACAGATGTTAAATTGTATTTAAGAAACAAATTGTTCTTTGAAAGAGGCACTTTGAACCTTAGTAGACATTTAAATTCACTTTGACGACATCGGTCTGCCAACATCTTGATGATCGTGATATACAAAGTCATTCATTTTTGTTAGCTCTAATTTTACCGTATTCTATACAAAGTTGGATAACCTTGTCCTATAGAATTCAGACATCATAAAAGCATATACTCCAAGCAAAGACCGCAGGATGGCAGACAAACAGCTCTTTAACCATTAGCATTTTTGCAAATTATCAGGTTACATTCAGCCAATCTCTAACCCTGATAATCCTAGGAATTCCTTTAAATTTAGCATGTACACTAATGAAAGTCAAAGACACCCTGAAATAAAGACAAATTTAGCCGTATTATTGCAAACTGATAGCGATTATATTAATCTTTACAGGGATAAGGTCATTACAGTCTAAGTTCTGTGGGAGAACATAATACATATCTCTTACCTAAAAGCAACTAGGTTAACTTGACTGCTGCTTCAATGTACAACATGTAAATGTGATAACCAACGTAAGAGTGAGAAGCCTAATACCCAACAATTTCTATCTAAGAAGCCAGGGCTGGATGGTTACTGTGGGTTATTAGCCAAGTAAAAACTGCGCTTTACCGAGAAAATGAGGGAACAGTTTCGTTGCTTTTGCATAATTATCTACAAGTATCTTGTGACTAGGATATTCAAAACTCGTGATGCCACATAGCAGTTGAATAATTCAGATTGGATCATTGCAATGGTCTTGTACGTATATCTAACATCTTTGACCCATGTTTAGTTATTTGCTTGAGAGTAGCCTATCTTCCCTGTGAAACTTGCCATAGCTTTATATTTGATTACAGATTTCAAATTGCTCGTGCCATTTCACAGTTTACATGCTCGAAGTAAAAAATATATCTGGCCAAGGAATATGCAAAAATCACCTTGACTTTTAATCGATGAATAAGAATCTACTAAATCAATGTTATTTATTTACTCTTTGACCGGCGACTTCTTGATAAAGGTGATTGTTGCATCTTCCCCCTGCTATTATATCTTTACTTTGATTTCACCATCGCAGCTAGATTCTTTTGATGGTTGTCCACCAGACTGGTGGTATCGTCCCATGCATAAATTATAACGTAGTCTGCAACAGCTAATTTGAAGATAGTACTTCTCGATGTAGACAATCACATGTTTTTAGTAAAGGATATCACAAAAGGGAGTGACAGTACCTATAGGCGACAAATGTCCTTAAATCACATTTTTCAGACCCCTAGAACATGACATGTATTTTTATAATACATTTGCATAGCATTTATTATTTTTTGAATTTTTTATCTTTGCTCTTTATCTTGTAGGAGCTGTCACCTAGGGATTTTAAGCCGCTGGAAACGTTACCGATGTTCCATCAACTGATTCATTGGGGTTTCTATAAAGGCATTTCCCTTTACAGGAAAATTGTCATCCCAAATTTAGTTTAAATTTTTACTTCCAAAGATTGTCTAAGATTCTATTTAATTTTTGTCAGTATCAAAATCTGGACACATAACGGACTGTGCCATCTGCCTTCTTGTATTAACTCTCCATTGCTTCTTTATTGCAATCAAAAGTTTCTCTTAATTAGTCGTAAAAGCTTTTACAAAGCCATTTTGTATGCTTTGTACTAACACCCTTCATCAATGCAAGTTTACTTTTGGATTCTTCAATGGTTAATGATGTCAACTAACATTATTGTCACACCCACCCGATGTTAAATCTCTCTAGAAAGCTAGTTAATGACCTCCAACACTTGAATGGAGTGATTTAATATGTTAATGTGCCAATGTAACAGATACTATTATTTCTTTAATTACTCTATGATCTTGTGTCATTATTAGTAAATACATCAACGTCGATCACAATAGGATATAATTAATACCAAATCGCCCTAATAACATATTTTTTTATTCAGAAAATCTCACAAACAGTGGAGTATTCAACATTTTGTAATTTGAAGACTTCCAGAGACTACAAACAAAATCAGTACAAACAAAGGAAGCTTACGTACACAAGCAATATTTGTAAAGAAAGCTTAATTTATCCTGCCTCAGAATAATTGGTTTGTCTGATTCCCTTAATACTCTGACTCAAAATACTTTATTGAAACTTAACCATTAGAACGCAAAATTCAGTTCAAACCCTTGTAAATATATTGTAAGGGATTCTATTACGTTGTAGTTGAAAGTTCTTAGTGATGTGCTAATGTTCTAATGCATTATTGCAAGTGATCTGGTGTCACAATTAGAATGGAAGTGAATGAGAGGAAATGATGAATTTCCCTCTCAGAGAATAAGAATTCTCACTGATCATAAAACCTTTACTGACACAAAGTTCAGGAAATATACCTTAACAATGCCATGAAAGTACATGCATATATAAAAGTGTTGTTGTTTGTTTCAATAGATGACTAATTTCCTGGTTTGATGCAATATTTGGACATAGAGACCCTATGCACTTTACGTTGTGTCAGATGTATGCTTTATTTAAGTACAGTAGATAAACCTTTTGGGATAAACGTTTAGTTGAGTGGCAATGCAAAAGGCTTTGTAAAAGGGTACCCTTGTCCCCCGAACGATACTAATGCTAGATTGCTAAATATTTAAATTTGATAGCTAAATTTGTGAACTAAGTACGAGGCATGATCATATTGTGAGCGGGGGGGAGAGCTATTTTATCACCAGCAGAAAAAATTTACCCCACATAAAATAAAACTTTCGCAAAGACAACAAAATCACAAGCATATGGGTTGTTATCAGCTTCTTCTTGTTTCCTTGCATCCGATCAATGAGCCTTTCAAGGAAACAAAAAACAATTAGGCTGCCGCTGGTGGCAAAATTTGGGATTGACCTCTGCATCGACTGCAATAAACGTAGACTATTTATGAAATTACGTCTCCAAATTTTAATAATTACTATCACTGCTGTGTTGGAAATGCGTACTTCAGACCTTAACGACCCTTTATAGTTGAGAAATCAAAATTTTAAGTATTGAAAGTGAAATACAAACATTCAAATATTCTGAAAGATGAAAACTTGAGCCCGGACCCTGAATGGACCTATCGAAAAGCACCCTATAATGGCTATAAATGAAAGGAATCGATGCATTTGGAATTACCGATGTCGTGCATCTTCATTGAAATCTTTTAACGGGCAGAAAAGAGAAACGTCTGCCCAGTTACAAAGACCTCTTCTCCTGATCCGTAATGACTCTTAATTCATTTTAAGAAATCTTTGTTTTATTATTGTGTAGAGAGCAAGTACGACCGTGTAAGGCGCTATTTATCATAATAAACCAATTATTTATTATTCACTAACTCTAATTCGATTGTAATAGGAATTAAAAGTTACAGACAAATGTCTGCATTCTTTATTCCAAACGATTAAACACCATAATTGCATGGTGAGGAACATCTCTCGCTCTTTCACTAGCACTCTCGCTCTTTCACTAGCACTCTCGCCCTTTCACTAGCACTCTCGCTCTTTCACTAGCACTCTCGCTCTTTCACTAGCACTCTCGCTCCTTCACTAGCACTCTCGCTCTTTCACTAACACTAGGACTGAAAGTCTTTCCCCCCTCCCCCCGTCTTGTATGTGGATGTTTGCTCTCTTTGTTTTCCTGCTATACACCATTTATACATACATTCTGTGAAAGAAATCCCTTCTTGAACGATACTTCAAAGCTCTGTTAGATTACTTTTCAAACATGTTTATGATAGAAAGTGCTTCATCTAACCTTTGACCCCTGTCCAGGATAAATTTTGGATTTTTTCACTGTCAGTTAACGCCCTCATTTTGTGACCCTTGGTCCCTGTTTCTTTAATATTTAGGTTTCTCATTCAAAGAAAGCCTTCGACTGATCCATTCTTCTTGCTGACAGATCTATTAGATCTTTACAGACAAGTTAGTGTTGATATTGGTTACCTTAATCCGGCACGGTGGAGGAAGCAGTAAGCAAATAGGCGGTTTTGTAGTGTCTTCTCAAGGTTATTGGGAGCTCCTTGGAGCAGAAATGATTAAAGAATCATCGAAAACGATAAATCAAACAAGATTTCTTTGAAAGTGTACGCGGGCATAGTGAAGTTTAGCGTGTCGCTAATACGTAAATAGATAAAATGACTCACCAAATCGTCAGATGAATATGCATAGAATATACCAACTTTCAACTTCACAAATCTATTTTCTCCTTATTACACTTAGCATCTCCACTCCTCATCGCTGTCTGGTCTATCTAACTAACTTTTACTCTATTGTTCAAATGAAATATCTTTGTTCAAAATTTCCGTTGAAATCAATACCTCTACAGAAGTCCCGAAAGGATAAGAAATTAAAAAAACTTGAACATAATAATAATATGAGAAAAGGGTCTTACAAAGGTGCATAGCTAAATTATTCGACAAAAATTAACACTACGGTATTTTTTCGTGTGTTTCTGCATTCAGCATACTACTGCCTAACCTAAAATTCTGTCATGCACTCCAGAAGGTGAGATTGTGAGGACCGTTTTCGCATTGGATTCTTCAGAGGTAACAGTGAAGTCTCGTGACACATGCCTCCCTATGGTTCTATTTTGAATGGAGGCATTCATTTCTTTCAATGAAAATAAACTATCAGGTCAATATTTCTTAGGGTAACGTGCGTGCACAATTGAAATCAAGCCAAATCGAACATATGTTGTGACTCCTTTAGTAACAGCTCGTGAAGTACACTCATTTCACATTTCCCGTAGACTTTTGAAGTTTTTCTCAAATAATATAATTTTACTGATGTGAATTTAAATAGTTTTATAGATACAAGTATTTTCTAATTAATTTTTAATTATAAATGAAGAGAAACGTAAGAAATATTTTGAGTATATTTTCCCTAAATCTTTATCAAATTTCAGACGATGCTTGTTGATTAAGTAACGAAGCTCGTAATGCTCTATGGAGTAGGTAACACGCTTCATCAGTCGAAAGTAGAATGGGGAGATTGTCAAAAGCAGCCAACTCCGACCGAAAGGATGAAGACCGAAAGAGGAAAAAGAAGAAGAAGAAAATATTTGTTGCCTCTTGTCAATATTCTCTAACCAAGACAATATTTTAAAACTATTTTAAAGCTATGTGTCGTTGTTACGAATTATTAATTTCGAAACTTTCAATGAAATACTTGGAGTACTTTACTTAACATAGGAACAATGTATGATGCAATTAAAACTAAAACGGGACATTTTTGTTTTCGATATGTTTAGAACCTTCTTAAACAAAATTTGAAAATGTAGAAAGTTGGGCAATTAAAGTAAGTTGCTCCTTCTGTTCATATTTTCATTTCTCGTTTGAACTTTACAGGCCCAATAGTGCTGATGTTATTTGTTTCATTTGAACAATTTAAGAGAAAAAGAAATTCTTCTTTGGAAAAAGATGGGTGGGTTTTAAAGGGACGCATCCCACTGATAACTGGGTACACAATTTGTATTTGAACATGATCTCTGTTATTAGGTGCATCGTAGTCAATTTCAAGGACTTAAGGACAAATGTAAGCCCACTGTTCAATTCTACACCTACATACTTAACACGCACATTTTATTACGAAATGCTATTTTCCAGCTGGACTCGTTTAAGGGAGCTATTACGGGACAATATTACGAGAATTAATCAACCTTAGTAGCATTAGATGAGATCAAACAAGGCTAAACTCCTTAAGCTCAATTCCGACTATTCCAATTTCACGCCTTGCAATTCACTTGATTTTAAGATGACCATAAGTGACAAAAGATGACAAGATTTACAGTTTGAAAGTTGGGACCGCCTGCGAAGAGCAGAATACGAAAGGATATTTTTGTTATAAGTACCAGCCTAGCATACCGGTTCTTCTTTCAACATAAAGGAGCAATTTACTCTCTACAAGCATTTGAACAAATTTAGGGTACACAAGCATCTTCATACGTTGTTAGAAAATGGACTGTTCCCGGAAACATAAAAATATGTTGGAGTGGATAGAGAATACGTATCTAAAGCAATTTCGTGCAGATCATAATTGCCAATTTAAAAAACATTAATTGTCTTAAGACTTAAGTGCCCATGGTGCAGAGGTCTAGGAAACAGATTTTACGTCCTGTGCTAACAGCCAACAGTTATGATTGGGGGGGAGTAGAGCGACGACATTGCTTTCGTGTCTATATCCTAGAAGAATAGAAACAATGCACAAATATATAGCTGTCAGTCTATCTGTTTATCTATCTATCTATCTATCTATCTATCTATCTATCTATCTATTTATGTGTATAACTATCTATCTATATATCTATATCTATATATTACTGAGTACTTATATATCTCTGGCACTGACGAAGGCTTAAAGCCGAAACACAATGAATAATTATAATTTATGAATTTCCCCTTACCCACTCAGTGGAGGCAAAAACATGACAAGATTGACTTGAAAATTTCTCACCTTGATTATTGGACTTGATGGTCCAATGGTTAAGGTGTTGCTTTTCAAACAAATGGGTCGTTGGTTCGAATCCCCTCAGCTCCGTTAGTGAAAAAAAAGCAAGCTATTGTGGTAATGCTTCACTCGTGATAAATATATATAGATATATATAGATAGTTCGATTCTCAGACACTTTGTAATTATTCTAATTATTACGAACATTATTTCGAATTTATCTAATTATTACGAACATTATTACGAATTTATCTAATTATTACGAATTTTATTACGAATTTATCTAATTATTACGAACATTATTACGAATTTATCTAATTATTACGAACATGACACTTAAAAAATAACTAGAAAACTTGACGAAGTTTGTAAACAACTTGAATCATTTCTGAATACTCTTTCCTTACCGTTTGCTTTAGATTTTAAGAATTCTATTTAGAGATAGGGCATATTGCGATTAAAGGTACGAATCCATGGTTGCCATCCGAATTTAATGTTCTCAAAGTATTCATCATCATCATCATCACACCCGTAGCCTGGTAGGCCGTTGGTGCACCCTTTTCAGCACTCCCTCCTTCCACCTCCGCCTGTCTTCCGTCATTCTTACTGTTGTTATCATGTCTTTTTCCATCCCATTCTTTGATATCATCAACATACATTACAGCCAAAAAACCCTGTTTCCACCACACATGGTAAGCACAAACGTCTTCTTTCACTGAAAATGTTTGAAAATTTACCTTTTCACTACTCATGAAAAACTTTTAGATGTAAAGACTCGCTGCTCATCTCCAACACAACCTCGTTGATCAAACCTGTTTACAAACAACAACGTTTTTAAAAGTTTCTTACAAAGTCGATTAAATCAACCTGACTTGATGTAATTAACATAAATTTGAGGTATATTTGAAACATTTTTATAATAGTTAGCATAGATCGTTTGAATGTGGGTGAAGTAACAGACCAACAACTTAGATGCATCGTGCCTCAAATATGAAAACACTTCACTTTATCACACTCATGCATTTCAGATATTGCTAATTTGTATTAAGTATCCCATTTATGTAGTTAAACGTTTCTGCAACTTACAAATTACATCGTACACAAACGCTTTGTACTGCCATACGAATTGCGAATTCTTTACCAAATACTGTTAACAGCCTTGCAAGTAACTGACCAAGGGAGCCGCAGACGCAATACCTGATGTACGGAAATCAGTGCAACACAGTATCGCATGGCTGAGGCACAAACCAAGATTTGCTTAAGTTAAGAATGGAGTACTCTAGCATGCCGTCTCTGTGCTCTCTTCCTTGTCTCAGCGACAACAGAGAATTTACTGTTATGGCAGAGAGATTAAAGCACTGTTATCATCTTGGTTAGCCTGTGGGTGTCATAGCAACCTCAGGGCGTAGACTTCAAATCTAATGCAAACTCTAAAGCCTGCGACTTGATGTGTGGGAAACTGTCAAAATCTGCTCAAAGAGGAGATTCGAATATCCATTGGGGATGACCCAATGTTACTGAAATGTAGAATAACCAATTATTATATTTCGAAAACATTTTCAAATACTTCATTTTATAAATCGTCAACAGTTACGTAAAAAGAAGAATAGGAAGTAATTTCCACAACCTTATTTTTGTTGACGAGTTTTAAATTTTGTAATAAAAAGATTTGTCCTTTGCAGTAGCAGGAATGTGGAATGTTCACGTTCCGTAGCTTCAGTTTGCAACGCCTTACGTTAACCGTACAATACTTTGCCTGTTTCCAAAGCTATCCAAATGATTAACACTTACAGTCATGATTCTTCCTCTGTTTGGCAAGTATTTACTCATTTTGGTAACAAACCCTTAACAAATGTTGAATGATTCTACAGTATCTCCTTGACATAGATAATTGTCAGCAATTGCAAGGAAACTGGAATGTTCACGTTCCGTAGCTTCAGTTTGCAACGCCTTACGTTAACTGTACAATACTCTACCTGTTTCCAAAGTTATCCAAATGATTAACGCTTACAATCATGATTCTTTCTCTGTTAGGCAAGTATTTACTCGTTTGGTAAAATGTTAAATGTTTCTACAGTATCTCCTTGACATAGATAATGTCTGCAATTGCAACAAAAACATAGCTAGTCATAATTATACCACATTTTCCTACATAATGGAGATCCTTAAATTTATTTTAAGTAACAGCCTCTCATATTAAATCAAGAATATATCTTTCAAATAAAACCTTTCTGTGAATACACGTATATAATATTTCTTCAAATATAGGTGTAGATAAAATATACTTGTGAAAAAATGTAATTAATTTGACAATTCTTAGTTGTTCTTAATACAATTTAGTTACCTAATAGTTTGGATTATGAGAGAATTTACTTCAAAGTTCGTACTGATTATGAATTAAGAAAGAGGCACTGGTGTCCTTGGTAGACCATTCTCCAATTGTTAACATTAAAATATGCAGTGAAGTTGTAAATAATAGTCCATATAAAATTTTTTATATATAGTCAGTTTGTAGGAATCCTAAACATAGCTAACTTCCATATTCATTGATGTCCTCACTCATTTAGGTTTCGTGCTCTAGCCAAGAGTTTGATTCGAAAATGCGTGCTCTTATAGTCGTTTTTTTACGTTTCTTTACCTTTTAACCCTACTAGTGCAGGCTGGAAAGTAACCTGACATTCCTGTGGGTAAGGAAGAATATCCTACTCTTACAAGAGAGTAATGTAATTAGGGGAAATAATATAAAAAATTATTTGCTTGATCAACACTATTTCTTATAATGTTACTGCTTTGTTTATCATGTTACTGCTTTGTTTATAATGTTACTGCTTTGTTTATAATGTTACTGCTTTGTTTATAATGTTACTGCTTCGTTAACAATGTTACTGCTTCGTTAACAATGTTACTGCTTTGTTTATTATGTTACTGCTTTGTTTATAATGTTACTGCTTTGTTTATAATATTATTGCTTTGTTTATCATGTTACTGCTTTGTTTATCATGCTACTGCTTTGTTTATCATGTTACTGCTTTGTTTATCATGTTACTGCTTTGTTTATCATGTTACTGCTTTGCTTATAATGTTACTGCTTCGTTAACAATGTTACTGCTCCGTTAACAATGTTACTGCTTTGTTTATCATGTTACTGCTTTGTTTATAATATTATTGCTTTGTTTATCATGTTACTGAGGCTGGTTTCATCCCAGGGTTATAATGGCTATTGCAAATGAACGTTAATCTTTTAAAATTCAAGACCGTTTTTAATAATTGCATTATATTATTGGATAAATTTACGTTGTCCTAATATCCTTTGATTCCCTTTCCAACGATATATCAACCATACGTTATTATAGCAAAATTGGTAGATATATGTATAAACCTTTAAAGATGATCATGTGAACAATGAAGTCAAAGTATGGTCACATGATCATAACTTTGAAACATTTAATAATTGAAAATTAAGCCAGATAAATCTTAGACTTAAATTTTATAGAGACTTTACTTTGTGCTATCATTTGCAACTTGAACGCTACGGGAATGGTTGACAAGCAATCTTGTATTTGGAATTTCTTCGCCATCGACAAATCAGTTCAAATCCTGAGGACTTTGCTAAGAGTCATTGCTCCAAACTTTACCATTTGGATATTTGCTCAATGTAAACAAGAACGCCCGTTTACTCAAAATACAAAGAGCCTTTCATACGCCGGTGAAATCTCTGTCTAAAAGTATTGGGAGGGCACTGCACCATGACAAAGCAACCTTAGTAATGCTGCCCATAAATACAGCTTTCAGACTGAATTGTTACACACAGTAACAAGGGGAATCCTCGACGAGCCTCGTTTTGATATATTTACCGAAAACTGTATTTCGATAAAACGTAGTCTTAAGGATCCACTCGATCTAGAAACATGTATTTCTACCTCGTTTCCATTGTCCATCGTTACGTAATAAACCAGTGCACAAAATCTCTGCTAGCAGTACACGGAACCTTCCCTCAAAATGTGAAAAACATGTCATTGTCTGAGATAATTTGAAATGATTAAACTCATCAAGAGCTACAAAGATATAAATTTCTGCCTGTGAAGACATACAATGAATCATCCTTACCGCCAACATCATTGGGTCTCACCACAAGACATGGAAGCTTTTATTGTCATTGCTTTCAAAGAACTGACATTCGTAGATTTAATGGCACTGGCAATTACCCGCGTTTTCACCAAACAGCAAGTGTCAGGCTTTGTCGAAGCAAAGACAACGCCCAATGACGTCATATTACAACAGAGGGGCAAATGGGTTTCCCACACACGAGGATTAGTCATGGTTATTTATAAAAAACAGATGTCATCACATTTTGCGTTGAGGAAGGTGTGTGAATGAGAGGGCTGCAGGTACGTTGAACGAGACTTTATTACAAATCTTCTCAGCTTGGCAATGCGATCTTGCTATGTGTATTTATAATGAAATCTTTCATCAACTTACGTCTTTTTTTAGTGTTTGTTTTTACTGAAACACAACGGAAGTGGAAAATACAACAAACAATGAAAACTTGCATAACCCAATAAAAAATCTTTATCTACATATAATATAATATTTTATCTACTTATGCAGTTATCTTTAAATAATAGAGCTCCAGTGTTCAATAATATAATACGATAATTCAATAATACGCCTCTTCCGCATCTGTTTCTTGCTCGAAGATTTCTCAAAGCGTGGCACTTAGCTAACTATACCATTCCTGATCTATGCCAATGCACCCAAGCGTTTTAAGTTTTTATTATATCTGGCAATACAGTAGCTAATCCATTTTTTCATGGCTATCTTGCACTCCCTGGGGAGCTGACTGGCACCCCCAAGGCATGCAAGCACCCCTTGTCTTGTAAGCTGTACAAATGTTACAGGTTGACTTTAGTAGAATCTAGATTTATGTACAGAGGATTATATTTCAAGGAAATTTCACTAGTGATTCACTACAAAAAAGTCGTTTGATGTTATGAAATTCATCAACAACTTATATATTGACGCACATAGATTTATGTTGAAGTGTTCGGAAGTAGCTATAAGAACATTGTATTATATTTTTAATAAGTATAACAAAAGTTGGACTTCCCCAAAGCTTTACTGTTTATGTAATTAACGATATATCTTTTGGTTTTTTTGTTTGCTTCTGTTTAGTGTATTTTTATATCTATTTAGTTGTTTGTTTTGTCTTTTCCTATTTATTATTTAGACACTAATTAAGCACTTCTGTATATCGAACCCAGCTACCCCATGTACCATGCCAGAAGAAAACAGCAGGAAATGTTAATGTACTTCTAAGAATACCAAAAAAGGCATTGAGTTAAAAAATTATCATTGTTATCATCATTATAATTATTGTTGTTGTCGTTGATGATGATAGTCTTATTAATTATTATCATGATGATGAGGATGATGATGATTTTTATTACTATTATTATGTTATTGTATCATAAAGATTACCAATAAAGGCATGGAGTTAAAAAATTATTATTATTACTATTATTATCATTGTTGTTGTTGTTTTTGTTATTTTTAATGATGGTGTTATGAATTTGCTTTGCTGAGTGACCATGCTTAAGCCATCAACACAGAAGTTCAAGTGTTACTGAAGCCTTATTGTGCTTGTATTTCAACTTTCTTCCGTAGAACGTAGCCTGTTGCTCTGCTACGGGACGAATAGGGGACTGTTGATGGTACACTGTTGACATCATAAAACCTCAATTAAAATTCGTGAGTCTAAAACTCGAATGTTTTCCTTGATAAAACAAATTAGCATCTTTGGAAAAGTTTGGTTTAAATATTGAAGTTGACATTTGATTGAGACTATTGCAGACAGTAAACAAACAAATTTTGAAAGGTAAACAAACAGGGAGAATAAGAAATACATCGCTATGTTTGAGAACATGGTTTCTCCTCACAAAACCTTGTGTTAGGTGCCTATTCAACCGTCTCCTCTATTACTACAGAAATACCCATTTCCACCGAAATATCAACAACGAACTATAGAAGTGACGTGAAGACCTTTGCAACCATGATAAAGGCTGTTTAACTAGTTTTCTCTTCAGCGGGTAAGTGAGGACTTCAATGCCTCTTTCTAGGCACCAAAGACAATGATTCAGTTTCCTGGTCACCCTCGCTCATCCTGCCATCAGTTACCGCTCAATACATGACAGGTGACACGTAACACGAGACATTTTGACACTTTAAGGGCTAATATGCTGTCATGATATCAGTAAACAATTAAGACAGAAAAGCTTGACAGACCAGGAGGTCCTTGATCACCTGGTAGCAACAATGCACTCGGATCAGAATATCCTGAATGCTGCTGAAAAGAATTCTACATGTCTGGAGCTATCACCCACAAGTTACTATAAGTTTTCCATCGATGAAGTAACAATCTGTCCAAGAAATCAGTGAGAAGCCCTACCGGTATAGCTAAGCGTATTTGCATTTCTTTCAAGAGTTTGTAACATTTAAACGTTTAAACACCTCGAATCACTTGGAAGTTTTGGATGAAAATTGTCAGCCACTCTTCAGTCCTATACTCTTCAGAAGCCTCAAGACATATTTTCTTCAAACACAGAGAGAATATCACCGACGTAAATAAATGCGAATTACTTAATAAACATCAGCAGATATTACTAACAAGTGGATCTCGGCTCAATTTTTCAAAATATGAACAATTAGTGAGACTGTCATCAATAATTATATAGTTAAAAGACCCATGGCCATAGCCATTATGAGCCGTTTCTTACTTTCGTACATATGTTTGTACAGTAACTCATTTAATATTCATTCCTTGATCATTGGAAATGTCACATGGTGACCCTGTATATCATTGATCATTGAAGTAAGTAACTATCAAGTAAATTAAAGCAATGTGAAGTCTGCAGGTGGAATGAAGACTGATATTCTATTAGATCGAACTCCTGATCCTAAAGACGTCGCTAGAACAAAAAACAACCTAAGGCAACAGCGGTCGGGCACAAACGACCGCTCCTACTAACTCTTTTTAACTTATACTGATGTACAAGTTTGACAAAGGAATCGTTTAGAGCTGCAGTGACTTATAATTATGGGCTACAGCAAGAGGGAACAAGGAACATACCGCCCCATTTGAGGAGGTATATATATATAAATATAAATTTTGTGCTGCTGATGATAAATTAAGGCATTTGTACTCTTCTCAGCATTTGTAATCTTCTCAGCAATTGGATCTCTCTATGGTAGAATTGCTTGGTACTGATGATGTCGTATAGAAAGGTAAATTTTAGTAGTTTTATTCCCCCCGCGCCCTTGAAGCTTATCCGGATATCAATGATTTGATTTGCAAGTGCTCCAAGAGCAGCTTTTGACCATTATGCAATGGAAAATCTTCTTCCTTCCTGGTACGATGGGTTTCACGACTCAACAATGTTGGCTCCATTGTACGAATGGGCACTAACCATTCCTGTTGTGGAGCAAAAATTTGTTGTGAAGGGTGTTAACGCCCAAGATATGGTTGCAGAGTGCCATGTTTAGGCAAAAATGTTGCTGAAGGAGTATGAGAAGATGTCCTTTAAACACGAAGCTCGAAAGGACACTGTTGATCTAGTGAAAGTGGACACATACATGGTCACGAATCATTGGGAGACGGTGTTGGGTAGAGTATACGCAGTGATAACGATTTACTTCTCTAACACAACAGAAGACTATTCTTGAATGTAAACACACCAAAGAGTATTAAAAAAGTACAACGATTAGATGAGGGATGGTCTCTGAGTCTCAGACCTCCTGGTTCTAAAAACAAAAGAGTTTAGTTACGGCCTGCTAACTTAACAGACGGCACCAGTTCTGACAATGCTATACCGCCTTGCTGTTACAGCCGGTTATGCTTCGGCTCGCTGTGAGTGCGTGTTTTCATCACTGGCCAAAATTAATGCACCACAGAGACAGCGCCAGACGACCAAACGGGAGACAGAATTGACATTCCTCCACTTCGAAAGAAAGGCCCTCGTGAAGCTAAAATTTGAAGATTTTCTGAAAATTTGGGAAATAAGCCGAGAAATTGATCTTTCAAAAAAAATTACCCTCAATGTTCAGTGACCATTTTTTCATGTTCTTATTTCTCGAAAGTATCATCGTTCTTATTTCTTGTTGTAATGAAATTTTCTAAAGAAAGAAGAGCTGAAGAGATTAATTAAGAAATAGACAGAGAAGTGAAGCCAGAAAGAAAGGATGAGACAAAGAAAATGAAAAGGATGTAATGCAGTCTGGCCTAATTAAGGTGAAAGAAACAGGTTTTATGCCTGTACTTCTTTGACTGATCAATGTTTTTTAGGATTTATATGATTTACTTCAAGTAAACAGTTCTGAAAATCGTGACAGATCAGAAGGAATCAGTAATCCAATAACCTGAGATCACTTTAAGGGTAAAGCGTCCAGCTAATGATCTCTTAGGAATCTTGCTTCTGCTTTTTATTACAGCGCCTATTGATTATATTCTTATAGCCGTCTCATAGTACTCTCTCTGTTAATGAGTGATTCTGACTTGTTTAATTGCTCCATAGACACTTCGTACGTGCAGTCAGGCTGAAAACCCAACAGTTGACCACTGAAGAGAGTATTGTGACTTGGCAAAAAAGGTCTGAAGTAGGATTAGTGTGAACAATGTCGTAAAGGTACACACAAGAGAAGTTTACGAATTAATCTACTTCACGTCCTAGGGTGTTTGTACTTCTTTAAACATTCATCCGAAGTACTCTTATCTTATGACATTGTTATTATCCTACGATCAAACTGTATTAAGTGATTTAGGTTACGCGATTCTTCGTGTATAGGTAGCAAGTAAGAGCTCTTCTGTAATAGAAACACAAGAAATGTTACCTTAACAAAGTATCTTAAAATTTGGTTTGACATTAAAGGAAAGTAACTAGTCAAAAAATAAGACCCATCTGTTCACCTAAAAATGTTTCCATTTTGGCAATCTTTGGGATATACAATAAAATGAAGTCACGGGGATGCTTATGCCCTCCATTTAGAGACCGAGATATTTTAGAGATGAAGTTTTGAAAAGTAAGCTGTTGGAAACCATAATCTTCATGGTAAGAGACTCCAGTTAAGGCATGCAATTCAGATTTTTTTAGGACTGTCATTTTATGTGTCCTAAACATATTTTCTGAGCATACGATAACTATATCGGTAATTCCTAATTTTCCTGTTCCGCAGGCCAAAATTCTCATCCATAACATGGTGTGAGGATTGAACACATAACCAGATAAGACTTTAAAAACTGAGGATCCAATAGCAATGGCGGGTCCAGCAGTTGATTGTAGCGGAGCCAACTCCAACACTTTACAAGTTTGATTGCATCATAGAACTTCAACCTACGTCAAAGATCCCTGATTGCATGGTTCTTCCTCTGCCGTAGCCTCTCAGTAGCCCACATCCATATTCTAACTGTCGCTATTCAACATTCTAAAAACTGCCAAACTATCCAATCAGCCGATCTTTAGTCAGAAAGATAAAGCGAAAGTCTATGGATGTGGGGAGGGCATGGCCCCTCTAAACTCCATCTTGACCTGCCACTGTGATTACGAGCAAGACAAGCATTACATCGCAAAAAGAGTAACGACATTGATACTTCAAGATTTTGCGCACGCGTAGTTAAGCTTGGGCTGCTTTAAAGCACTCTTTATAACATCATACCTTATATTATAGAGATGTTGTTAAGAATTGTGCTTGGTACAATCGGAGTCAGAAATGTAGGAGAATACTTTGATTCGAAACTAGATATACGGTGAAAATTACTTGGGTAATTTTGGTGAATTGTCTTCATCGCCATTTAAAACCTTTTAACAAGTGGTAATACTGCGGAGTGCCAATTTGGAACACGATGTCAATTCTCTTGCTGCCACAAGACAAACTTTCAGTGATCACCCTTAAAACCCTTTGACCAAACGATGGTGGCCTGTGAAAATGAAAATGCAATATAATATAACTATGAGGTATGACTGGGAGATCGGGTCATATTTTATGGGAGGTACATTACGTTTTGCAACGGTCCTCGAGCTACCATGTGAATCGAGAAATTGAGATTTGATATAGGAAAAAGTTAAAAGCAATGCTCCATTCTAGAGGCTTTAAATCACATCAGTAGTTGCTTAGATAAAAGGATCAAGAGGAGGACGTATGTGACATGCTGTTTAATTATATTTATGCACGAAATTGTAAGAAAAAAATCAGATATGCCGAAAAAGACAGAATACGAGCAATCCATTTATGAACAGTTGCATCAGACAATGTAATCCCACAAGCAACACAAATGAGAATTCAAAAGGTTTGTTTATGAGAGCTGGAAGAAGTGGTATGATGCGCGACTTATTCGTCCATACGGGTTCTAAGGGTTTTGCAGAAGGAAACTGGTCTACTTCAAATGTTAAAGTGAGACTTTATAAAACCTCACCTTTACAGGGAAACCATGAACTATATGGCGACAGCTGGTTTACGATATTGGATTTGTGTACGAGATTCCAAAAATTCTTCATATCAGTGAAGAGCCAGTAATAAATTTCAGACTATTAAAGTTTGTGCTTTAAAAGCAGATATATTACTCAATTGAGGACGTCCAGTTCGATCATTTGAAAGGCGTCCAAACAGAAGTCATTTGTATTTTGATCTTGAAACGAGAAAGAGAGAATTATGCTGCTATATACTCGTGACTATGGATGTTCGTCACTTAGAGTACTGGCTTGAATTGTGGAATAAAACCACAAAGGCTATGCCCCTTAGTGGGTAGCATACGGAAGTTTTGGTTGAATTTTTCTATTTTTTCTGTGTTTAATGAAAAAATCACCTCTGAGAAGTAACAAAAGTTTGAAAAGTATTATTGAGACAACAGCGGAACCAAATTAAGCCCTGGATCATCTTGACAACTACTTCAGCAAAGCATGAGGTCTTTTAGTGGCCAGCATTTATTACTGTAACTTATTTTTGTATAAATGGCTTATTAGTTTTGCCTTTATGACATAAACCCCCTTCCTCCTGCAAAACTTGTCTGTCGGTCCTAAATAGTAACATTTGATTTGCCGACGTGTTCAAGACAGATTTCCCATAAATGCTGAGTACATGAACAAATCAATTTTGATGTAAAGCACTATAAATTTATACCGGCTACAAATGATTTCAATTTTTACCCCCCCCCCCCCCTATCCACCCCGACCCACCTTGATTGCGAGAGTTAGTGCCAAAATTTTTCCCCTGCGTCAACATTGGAAGAAGGAGAGAGGGTATGAAGCACGAACTCGCCAACCCTTCTTACCACTCCCCCTTTGCATGCTACTTCTTTCCTCCTTGAACTAAAAGAAACTTAAATACTGTATTTCATCAATAGATCAAAACTACCTTAAAATATTAAACCATTATGGAACAAATTTGCCATATGATAAACTAAAATATTTAAAGAATCTACAGAATAACACTTCATAAATGCATGCAGTGGCCTATGGTTCTTTTAAATTAAAGTTATTTCATCCACTGCCTCTATCTGCCACCTAGGAACATAATAGACCGTTAAAAGTTTATCGATCTCTCAATTTGACCCCTTATAAGCAGTGGGGTCGTTCCCAAGGCTGTCTGTTTCCCTTTAACGTTTCTCCCACGTATCACAAAAGTGGGGGGGGGAAACCGATTGCAGAACAGCTGATGATATTGAGGTTCCCCTGAGAGGCCAGGTCTAAGATGTTTCAAAATAAAGTTATGGATTTTATCCTGTGACTCTCCCCAAGTTTGCGAAAGTACCTTTCTCTACATAAACAGTAGCACGCACCACCATCATATGCCTCCTTGTTTGCTGTTTACTCTGAGAAAACCTACCCAATTATGGTAAAAGTCTGCATTCTAACTTGATCTTGCAACATATATGTCAATAACTAGTTAGTTAATATTGCCTATTTCTACTTAAGAAGAAATCGGCCATATATGGAAGAATAACTAGCTGTGGGATGACACATTGCGTGGGATACAACTTTCTAAGTCAGAAAGAAGTACCCATGTTACTCATGCAAAGCAGACTAAAATAGTCCTCTGTCGGATGCCAAATGTTCACTAAACAAAAGTCTAATTATATGTAAGGACTATTATCTCTGTTTTGTTCCTTTACAAAAAGTAGACTTTCTGCAATCTGAAGAATGTAATACCATATTAAGAGATGAATTTCTCAACATGAGAGAAAAGCAGTGACGCAATAGGTATTCAGACAGATCTGCAAGTCAGAGCTTAGATCTCAAAACGTAGAACTAGTCACGCGATCGGATGAAATACAGCGAACAACCGACGGGATTGTTTTGATTCGGTTCTCCATCAGAGCACATACACACTGCGCATTGCGAGGTCTCACTGCTACCATAACAAGTCAATGAAGCATAAGGTAGAAGGAGGTACACAAGGAAAAGCTAAAAGAACCATCAATGTAATAATTTTTACTGTCCTTTGCATCGTTTACTATATTCAGTAAATCGAAGCAACTTCAAAGCGTTTTTCTCTCTTTAATAATTGATGTAGCTGAGAAGAACGTTAATATGACTTAATACCATCCTGTACTATCGAATAATCCAAGTTAAGTGCCTTACTCAATGGAAAATAGCAGAAATGATTCTGAACACTACATATGAACGTTTCATGTGAATACTTTGACCCACCACATGGGTTTGCGAAAGCTCCCTCATGCTTTTAGTAATTTACCCACAGGACCGCTAGTCTCTTAACATTTGTTTTAACGAGGAAAGAAAACGACTATCTTGTCATTGACCCCAAAGATACAAAGTTGTAGCTACAATTAACATTCCTGATTCCTGTTACTAGGCTATCCATCAAAAACTCTGTGATCTTACTTTTGTTGCGATCTACCGTTGGTAACCGCACAAGTTCTATTTCTGTTTGAACAACATGTGTGAAACTTTAAGTCTACAATATATGTTTTGATGCCAAACTAGCTACAAAATTACGAAACATACCTTTCGAAAGAAAAAGTATAAAGTTGTCAAACCTGCCTGATGCGAGAACAGGCTAGCAGCCAGGGTTAGTAATTTGAAGGCGCTATTCTGAACTTTAGACTCTCTCAGTGCAGCGTTATGATACATTTTTTCAATGATGGCGGTGCAACACATTGATAAGCAGTGGGGCCATTTCATCTAGGGAGTCTTATTTTCAAAAGGGAAGCAGGGGGCGGGGGGGGGTACAAGTGTGAGTCTACTAATAAAGAGTATAAAATTTTTCAAATTCACACAAATTTAATTACACAATTTTTGCAATGTTTTAACGTGTCTGGGGGAGAGAGATCCCAGGAGTTGAAGTTTGACCCCTTCCGCCTGCGCTTCAATATTCTTGCTTACTGTACTTTTCCTATATTCTAACAAACTCCATGCTTTGTGTGAGGAAATTTCGAGATTTACTTTGCATTGAAAAAACTATTTCCGTGTTCTGGACATAAGTAAATCTGCATGACATTTCACCTTCCAAAGCGATAAAGACCATTTGGATTTTCATCTTTCCGTATTTATATCTGTATGAAAATCGTGTCAACCAACGAAAGATTTACTCACGAATAGTTAAGGATGCAACAGGTCTACTGCCGGGTCTAATTAAGTGTTAGGATCAACATGTACGAATTGTTTACTGGTAAATAAAGCGAACCCGACAAATCCCGTTACTGCTAAATCAGCTGTACAGTTATCCATTGTTATATTTCCTTGCAGGTTGAAAAGCACTTAAACCTCAGGCTGAGCCATGATACTGAAGCTCCGAGTTAAGCTAAAAGTGAGTCAATCCGTTATTGTACAAGGAAGCCACGAACGACTTCATTGTCTGAGCTATTGAGTCGGAGGTGTGACCGATTACTGAATTCAATTGCATTTTCCTGTCGGTTCAGTGCAAGTTTTGTTTCAAGAACTGACTTCTTTTAATAGCAATCTGACCAATGAAATTGTACAGATCAGTTGCATGGGATTAATATTTCACTAGCAAAAGAAAATCTTGAAATTGCTTGCCCATATTTAGTCAAATACGAAGAGAGTTGAAACTATGCACCGGCTGTTCGGCGCAGGTTGATTTCCATATATGGAGAAATCATGTCAGCTTCAACTGAACTAGACTTCTCATATATCTACCTAACTCTAGCAGCGTTACAGTTATCTCACTGTCTGTTGTCAAGCAGGGAAGAGAAAGCACAGTCTTGATCAACTAACTGATATACCCTTAAACTTCTCTTCAAAAATGGCTGATGAAGATATTGCAGCTCTCGTGATCGATAATGGATCTGGTATGTGCAAAGCTGGCTTTGCTGGAGACGATGCTCCAAGAGCTGTGTTCCCATCTATCGTAGGCCGACCAAGACATCAAGGTGTCATGGTTGGTATGGGTCAGAAAGATTCATACGTTGGAGAGCTGACCTTAATTTTTGAAACGTTAATTTCAATGTAGCGCTAATTTTTGAAACGTTGATTTGTGCCAAAATTTTATACAAATATGGGCCCCTGTAAATTTCCCTTTACGGCAATATGTTGAAATCTCAAAAGGAAACATGTGGTTACTTTGAAGCCTCTATAGATTTTGTTCATAAATTTGAGCCTCTTTGTATACCACGATACCAAAGCATTGTGTGACTCGCTATGGCCAGGATTGGAGGTATATAAAATTTTGAGGGAAATGACAACTAGGGATACATGTCGAACTGCGCGCGTTTAAACCATTTACTTTTAAATTCGAGGACAAATACGAGGGGAGAAAGTACAGTGAAGACGGACACCTGATAAAACAGCGGTACTTTACATAAGATCCTTCACATGATTGTTTCATTTTTGGTGCTCAACTTTTCTAACTGAATTTTTGTTTTTGTTGCCCTTTAAGCCACTATTATGCAAGCATTACGTAAATTTAAGGGAGAGAGAAAACACTTCGGCGCAAAATAATTTTTTATGGTACTTGATTTTTGTCATTTATTAACACACGCATTAATTAACGATAGCACTAAATAACGTTTGATCGTTTGAAAACGTTAATTAATGTCGTTCAAACATTAAATAGCAGATAAAACGTTAATTAATGTTGATCAAAATGCATTTTTAGTCTACAAAAACGTTAATTAGATCAACGTTGATAAAAGCCGCGTTAATTTGTGTACATGTTAATTTTGTGTATTGAGGTAGTTCAATGTTCGCGAACTAATAAATCTATGTGTGACACTGACGCTTTCAAAAGCTGGAAGGAGCGCTTTCTCGTGATTAGTGACGTACGAACTTCAAAAACAACACCGTTCTATTTTCATCTTCAATAATTTTAATAGTCATAAACACTTTCAACTGATATTATAGTGCTAAAAGGAAAAGATAATAAAATTAAAAAAACTACAACAAAACGTCCCAGAGCAAAATAGCTTAACTGTAGGTAATAACAACTGGAAGAAGAGCTTAAACTTAGGTTTCGCGACAATTGTAATGAACATATGAGATAGGCTATGATTCAACTTCATTCAGAAACAGTAATACTGCCGTGAAAGTGACTCCGCTTTGTGATTGTACCTTGTTTGCAATAAGGGACAAACAGATTCACCCGCGTTTTAATTCATTTAATAATGTTGCTAAATTAAATGATAAGTGTGGCATTTAGGGACACTGGGCATTGTTTGGAAGAGGGAACAAATTCATCCACATTTGAAGAGGGATCAGGGTGGCATATATCTTTTGTTCACTAACTTTTTGTAAACTTTTTAGTATTTTTAGGGCTATTTTTATGTGCCTAGAGGCGCGTCCGTACGTTTACGGATTAAACGGGTGTTAGGGACCAAAAACAAAATATCCTTGTACTTGGGTGTTAAAGTGTGTGTGCAATGTTTTTCATTTGTAATTTTCAAAAATGGTCTATTTGGTGTCAGTAAGCTAGACTATTTCGGTATTGAGGCACGTCCAAACATTGGTCTTAAGAGCTGAAATTTGTCAATCAAAAGATTTTAAGGTACTGCGCCGTGAAACATATACCATACTTGCTTGAATTCGCGCAACTAGGTGGTTTGCATGAGAAAAAAAGTTTGGCTGCTGCAGTTTCCTTGCATGTGGCTGCTGACATGGACATGGACCAAAGTGATAGCAGCAGCAAGTTATTTTTATTGACAAGTAACAATCTACTACGAATCATGGATCATCACCTGGCATACCAATATATATGGCCGGTTGCTGGATGTAATTCCAGCTCCTACATTGGCTATACCACGAGCACCCTGGCAACGAGTGCTTAACAACACAATTATAATAGTGCAATAACAGAGCATCAAGAATCTCACAGCGAAGTGCAGAAAACTGACATCAAAAACAACATGTCAACAATCTTCAGATCGAAGGACACTATAGAATCACAAATAGCGGAAGCCATTTTAA
>JAAAKM020006971.1:93702267-93713477 GCA_010016025.2 Alatinidae sp. Z8VKAUB7J3
GCTCCCAAGAGCTCCCAAGCTATTAGTGGATAAAGTTGCAAGCCATCTCGTTTTATTACCGTATCTTTCTTATCACCTTAAAGGAATCCAAAGACCCTCAAGTCAAACATCTTTCTGACAGTCTTAATAAACAACTTCAGTTACTAATACATCAGTTTGTCCACTATGTCTCTGAGGTTGATGTCCACTTTATACAATGACTTAAGATCCTTATAGTATACCCTTAGACACCATCGAAGACAGTACAAGATTAGACCAGAAGCTGCAGTGACCTTGGTTACGTGGTGGCAACGACATGCTCAGCACGGTATTTTCTACCAAATGCTGGAATATTTCTGCAGGTTTATAGTAATTGCCTATGGAGGAATTTCCTTGACCAAATACATGTAATAACACAAACATTTTTTTGCAACGGCACTCTTAAAACACTAATTGAGTATGTCGTTACCACCACGTTGCCAAGGTCGAACGGTTGCTTCCGATTTAGTCAATTATGATATCACCAAAAAGCAGCTCTAGCTAAATTCCTGGTCTATGTATAACTCCCTTTTGTGGCAATGCCCCAGCCGGGCCTGTAGCCAGTACTTCAGGTGTGGAGGGGGAAGGCTATATTTTTAAAGGCATCTGGTTGTATATCCTGCCGAAACAAAATTCGAACAGTGGGGTGCCTAAAATATTGACGACGCCTTTTTCTTAAAAATCCTAATTCGTTACGTGATATTAGTTTCCTTTACACCTCAAACTTGAACTTTGTTTGTCCTGAGTGTTATCTGCTCTAATGGGTATCCCATAAGAGCTTAGGGCCCTAGCATTAGGAGTTAGGGACTGGGGTTTGGAAGTTAACAAAAAGTCATGTCCTTTTGTCCCCAATTGAACCAAAAGGCCCTTAGACATACGTAAATATACTTACGAAGTTTTGCTTAAATTTGTTGGATAGTTCCAGAGATATCTACTTAATAAATGAGCGACAGCCGAAATCCAATACACTTGTCACTTAGCAAGATAAGTAGATTTAAGACTGATTCACCAAGCAAAGATTTGCCATTTTAGTTTGGTTCCTGTCAGAATTGTTCACTTAAGCACTCTAAATTCGTAAGCAGGTCGCAGTGAGACTAGTCAATTTGAAGATCTGTTGCTGAGATAGTTATTGACCTCATCGTCGGCTGAACCTAATTCTTGGATATGACAGAATGAATAGGAGTAAGCTATCAATAGCAGTTAAGCACCAGGCAATAATGGCCCATTACTAGGAATTTTGCACGAAGTAGCAAAAACGTTATGTACTTAAAAGCTTTTTTCGCCTGACCTCCCCTAGAGTACTATCATCAGAAATGATCGAAATGAAACGTACGAAAGAATAAACCCAACTGTATTTTTGAAGGAGCCAATCAGAATTTGGACTCCCTGAATAGCTTGTGTTCCTGGACTGATCAACTTCCACTACAACTAAATTAAGTGAATAGAGCCCAATGAGAAAACGAATTCTCTTTGTCTGTATAGCAGAAGTTTTATTGCTTGCTCGCTGATTGGTCCAGATTGCTAACAGTATTTGCTAATGTCATAAGAGATACTGTAGATCTGTTTTACTAATTTTACAAATAATCTTTTCAATTAAACGGCATATTATAGTACTAGTAGTACTATTTCTTGGAATTTCTTTTTTACTTAATTTTTTGTTTACTGCCGGTTCCTTGTGTTAATATTTTACTAAATATATTTGAGTTGCAAAGAAATGTGTGGAGACTGTTCGAGTAGTACCTACATTTACTGCAACATCAATATCATGTTGACAGCAAGCGTACTTCATAGCAAATATTTTCCCATTACTGTCGAATCACTCGTACCTTTTTATACATGTTGGCCACTAATATACTTATTTAAAAACAAAAGTATACGGATGGCAATCCAGTGAACACGCCGTTTAAAAATGATAAAATTTATAACTCGAATATCATTATACCTTAAGAATGATATTCGACCGATGGACTAAAATTAGCAGCACTTTCTCATACTTCATAAATTCCAAAGCATTAACTCACTTGCGAACACTTGAGAGCTTCGTGCGATGTTAAAGTTATTATTCGCTGTTTTGGTTGACAAAGGAATAGGTTTTGAGATTAATTAGAGTTCATGGTCCAAAAAGTTTCAAGAAAGCTGAAAAGGTTTTGTATATTTCTAGCTGGTCCCAAACATGTTGTTAACTCAAAATGGTTTCATACGCCAGGAACATATGGAATATTATGTATTATGTTAGTGTAAGTAACCATAAAAATCTATAATCATAATTTGATATAAAAACAGTACAGTTAAGATAGTTAATTGCTGGCAAGAATTAATTTTATATTAAGAAAGTTCATTCTTTGTAAAGCATTTTTCCTTAATATGTTTGTTCTACTAGTTATAGAAAAATGTTATTGGTTTCTTAGATAAAAATCTAGTTTAGCTACACACACGAAAAACATAAGTTGCCATTTTATAAGGTCAGAGAGCAGAGATTTTACGTACAAATTAAGGCTGTAGCAGTGAACAAAAAATAAATTACAAAAATAGAAATGTGGTACCAAACACTTAAAATAGAGTTTTCTTTCTACATTGCTTTTGACATCGTTTGTTTGCTGGTCCTAAAATCGACAACTACACCCAGTCCGGTATCAATTTTCCAATGCAGTGGATTCAGTTTGCTCTTTTTGATGTGTAATGTAAAGAGAGAAATGCAGTGGATAACGACAAAGAACAAAGAATAAAAGTTGTTAATAGACAATATGATTCTTCTTGTTTGGATCGTATTGCTCTAGCTTTGTCGGCGTTAAATATAAAACGCTGTGTGCCTTTGCGCCACAGCTACTCCTTGTCAATCAAGTATCCTTTAAATGCCAGGGAGAACCCTGTCACCATTCCAATACTTGTTGCTCTTGTGGGCAAATAGTGAGCAACATAGCGGCTTCCAGCGGTTGTTGCATGTGTCTGCTGCCAACTAAAACTCAAAAAAGGACGAAAAACGCATAATTTTTTATCTGTTCAAATGTGGGGAAGGTTGGTGCGTGCTAAACATATTTACACTGGAGTATAAAGACCGATCTGACGCCACACTGTCTACACCTATGCACCGGATGTAGTGAAATATAAAAGCTATAAACAGGATCACTATAATCTTCGGTTCCTCAACAATATACCGTTACAGATAAATCGGCCGATCATCATTGTACCATAAATTACAATGAATCTTCTCACGGCAAAAAAACTGGTAGCTGGTTTTTCAACTGCCAAATCGTTTTGCTTCATCTTCAAAACTAGCTTCTGATATAGAGCGACTTTTTAAACTCGAATTTAGCAAATATAGCAGAAAAGACGTCTAGTAACATGTGGGAAAATTCATCCGAGAAGGGTAATAAAAATTAAATGCATTTTATCGTTAAAAAAGTTTCACTTGCAATTTTTCTTCAATCCCCGTCCTTCACATTCTCGTATCTATTAAATTTACAAATCGTTCGCATTCGCATAAGTGTTATAAAAGCATTGCAATAATTTATAAATACTTACTACCATAAATTCGCAATAACAAATTCCGGAAACGTCAGTCAAATTCCCTCTGCAGATAAATAAATTATTGCCTTGACTAATTTCCTGTCACAGGGTATATTATGGAAGTAATTGTAGGCTGTATGCCTCTTGCTGCCATGGATAAAGTGTAACTCCAACACGAGTTAAAGTTCCAAAGCGCCGACAAAAACAACAATAAAAATATGCCACTATACTGAGGCAAAGTCGATCCTTGACAAACTTTCACGAGCTGCTTGAAGTTGATCCGATATTCGTTCCTCTGCCTGGCGCGAATAATCTTCAAATTCTGAGACCAACAGAGCCAATATAAGTGGATCAGATTGTATCCGAACCGCTTTTCCTCCAGTGCTTAATTCGTACTCACAATTCAGTCCGGCTGCTATCTGTGACGACGCCATTCGATGGAGGCTTTCGAAGAACTGTTCAAGATTCGGTTTGACGTCATCCCCTTTCGAAGAGACTGTCTCAGGATGCGAATGTGTGCCCATTTTGCTATGAATGTACACGATATGGGGATGGCTAGGGTCTGTCTGCAGCTCCACCTCCGTACATATAAGAACTTGCATAATATTCTCCGATTGGTAATCATAAAGATAAATGGTAGTTGGGGTTAATAACACTGCACCTTCATACGGCGCAGTGTCACTGCCATAAGAAATCATGGCAGTTTCCACAATGAAGAGGTCGGATGCATCTGCCAAACGAAGAAGTTTCCTAAAATGTAAGTATAAGCACACATACATGAATATTAGCTTAGCTAAAAAAATACCACTTAATAAGGCAGTTCTTGTTACGTACTCGAACATGCTATAAAACTTTCGGATGTAGTTTCACAGACTGTTTTACTTATTGCAATCACGACGCCTTAGTGTCAGATCTCAGGTATCTCGGCAATCTGGATATGGTTTTCATAATATCATATTGTCGATTGTGAACTACGGTCTTTCGCTGCTTTTTTGCCTACGCTGTCTCATATTATCATACCATTTGAAAGCATTTGCTAATGTTTAGCTCGTTGTCGTAGCAGCATTATAAATCCTAAAGGTTATCCATCTACCAAGTTTTGTGAGATTTTATGCTTGCTTAAACTTTGTACAACTTTGCTTCCATAAAAAATATATTCGATACGAGAGAGTTGCTCACGCCTTCTGACTTAGAAGCTCATTATACCCGAGGGCTATTACTAGATCTGTTGAAAGGATCGTTTCTAGTCTGGTCAAAAATTTAAACGATAGCTAATAAGCCTAATATCTCGATATAAGCTTTAAAACTTAAAGTCATGGGCCGATGATGATGGTCCCTTTCTTCTTCAATTTTTTTTTACTCGATAATTTGTTGAAATTGATGTCAACGTCATACGGGGTCTTGTAAATAAAAACTACCGTCCAGTCACTTAACTTTTGGGCCGCCTCGGTAACAATCCACGGGCATTTTTTAATCGTATAGCATACAGTGAAAAAACATGGGCAATACACTATTTTTTTTGTTCAAACGCGATACGATCTTAACCAAGGAATCCTCGTCCATAATATGCCTATCACGAAACACTAACCGACGATGTGTTGTTTATTCGTTCCTCTTTATCTTAGTACATGTACAGTCAAATGCTAAACATAAAATTGGATCTAAAACTACCAAGGGCCTTCGCTGTATATGCAGGGCATCCCAGCCATTTCTTTAAGACTTGTGCAAAATACATAAACAGTACTGAGTGGAATTATTATCAGTTCGAATCTACAATGGAGGAAACTCCTCTAAGCAGATACTTGCAATCAGCATACATACTCCTTTGCCATGATGGTACTGATATATTCATCGACCCCTTTCAAAGGCGTACAATTATTAGCAAACGATATTCCTTGGCTTCATTTCATTCGCGTTGTACGTTCAGTGATACAAATATTGCATCTATAGATACACTTTCTCAAAAAGAGAAGTTGAAGCTATCTCATTCTTTAAGGTCAAAATTGTGTGTGCCAACTGCACTCGGCATGTGTACACTAACTCATAGTAAAATTAGGTGCAGCATGACAAAGCAAAGAAATGATATTTAAGGTTAGTTATCAGAAGTAATCTATAATCACTCCTCATATGTAAAATAACAAGGAAATGAATATACTTTGTACATACCAGAAGAATTTTAAACTGCTAGCTTTGGCAACTGTTACCATTGTACCGGGATTCCCTGGGTCACACACACGCACTGGTGTTTTGATCAGCCCAGTGCCATGCAAAATGCTTTGTCCTGTTAACGACACTAGCTCCATGGCTCCTCCTAAAGGTTTCGTAACTGCACCAATGAGTCCTTTTCCTAAGCCAGTTACAGTTCCTCTCACTGCAGATGACGCATCAGCTGCATTTTGGATGTTCTGAATTGGATGGTCTACGATGCCTGCGATTGCTCCTAAGATGCTAAGCCCAAAGGCACTAAGTGCCCTACCAAAGCCTGTAGGAGTAATGAGATTTTGTGAGAATAGAACATGTGTGATTCTTCACATACAGCTCAATACTACTATTTCTCCTTAGGAAATTGTATTTGAGTAAAGAACACATGCTCGTTTTATTAGACCAAGTTTGCGCTGGTAGGCTTAAGGAAAAAGTAGTTCTAAGCTCTGCTACAGAAAATAGCGTATACATGCAATGTGATAGAGAATCGCATGCCTAAAATAGTCTAAATACATCAGTAAGAGAATTTCTTTGCAATATTCTCGAACTTTATATCCAAACTCGTTGCCAACAATACCTTGAAAAGAAATATTCATGGCATACAACATACGGATGTGAGCCTTTAGCAGGTTACCATTTCACGTCAGTTTTACAGGCAGAGAAATTGTATAAATTCCTACAACAAATTCTTGCTGAACTATTACAACAACTGGTGCCAAAAGACAACTTTACGGACATCCGTTCTTCCCATCTTGGCCTTACAAAAGACACATTTCAAATCTGTTAACAGTTAAGACACTTTCCATAATTTGTGATAGTCACGCATTTCTATATTTTCACTTCCCTAACATTTTGGCAGTGGGAACGGGCACATGTCGTCGTTAATTCCTGAATACAGAAATACTGGATTTTGTGGAAGATGAACAATGTTTCTATTGTAGACTGCGGGTTCAATCGAAAAACTTTATTAACTTGTCTGGGGTGTTTACTTCGTACGTCTACAAACGGGCGGAGAGGACGGAAACGAGCACCTACCTGTCATTACATGAGGTGTTGCCCGTGCACGTAATTCTTCCTGCCACATCAAATGTTGCTCATCCAAACACAACCTGTCCATATTTCGGGAGACACTCGACGCAAAGTTGGTAAGTGATGTTAACGCTCCACCCGATATGTGACGCAGAAATGACCGCACGCCTTGACTGATGCCATTTACAAAAGCAGACGGTCCACGTGTGATACCATCATATGGCAAGTAAACAAAGTCTGACACACCTTGTCGGATACTTCTGATAAGTCCAGTGGGGTTTCCAATAAGCTCTAACGAGCCAATCATCCAGCCCGCCCTCACCAGCGCTTCCGTAGCATAATGATACAAGAGCCTCCGAACAACCTCTTTAGTAACGGTGATTGAAGGAGGCGTTTCAAATTTTCCTAACACAACCGGCATGTGATCAGTGGATAGGTAGAGTTTGATCGATGCATGTATACAAAGTAATATGTGTATCTCATCTGCCGTTATAGTACCAATATTTATGGGGTAAAGGATTTCTTGTACCAAATTCCTAGAACTTGAGGAAACATCGAAGCGTCTCTTTCGGGTTCTCTGTTTCCGTTGCGGACTGTAATACGTTTGATAGATACTGGCAACTCTGTAAACAAATGTATCTTCAATGTACACTTCCGCTGGTTCTATATGGAAGTAAATCGATGCAACGTGTATTGTGTTGTCGGCCGGACTAGAAGTTACGCTGAAATGAAGTTTTAGGAAACTATCGTGTTCTGACGCCTTCGAGTCAGCAAACGGCGCCTCGGGCATTGGCGATGAATGGTATCGCTCAGAAATGTCGCGTAAGGGATGCAGAATCACAGGGAAATTATAAAACCCATCTGTCAACTGGTTGTCAATTTGCATAGACCCAATTTCAAAGTGGAACCTGGAGGGCAGACGCTTGGCAACTTCGAATCCTTCATTTGTTTCCAAAATGTGCATCGAAGTATTTTCTAAATTTTCACATGGAGATTCTATAGCGTCACTTTGGTGTACAATTAAAACGTTATCGAGTGTTGCTGATAGTACCTCTGTTCTCGTTTGGGACGTTTCATCGTCAATAAGCCGTAAAGATAAACCATTGATACATAATTTGAGCCTTGGAAATCCAAGTGGCATTACTCGTATTCTCTCTTCTATGGAATCTTCCTGAATAAGAAGTTGATAGCAGTTAGCTACCAAATACACATAAACAAAGATGTCTTGTTCATGGTTTTCGGAGCTAATGCAATTGGAAACTGGAAAAACCAGTTTCTGGGAGACTCTGTCAGTTAATGCTAACGAAGCTGAAAATGATTGGTCAGTCGGGGAGTCATCAATTGCCAACTGCACGGAAATTTCGTTTCCTGATTGTAACCTAGGAAAATTTGTTGCGAAGTCACTCGTCTGTAGATACCTAGTCGTACCCGCTGGAATTGCTCGCTGAATATAGGTATTGGCACCAGCATCAGCAACTTTGCTGTGTAATGGTGTATCGCGTATTGTGACCTTAAATTTGCTATTGTTACAAACTTTCAATCGAGGTGTTGTCTCTGGAGCGATGAAAATGTTTATAACTCCATCACTTAAACATGACGTCATGGCAATTGGATGCATCGTTCCATCATCATCTTGCAACAGTTCAGCCTCTCTTAGATGTTCGTTAGAAAGGTCGAAAGAACTGTACTGATAATACTGAGATGATACGGTGTTGGAGAAATTTAGAACTAGTGAAAAGTTTGCGACTTCCGAGTGACGCAGTTCAGAATCTTGGTTGGAGGAAATCGTAACATGACATGCATATTCGTGCGAGCTTCCTTCAATGCATGAGTGAAAACCAAATTCTTCAGCCTAAAAACAATATATAACATGCTTAAGTACTACCACGGTTAAGATTCTTTTGTCAATATAGAGTTAATTCCGGAGATTGGTTGATAAATAACAACCGTCACAATGGAGATTGGAACGCAATGTACACTCTATAGCAATGAGTTGCAAAGTATAGAAGCCCAAAGGAACACAGAGAACAAAACGAGAAAGAAGAACGGGGAAGATGGAGAGACAAATTCTGAAGAAGAAAACGTAAAGATGAGGAAGAAAACAGCATAAAAAGAAACAAAAGGAAGTTAAGAAGACGGGGCGCAGAAACAGCGCGGAAAAATGCGACACAGTTATTAGGAAGAGGTAAAAATCTTAGAAGGAAGATAACGATGATGATAAAGCACCCAAAAAACGACATAGAATAAATTCCAACTTACCTCCTCGATTGCTTGTTTTCGCAGGAGAATCTCAGTATGAAGAAGGAAAGCAGTCTGATTGTGTATGCAAAATCTCTCTTTAACACTCAGTATGAATATTTCGTGTACCTTACTACAACTGAGAGCTAACTGATAGCAATGACTCTGCTGATCTTCTCCTAACAGAGTGCAGTGGCACGACTTTCCAGGATATACCAATTCGAACTCATTGTTTTCTTCTCTTCCCGTCATGCCAATTACAGGCCCAGTGGTGATGGATAAGTCAGCTGACCAGAACATGGCATTTTTGGAATGATCCATGATTCCAATCTCGAAACAATTCTATAAAATAGGTAAATTCAAAACTTAAATCAGTGGTAGCATGACCCGTTGTTAAGGCCGCTACATCAAATCTTTGAGAATTACCAGTTCCCATAGTAGGGTGGTTGTGAAGATTGTGAAGATTGTTCAATAACTTTTGAATGTTTTCCTCTAACTTGCTGAAACTTTCTGCCTTTTCCTAACTTTTATCTGGCAAACGTTTGGTAAGAAAGATTTGGCTGTCGCGGCCTGGGGTCCGGTCACATGATCCTGATAAAAACGTTGATCATACTTGGTAAAAAGTTTCAAAGGGGTATAACTCGAGATGTTGTTCATGATATATTTTGTAGAACAATCTAAAATTTATTTCTTAGTACATTTTAAAATTATTAATACTATTTAAGAGCTAATTAGCACTAACTAAGGGGTAATTATCGATTTTGATGACGTCATATTTCCACTCCTAACTTTTCAACAAATTTGTATCTAAAACCATAGAGAACGGTCCCAAATATAAAAGTACGGCTAAATGGCATTTAAAACAGGTATAACCACATTTGTTCAAAAAGAATGCTAATACTGAGACATAATTAATATATTCTGTTCAAAGTCGTTGAGCTGCGATCGTTGAGACTTCTCATCTTCACTATTGGTTCCGATATTTGTCATGAATGCTTGTGTTTCTCAGTTAGAGATTGTTTCGCTTGTGGCTGTTTCGCTTTTTACTGTTTCGCTTGTGGCTCTTTGGCTTGTGGCTGATTCGCTTGTGACTGTTTTGAAAGACGAAAAGTAACTCTTGTTGCTGGTGAAATGTTACGCTGTTCTAAGATATTATAGTACTTTGGACAAAAACCACCCAACTATGTTCATTGGGTTGAAAGTACGCTTAGATCCTCGGTTGCACTCATTTTCAACGGGTTCGTCACAGTACACACGTCGTATTGTTGCGCGTGTGATGTCAGGTTGAATTCATAAATGGGTTTTGCAATGGTAATTTTGTAATTGGTTTGCAACGGTGCTGTGATAGCTGGCGCCGAGGTCAGCCAAATGGGAGAAACATTTCGCTGATTTTCTGTACGGAACTTTTTCAGAAGACTAATGCTGCATGGCAGGAGAACCGAAGACCGGATAAATGAGGAATCGGATAACTGAATAACCACTGTACCGCAAACCTTCTTACCACAAATCTCCATAAGTGCAAGGCTGAAAGTTCCAGAATCCCATTCTGCTAGAAGCTCCCTGTAAGAAAACTGTAGTCTTATAGTCCGAGAGTCATTTCCATACCAGCGACTTCTCTCCGGAGCAGTCTTTCTCGTGATATATGCTCTTAAATTTTGCAATGAAATACGTTGATGTAACCTCATCCGTTACATGTGTTCCATGGCTTGTATAACGTAAACATATTCCTATACTGAAAACAGTCTTTCTGACCCAGTGTAAGCCTCTTATCGTTCGTATTTGGGGTAAACGTCGGCGTTATATGAAATATTCTTTACTATACTCCAAAGGATTATGGGCTATATGCGACAAATGAGAAGAAGGTCCTTTGCCTAAACATCTACTATAAATATCACGTTCAGACAAAACAAAGCAAATCTTTGTTTCCTTAGCTATAATCTTCTGTTATGAAAATTGTATATGTCTGGTGTGAATCATGCCTCCTTTTCATAAGTTTCTTCACAAGCCTCTTTTGATTGAATTTCAGGAGCAGATTGGTTTCTTGGATAATGTTTAAAATTGGCATGGTGTCATAGCTGTTGTTTTCTCCTTTGCGAAGCAACAGAACTCGCTTGCATAAATATTTCTTAAGTTGACCTCCTTACTCCATGCCCTTCTGAAAATGGTCGTATATCAAAATGGCCTTTATATAGTACGTAGTTTCGACAGTAAAGCCA
>JAAAKM020006971.1:93713577-93749962 GCA_010016025.2 Alatinidae sp. Z8VKAUB7J3
GGTACCATAAACAGAACGCGTACATAATTTCTTGCTTTGTTTGTATTGGATAACTTAATTACTGTATGTGACTGTTAAAAGGAATCAAAATAGTTCAGCAGAAGACTTTAATCTTACCAGCCTTTGTCGTTCAAGAATGACGTCACGAAGTGGAGTAGGGAGATGCTGGAATGGCCAGAGATAGAGATTTTCTGAGAATTTTGTTATTAACTCTCGCTTGTCAGTGGCAAAACCAAACTCATGCGTGTCACTATTGTGAACCGTTATGCTTCTTTGATCCCACAGATTTGCAGTCTCATTCCCACGCCAAAATGCATGAACGAGGTTTTAAGACCTCTATATGTTCATTTCACTGTACTAGTTTTGATTATACTAGAGTGTGTTTGTAGTAGTTCTTTATTGCAGTAGTTTATATTATTGTAGTTTCATACTACAGTAATTAAACGTTTTCCCTCCAAATTCTCAGAATTCCTACAAAAGGGGGTGTCCTCCTGACCTTCCAATCTCTTTTGATCTCCTTCCATACCCTCTAAACCTTCCAGATTACCAAAGCGGTTTACAGAAAGACTCCGTAGGTCAAACAAGACGTCCATGAAAAATTCATGAGCGCCATGACATCATTAACATACAATGAGTTCACCAATACTCCTTGCGTTGACCTAAATACGTCCTTTACGAATACATCTTCACACATTCCGTTTAGAATTATTACATACTTCTAAAAGGATTAAGAAGTTTAAAATCCCCTTATGCCCCCTCCTTAGCTCCCACGTCCCTGAATTGCGTTGTCATGGATTCTTGACGTCGCTCCATTCACTAACAGAAGACGAAATAAGAAAGGGTTGAACAAGAAGCAGAAAATTAATACGGTGGTTGATTGAACTATCTAATCGCATTCGATGTAAGCTGCTTTGACGTCTTACCACTGCAAACATAAATCTGGTAGGGCATCTTATAAGTTAAGCTGTTTAGTAAAGGAGAGAATGGTATCAAAGTATCTGGAAACCCAAGGCACTTTCAAGGTAAAGGAATGCCTTCAGAAGAGACTCGGGTATACAACATTTAAAAGCAAAGATTATACTTGTGGCATCTTTGAAGATGATCCTATAACAACAACGATCCCTAGTGACGTCAGTGATGTCACGATGGTCTTAATCTGCTTATTGCCCATGAAACTCGTTTTGAGTATGTTAACATGAACTGCGCATCCCGCATTCCTCATTTCTCATTTCTCATTTCGCATTCCACATTCCGCATTCCGCATTTCGCATTTCGCATTTCGCATTCCGCATTCCGCATTCCGCATTTCGCATTTCGCATTTCGCATTTCGCATTTCGCATTTCGCATTTCGCATTTCGCATTTCACATTTCGCATTTTGCATTTCGCATTTCGCATTCCACATTCCACATTCCGTATTCTGCAAGTTATGGTAACGAGAAGACACTAGCTGTCTTCATTGTTCCTTGTCATTGCGGCTACTAAACTGATTGACATTCTACATCAAGTCTCTACAAGTAGGTCTACAGATCAGCCCTTTAATATATATATGTGTATGTATATATATATATATATATATAGATATAGATATAATTCTCAAAGAGTGGAGCGTTACCACAATAGCTTGCAATTTAAAGGCGCTGACCGGATTCGAACCCGGGACCTCATGATTACTAAACCAACGCCTTAACCATTGAGCCATCAAGGCTCAAAAACTAAGGTGAAGATTTTAGTCTCAAACTTTCGCGAATTCTACTCCAGTGTGTGTGTGTGTGTGTGTGTGTGTATGTATGTAGTGTAATAATAATAATAATAATAATAATAACGATATATAGGAGCTTTCCAAATACCATTGGCTCTTCATCTCCCTTAAAGAATAGCTATAGATGGGGGAAAAAATGACAAGCCTAGGCGACCAAACTATGATTATAGAAACAACTCATTTCTACATGGCAGTGGTCCGCAATCTTGGCTCCGCAAAGTATGTCAAGGGATATGGAATCTATTAAGGATTGGATAATACGAAACATTATCGACTGATACTATCTGAGACAGTGCCTCATACATAGAGATGTAGAACTTCGTAGACAGATAAAAAGGCAAGGAGAACAAGATGCATTTTACTACTTCATTTTTTACTCATTGTAGAAATCTTTAGGTAAAATACAAGTTTCAAATGTCGGCACTTAGATCGCACCTATCTTAGAGACCTTAAGTGATAACGGGCCCCATGACGACACTTAGATGTAAGCTCTGATTGCTTGTTGAGAATAAAGCAAAGGCTACAACGGGCCCTTGCTCCTTTTTATTTTGGTACATGCTTAACGTCTGATCTTTCAATTTTAAGGTCCTTGCAACTTTCTTTAAGATTCCACACGAACGTGGATATATATATATGTATGTATGTATGTATGTATGTATGTATGTATGTTACTGTATGTCTCCCAAAGTTATCAGGGTCATGGTGGAAATGGTCCTGAGACTCAGCTCTCCATGAAGTTTTCAATATCAACAGTCCAGCTTTGCCTCTGACAGCTACAGCACAGACATATTTCGACTAACAAGAAGGGGCAAAGGCGAGTCACTGAAGCCTTAAAAACACTTTTTCGATTGGACAGAACTCTTCAGCCTTGTCTAGAAGAAGATCAACTCTAATTTCAAAATCAGAGGTTGTTCGAGGTGTTAAACTGGACTCCCACCTACGAAAGGGAAGATCTAATATATATGCGACGGCAGGGCGGCAGAAAACTGAAAGCTTCAAGGGAGCGCGGAAAATGACGGCAAAATTTCCTGTGAGGTAATGAATTTGCATTATTTCATAATTAAGTGTATTGTACCTACAATGACATAACAATTCTTGGACTTCTTACTGGTTCCTCTCCTTAGTGTTAGTAGTTACCTTGAGACGAAGCTTTCGACAAGACGTTCGACAGAAACTTTTAACGACGCTGTGCAATCTCAATTCTTTGATTTATGACTTATACGGCTTGAAGTCGCGCTTCGCTTGACTTGAGCTCGCTTTGAGGGAACAGTGTACCCGCGTTCCTTGGCTTTCTGCCACCCTGTCCGAGGGTTGAAACAGCCACTAACTTGCCGTGACTTCTCATTGGATCGCGATAGTAAATACAAAGAGCATAGCTTTGGGCTAGAAAAAGGACACTGCCACTGGTTCTTGTGCAGCTAACTTTTCAGAAGTCGTGCGGAAATAGAAAATGGTATTAAGAAATTGCAAAATACACAGGGATGTAGCTCTCTTGTTACTCTTTTAACGTCAACCGTTTCAAGGTTTTACTGGTACAGCAAGATGAAGGTTGATAGTTCGAACATAATCTCTTCTGTCAGTCTGAAAACTCCTACTTCGAACCCATCAGGAAAATCGGTACCTGGTGTTAACTGGGGGGGGATAAAAGGCTTGAGGAAAGGAACTGGCCATCCTATCTCACAATACCGTGGCTCAGGACATGTGATCCTCTACCATATCACATTGCCTACACACTGTAAAGAGTACGGGACTACCTTTACCTTCTGTATATAGAATATAGAGATTTTGGTATGATTTAGAGTTAAAAAGGTATTAGGACATTTTACAACTTTTGTAGAAATACCTACAAACACTTTAAGTCCAAACCATTTATTGTGAGCTTATGGAAACTACTTCGTGTATCTCAGTACGTGACCACGAACGTGATGAACTCGACTATTAGACCATTCCAACTTTCAACTCCACCTAAGGACCCTTATCCCTTCGGCCTAATACTGTATACCTCTGAGAGATAGAATTCCTTCTAAAAACAATCAGACAAATCTAGCCACTCCTCCCATGTCTCCACCCTTTGACTGAAAAATCCACGTTTCACCAGAGCGTGCTGAAAAAGATCTTTCTCACGCTAATTGCTTAGGTTTCCATTCGGGTTCTGTTTGTCTGTGCCTTGAACCCTCTGTCCCGTTTAGCATTGTTCATTTACTGTTGAAATTAACGTTCTTTTGAAAATCCATGTCAATAACGATTCCGCCTCTTTCTTCCACAGAATTAAGACATCTTAAGACTTTGCTGTTTCTCTAAATAACCGCAGGCTAATCAAATGTCCTGTATCCGTTAAGCTCGTCTTTTTCTTTCCGCTTACATAAAGTCAATGTTCGGTTATGAATAGGATCTTGAAATCGTGACATTCCACATCCCATAGAGACAGTTTTATGGAACAGGGCAAGGTGAGACTTGCTCTTAGTTATCTCTTAACTCACAAACAGAAATCTTCGCTAGAACACAAGAGTGCTGTTGCAGAGAGAAAATGCTGTCAAAGTTGTTTCTTTTTTTATCCATAGTGACTAGCAGGCAAAACAAGTCTAAGTCTCTCAAATGCAATTTTGAGCCTTCTAGGGACTGTAAAAATTCAAAATTTCCCCAGCCAATAAAACCATGCTGAGATGGCTAGGAAGGAAGGAGGGGAGGGAAAAGGTTTTGTTTTGAATTTGACCCCCCCCCTTTCAAAATTTGACTGGCTGCGTGGCTGCTGCAGAAAATGAATGCAAGACCTTCGATTCCTCTAAAATCTACTTAAACACGAGCCTTGGGGGCCGGGGTGTTTTGAACTTTGGGGGCTATTTTGAGTCTGAGGTAAAAATGTGCCCCTTTTTATATACTGTTCTCGGAGCGATGTTTTGCATCCTTTTTGCCCTCCAATACCATTTTAATCTTTGGTCATTGGTCTCTGGACGCTAGTCCTTTATATTTAATCATTTTAAGTACGGCTTATTATGGTCTTAAAAAAAAGCCTAGAAAAATAGATAACATGTCACCACCGAGGACGGGGGACACCACTCGATGATATTATGGTTTTCAGGGTCACTACAGAGTTTCTGTTGTAGGTCTTTAGATCAGGCTAGTGAGGCAGAGTTTACATCACTTTATGTACAATTGGAGCAAGTTTTCCCCTTGTTATTTCAGACTTATCTTGTCTACCACTAACAACAGACCGGATGGTTATTAAAACCCATTTATAGATTTCAATAAGTACAAAAAAAATTATAGCTTCGGGCTGTTCTGGACCTACAACTTTCTATTTAAAAGGACAGAAGGGCAAGTACAGACAATGGTGACGAGTACAACAATGGTCACTCTCTTTAGATTGGGAAGAAGGTGTCTTATTTTAGTAAATTAATAGTTTGCTCCTATAGGGCAGTGGTGAGTACTACCTATAGTGTGGCAGTGACTACTATTGGTTCTGGAATCAAGGGGCTTTCTTGGGTGTTAACGTACCGACATCTTATTGGTCTCTACGAGAATACTCACAGGTCCCTTGCATATGATTAACAATTTTTCCACTCCATTTTTAACCATTTCGTAGCCTGTCAAATGACGTGTGTTGTGAACAGTTACCATCTTGTTCGTGTGCGTTTGCTAACGTTAACAGTGATGTCACAGCATAACGCACAGTGGTTGAAGATTGAATAATTTCTTCCTATTTTTGAAGTGCTAAAATGATAATTGAATTATTGATACTGATCGTCTTCTCTCTGTTTGAGTTCTTGTAAAAATTCATCTTCTAATTTTAGTCTCATAGGAACGGGCAAATAGACAGTTTAGAAAGGCTTAAGTATCTCAAGAAAGCCGAGCAGATCAACAGACCAAAAGCAATGCCAAACTCTATAGAGACAAAGAAGAGCAAGAACACAATTAGAAACAAAAATAAAGGCAAAATTGCTCTTCCTTTGGTAGCAATAGTGCCTCCTTTCTAGGAACTAACGGAGTGTTATCTTTCAATGTTGTCTTCCAGGGTTGTCTTCCAGCTTTCTCTTCCAGTGTTCTCTTCTAGTGTTCTCTTCACTTTGGAAAGTGAAACAGCGTTCCTCCAAACGATTCTCTAACGTTCTCGTACGGTGTAAATAACTCAATTTCCTCTATTATCCACTTTACCTTCTTTATATACGTTAAGATGATTTGATGACATAAGGAGTTTATTATTCACATTTTGTTTAAGACTTGGGCTAGGTTTTGAGTGAACTTCCTTCAGCTGCTTTAGATGCAACGCCCACTCTATTCTATCAACGGACTCGAAGAATTTTGAAGTGTGCCAGTATTGTTAGTTTTGAACACGTTTAAAGAGAGGATAAACCAGTAAACTCTCCATCAGTCTGTTGTTAATGTAAGCAAAAATACCAAAGCTATAGAGAGAAGATTAGGGAATGAAATGAAAATTTAATTATGATATGAAATTTGTTACTTACACAAACTACAAAATGCATAAAGAACTACAGATTTAGTTTATTATATTAATTTATTTATTGTGATATGAAATTTGTTATTTATTTATTTATTTTATTTTATCATTATTTATTTAATTTATAATTTTACAAATGGGGTGTAAACTTAATGATCTTCATTTGTTTCAAATCAGTATTATTATATTGTTAAACATTTTGGTAGATTTCGTTATGAAAATAGCATAATAATTTTTAAATTGACAGTCGAAAATCGTGTTAACTCCTCGATAATATGCATGCTATATTAAAATACAATAAAGATATAAAACGCGAATAAAGAAATCATTATACAAAATTTTGGGTTACTTTGAAATTTCACCAGGTTTAATGTATCTAAAAAGTTTGCATACTGATTTTTCATTGCATAGTAGACCTGATGATGTTTTAAAATAAAACGAAACGTTGTCAAAATAAAAATTTCTTTGTTTGCCTGTTACCTATACATGGTTCCTTATTGTAGCATGCACATAAAAGCGGAATTAAAACATTTGTGATCATCATTTTTAATTTTTGGTTGTTATCACGAAAACAAAATTTTAAAACTTATACAGAGAATGAGAATAATAGAAATAGATTAAGTAGAAATAGATTTAATTATATCAACTACATAAGAGTATTGTTTTTTAGTTTTGAAAATAACACTAGAGAAATAGAAAAGCATGTCACCACCGGGGATCGAACCCGTGGCCCACGCTTTCGATTTAGCTCCCAATCATCCACCAGTGGACATCGACATCCACTTCAAAGCAATTGGAGGCCAGCCTCTCTGTGCTATGTGACTTGATCAAGGAAGGACTGCCCTCCGGCAAGTATATCTATCCAAAGCTTATTGAAGTTAGAAAGTATCATCGAGTAGAGAGGATTTGAAATGTATTGTTTGTATAACAAACAAGCCTCAACAAAGATGTTGTTTTCACTTCAATATTCTAAAGACATAATATTATGGTGCCAGGTTATTTTAACAGACCATAGTTACTGCTTTGCTAAGAAAAGTACCGTTGCTACCCTGTTGCTGAGCGTCTTTTCAAAGAGGCTAACAATAATCAGGTTTTGCTACACTCCTGCTATCTTCTCGTGTTAACCAAGTCAAATTAGCTCAAGTAGCTTCCTTTTCTGTAGCTCTCAAGGCCATTCTCATAGCTCATGTTATACTCTTTGGAGTCTTTGAAGCTTTTTTGCTTCAAGGAATGTCCGTGTTAATGGAGCCTGGGCTTTATCTGTTTACAAAATTACGATAACAGATCACATAATACCCTTTCCGTCGCGGTATACACGTTAAGGTGTTTAACCACTTGTTAATTACTGCAACGATATTTGCTAGTAAGGGTTAGAGAACTGTGCTGCCGCAGACGGTCAAGATGTATGGCTATTGAATAAAACTAATCTATACCCAACCATCAAATCCTTTCCCTTGCTGTTTTACCATATTGTTTGCTGATGACAAATAGTGTGCACATGGAAGAGCTTGCCATTCGACGTAACATGCATCAGATCTGCTGTGTATCCGTTAAATAAGAAGGAGCTAGGTTGGAACCCTTGATGGAAACCTTACACTTAAGTCTCCAAATATACATCACCTTGTAGCTTGTAGAATTTTTACTTTGATAGTCTTTGCGACTTTGACAAAATTTTTAACGCATCAACAATGTATTCAAGACCTACTGTAAAACAACATGGTGTTCACATTGGTTGACTGTCAGAGGAATGTATACTTGTCAACATCAAAAGATTGAGCTGTGTAGCTTTATGCCTAGTATAGTACACAAGTAATTAAAAACAAGAAGATCAGAACATAAAATCTCTCATCTCCAAACAAGGATGCTAAATTGTCTTCTACATAGATATTCCTCTAGTGCAAAGGAGTAAATTATTACGTCAAAAATTTTAATGTTAATTTGCTGCTGTCATGCAACGTGCCTTATTTTTTAAAATAAATCTAGCTATATAAAAATTAGCATTCATTGTGGCTAATTTTTTTTGCTTTAAGTTTTAAAGTCTCTCATCAAAGAGTATGCCACTGGGCATTAATAAATGCTGATAGTTCCGAATATTCTTGAGAAGTTAGATCGTAATGCCATTCAGGGCAACGGATACGTTTGTAGTTATAAACAACAGGAATTTTTATGATAACTCGGATGTGTTACCTCGAACACTAAGTCCCTACTTCCGATAATCATTTCAGCGGGTGTGTACAAAACGTTTGTTGTCAAAAACAATAAGTATGTTTTGTAGATAAACAAATACGTATATAAAACAACAGGTATGCTGTGACAACAATAATATATCGTTAAACCTGTTTTTGTTTTCAGGAAATAACAAGTATGTAAATAAGAGCAATTTGTATGTACTTACAGTCAACAGGTATCTGGTTAAAAACAACAGGCATCTTGTTAAGAACAACAGGTATCTTGTTGTCTTGCCTTGAGTTGGGCAACGCCCCAATGAGCAGGTGCAACCACAACAAAGATGGATTGGCTGTAACTCCCGTTAGTCGAAACAGATGTTAAAGGCCTTTTCAACAAGGTTTGGTTCTAGTACCTATACGTGTTTTAGGGTCACGTCAGGATTGTGGGCTTTCCTTGTTTAACTAGCTTCCAAAGATAACATTGACTGGTGGATTTGTTGTTCAGCAAAGGCCAACCATTGTCTCATTCTAGCCCTGTTTGTGTAAATTGTAACAAAAAAAAGCCAATGCTATACATGCTGACGAGTGCCAAATAATCGTACTCCCCCCTTTATTAATTTTTTGAAATTTATACCCCCCCCGCTCCTTATTAGGACTCCCCGTTTATTAATTTCAAGGAATTTTCCCAGTACTTAAAATGTAATGATGTCTGAAAACACTTAAATAACTTCCCATGCAGCATTTGACCTTGAAAAAGTTGGTAATTAGTCAATCAGTACGATTTTTTTCCTCATGTGTGTCATCCTTATTTACAACTTTCACAAACTTGAGACTGGAGCTCAGGCCTCCCAGTTTATTTGGACCCCCACCGTTTATTAACTGCAGACCGTAATGATAACCCCCCGTTTATTCGGCACTCAAGACTAATTGATCAATTGCCCGGTCAGCGCCACCAAATCAGAAACAAAGGGAGAAGACGGGTGATACATAACAAAAATATTTGTTTTTATCATTTCATTTGATTTTAAGAGAGGTTTTATGCATCTTTTGAAAATTGATTTTCGGATATGATTTTGTATCATTTGACAATTGGGGTCTTAATATCTTTTTGCTTCTTTTCTTTTTCATTACGCGTTTACTTAAAATTTTAGACGTTTGGCCGGGTTGTTTGATGCTCAATTGAAATGTCACGGATAAAGGAGTCGCTGATACATATCGGTTTTTTAATAAATGTGTATTATTGAATATGTAATGATATGAAGTCCAGTTGATTATAAAATAGACGGTCTGCTGTGTCTTTGTGTTGTTATAAAATGGAAATCCCAGTTCCTGATCAAATCTTGCTTGATTTTGATAAAAAGGTGGTTCAAAGTTGGGCTGATATTTTCCAAGCAGTTTAGTGCTGTTTACATAACAAATATAATAAAATGAAAGATTGAAACTAGGTGAGTACTGCCAAAGTAAAAATACAAGTTTCCCTAAAATAACGTTAATGTTTAAATATTCCTGCAAAAGCTATACATGCCATTACATCATATAATAACAAAGTTATTAATGGAATTTATCAAATCGATTGCTGTACTAACTGAACTAAAGAGAGTTTAGTTAGCCATTTCTATATTTTATTGAAAGGATTGCACATCATGGTGATATACAGTAACAATACAGATTTTCATTTGTCTCACGATATTGCCACTATCATTTAGGAATGCGACGTTTCAACTGCATACTGCTAATCTTCGCCAGGCGATGAGTCAACTTCTGTGTGTTACAATTGATACTCGACGCTAATTATCCATGATTGGTTCATCTTTGATCCTCGTATTTTGGTTGGAAGCTGTTTCCGTGGATGTCCGCCCAAACACTGGTGTCCTGTTGTGTTTCTTGTTTTGTTTCTTTATATGTACGTTATCTTTGTCAGACGTTTTGATCTGATTCTGTCTTAGTCTTACGCAGACGGGTTCTCGCCTCGTGAACCAAAACATGAGTGTCATACGTGACACAGCTTTCGATACACTCTCTAAAGTGAATAAACTCCAATTCTATAACTGCAAGCCATATTGCAGATGCTACATTGATCAAGTTGAATTGTCCACCACGAACATTTGCCTTTCTTTTAATACGTTTCTCCAAAAGCAGCATAGTTCAACTTTGCTAAAGGAGATAAAAATTCCATCTTTGCAAGTACTCCTCCAGATCGTAAGGGTTTTGGCAGTGTGCCACATCTCTCATTCAGTCTTAAACCTACACTGGGAAGCACAGAAGAAGAAATTGACGAGTTGTATGGATAGCTGGATGAGGCTAACAAACAGTCACACGGCATTAAAATAGTGATAGGCAGCCATGCATGAGAAGGTAGTAGATGGAACGATGTTATACTTGGAGGACTAAATTAAATCAAAGACATAAAAAGATAGAAAGACGGATCAATTGTAGGGATATAAACAAAAAAGTAGTTGCAAATACATTGTTCAACATTTTCACTCAGATAAAGCAAGTGTTGAGGGCTAATAAATTAAAGAATTTAGAGGACATTAGAATCGGTAGATGGATTTTTTTAAAGAAATCCGTGATCCGCCAACGGCATGACAGTGCACAGTGAGAAAATAAATTTAATGATATTGCATGATAAGGGTTATTCAAGCTCCTTGTAAATTTTCAATAACAGAAACACTATCAAAGCTCTTGCTGTGAAAAAGGAAAACTTAGCTTAACTCAATTGTAAAATAAACATGGCTATACAAATAATGAGTAGAACAACAAACCAATAATTTGTATTGTTTATAGGTTACTATGAGACACCAGAATGGCATCCTTTCATAAAAACGTACCTTTTCGGTTGTGCTAATTGGAAAACTATTTGGTTTTTCGAGAATTTTTTAAATTTTAGCGACATGAAACTCGCATGACCACCTATTACTCCTGTTTATTGTAACATGTATATAAAATTTTGTTATCTTTTGTTATCTTTCCAATGATTGAGGCTGAAATTTGTTAAATGTTTCGGTAACTACTGTAAGAGAAATATCTACATAAACCAAGGCGTGCTGTTGTTTTTGTTTTACTTTCTATGTTCTAAGCTGTGATGGTATGGTTTTGCCCCCTTCCCGTCTCTTCTTTGTCGTTACATTTTGGCGATGGACGCTATGATTCATAAAATGTTTGCAGGATGCAAAATGATGAAAGTTAAACAAAACGCTCCTTTATCGCCTAAAATTACTAGTGGATTTTACATAATAATACATTCACGTAATGGCCACAACGGTATCTATTGAACTAACCAGCAAACACACAACATACTCATTTTTTCAGTTTCAAGGAAGCTAGATAATTGTGTATGTGACTTAACGCAAATGATATCACCCTTTTTATGGCATTATCATTAATATTCCATAACACTTCCAGATATTAAGCGGTTTTGGGTTTTACAGATTCACTTATAAAAGTAAAATCTTTCTACTCCTTGAAAGAAAAAGCAAAATTATGTGTTAAGGCGAACGCAAAAGTTAACATCAACGTAAGGGATTTTCGATTTATCTAAGTATGATTGCAAACAAAAACACTAATAATTCAAATTTCAAAGATTAATTCTGTTCCGAATAATTCAACCATTACTCACTTTACCGCAACCTTTAACGGTTACACAAGTAATGTACGTTTTCCTTTGAAACTACCAAACAAGAAGCTCGGGATTGGGCCAATCATTGTTTCCCTTACAAAAAATATATGTTGTTTTTATTGCACACAATATGACTTTAAATACAAGAAAACCACTATTTTCAACATTAAGGCCTTTAAGCATCATCATAAAACAATAACTGTCCCTTGCCTTTCCGCCAATACTACTCATACGTAGATTAATGAAAGAAATAATAATAATAATAATAATAATTTTTTTAAACTTTAACAAATATTTCGTAATTTCACCTTGTACAAAATACTAAGTCAGACACTCACTCCATAGGCATATCTGACTTTTATGGTAAAAGCTACAGAAACACATACACACAAAAAAAATAAACAACGCCTAACTGATAACAGGGTAGTTGGTTAATAGCCATTCAGAGTTATGCTTACAAAAATACGATGTGTGAATACAACAATTTTTAAAGTTTTAAATCATATATTCCTTTTCTTGCGGCATCAATTTGTTCAGCATTTCTAAGAACGATTGACTGTCTTTGTAAAGGCCTCCAATGGCAATCATGCTAAGATCAATAAAATTTACTGTGCAATTTTTATTCAATGTAGAACAGAGCTCTTCTTATTTTGCCACTTTGTAATTAATCTCCAATCTTGTTTCAAGCTAACTGTTAATTCTATTATATTTAAAACTTTATCATCTTTTATGATCAAGTCGGGACGGTACTTCGCACCAGTAACTATCGAAGGAGAACGAAAGCCAGGTAAATCGCAATAGATCTGTTTGCGTTCTTTTAAGGGTGAAAAGTGGTTGCATACGATTTGTGGTATTGAATCATGTCTCTAATTATATCGCCCCTAATTTAAATGTTTAGAGCAACCAGAAACTACGGGTCGAAAAGTGAGTTTGAGTGCTTAATGTATTATACGATAATATAATAAGCTACGCTACGTTATGACATGGTATGTTATTATATGATATGAAATGATCCGATCTCATTTGATTTGAATTGATATGAAATACGATCATATATGACATTAGTTGACATGAAATGCAGGGATATGACAGAAAACGATGAGATATGATATGATACTTCATGATATGCTACTGTACGAATAATAAGAAGTACGTATGATCTGACGTTTGGAGTTAAACCTGTATTTGCCATATAATTGGCTGTTTGCGTTTGCAAACGTTCGTCCTAAACTGTGTTTGTTCCTCTCCTGTGCCTCTCTCTTGCTAACGTCTGCCTTCCTTCTACCTGTCTGCTAGAGTCTGCTAGCGTCTCCTAGCCTCCGCTTCCCTATGCATGTGCCTCAAGTCCTTGCACTTTTGTTAAAGGCATATGAAACAATTAACTTTGAGCATAAGGATGAGGTTCTACATGTATGTACTCCTTGGTGCCTAATAGATGCCCCCCCCCCCCGCTAATTAATTTTTCAAATAGTTTCCACCCAGGGCATTATTATTTTAGGTTGTTTGTAAAAAGAGGCTCTCTTATGAGTGGCTGACAGGCGCGTAACAGGCGGAGTTCATGGAGTGCACGTCCTAGGGGCCCCGACCAGATTGTGATATCATGGAGCCCCTAGCACTTCTATATAAGTTTTTATTTGCGAAATTTGAAACAAAATTGACAAAAAGACAGCGAACTTTGGTCGTGAAGGCATAAATGCGATTTTTCATACTTTCATACAGGGCGAGAAGAATCTAACGCCTTAAAACACATACTTTCTCTTAAAAGCTGTATGCTTTAAAAGAGTAAAACCGCCCTACAAAGGGCTCGAAATAGGGGTGTCAGGCATATGAAATTCTCAAAATTGCAAAATTTTCCGGACCCCCATGGAAGGCCTTACAACGCACCAAGACACCCAAGCTGTATAATCAACTCACTATGAGAGTGGAGGTCCTCGCTTTGCACTAATTTGCCCGGGGGGGCCATGGTGAAAGTGTCCTAGGGGCCCTAACAACCGTTGTTACGCGCCTAGTGAATGGAGAAATAAAACGACAACGTGTCTTACCTTGGCCTTCGATCGTACATTTGCACCGGCACAAGATGATGTGGCAGATCAAGTGTCACCGTTAAGTTTATTTTCTTGCCTGCCCGAAGAACGGTCACTCCTACAACATCGCCGGGAAATTTTAAATGGATGAGGTAATCCCACAAAATTCTTTCTTGGCCGCGGAAAGGGATCTACGATAGAAATATATGATGTCTTTAAACTGAAATTATCTAATCTAGAAGAAAATTAGATCGATGGTGTGATCATGTAAGACACTGGGCTTATCAGTAACCTATTTATTGAAAACGCTGAAAATGCCACAATCTCTGAAGGGATGCAGGGAGAGGCATGATGGAGCTGGCAGCAAGCAAAATAGCAACCAAGAGAAACAGAATGGCAGTGCAAAAGACAAGAGGCAAGGCACCGAGAGCAATGACCTGTAAGGTAGTAAGGCAGCATTAACTGTATCCTGCAAAACTGCAACCAAATGAGCATAGGAGGCAGCATACGGGGAGCAAGTGATGCGGTATGGACAGCAGCACAACGGCAAAGAAGCAAGCCAAATAATGTTGCAAAACTGTACCCAAGGGAGCAGCAGAGCATTACGAGAGACTGAAAAAAGAAAGCAAATAAAAGCACAGAAGATAACAGGCAAGAGAGCGGGCAGGAGAGCGGGCAGGAGAGCAGGCTAGAGAGCAGGCTAGAGAGCAGGCAAGAGTGCAGGCAAGAGAGCAGGCAAGAGAGCAGGCAAGAGAGCAGGCTAGAGAGCAGGCTAGAGAGCAGGTAAGAGCGCAGGCAGGAGAGCAGGCAAGAGAGCAGGTAAGAGAGTAGGCACGAGAGTAGGTACGAGAGCAGGTACGAGAGCAGGTACGAGAGCAGGCACGAGAGCAGACAAGTGAGCAGACAAGAGAGCAGGAAAGAGAGCAGGAAATAGAGCAGGAAAGAGAGCAGGAAAGAGAGCAGGAAAGAGAGCAGGCAAGAGAGTAGGCAAGAGAGTAGGTAAGAGAGCTGGCAAGAAAATTAGTGAAACCGCAAGGGCGAAAGTAAGCACCAACGAAGAATGGAAAGAAAGCAAGGAAGCATGTATGCGGGTCACAGTGCAAGTAAGGAAGCAAAAAAGCTAGAATGCGGGAAAACAATCAAACCAGCGACAAAGAAGGTAAGAAAGGAAGCAGGCATGCAAGAAAATAATCAAAAAGCGCGCAAGCAAACTGACAAGGTTAGTACAAAAGAAAGCAAGCAGAAAAACAAGCAAGAAAGCAAGACGGGAAACAAGTAACACAGAAAGCATAAAAGCAAAACAGCAAGAATAAAAGCAAGCAAAAGCAAAGCAGATTTGCTTTTTTGCTATTTGATTAATAATACAAAGATGTGATGGATTTTAAGGAATGGGTATGAAAATTCTTTCGAATACTAAGGTGATCAAATAGTTCGTTTGTTGCACGAAACAAGAAGGTTGCATGAAGTAGCGAAAACATGTACTTAAAAAGTTTTTTTCGTCTGACACTCCTCAGAGTACAACCATCAGAATGAACGAAATGAAACGTGTGAAAGAATGCACACAACTGAATTTTTGAAGGAGCTGATCAGAATTTGGACTGGTTGAATGGCTTGAGTTTTTGGACCAATCAGCGTCCACTACAAAATGATTAATTGAATAGGCCGTGTCAGAAAACGAATTCTTTTCGTCTGCATAACAAAGAGCTTTTCTTGCTTTTATGTTGACTGAGTCCAGAACGGTCAAATGAAATGCAGACCTCGCCTTTCCTATCATCCGGAAGCAATCACCCGTTTACAGTTTGGCACAGTCTGGGTTCTCAAGCAAGCGCTCTGCCCTATGGTAGAGTCACATTGCTTAGTGGTGTTTTTGGTCTTTGAAACCCAAGGTGGTTGTTTCCTTTCAGGAGTTGATGTTTGGCGAATAAACCATGGTACATGCTGCGTAATGCGGTCAACCAGCCTCAAGGTCGTGCAACCAACATAGCCAGTCTCGCACTAGCATGAAAACTGATAAACTTCAGAGCTTGAATTTGTGGCACACGATCTTTGTACTTCATCTCGGTCATTCTGACGATAGTACTCTGAGGAGTGTCAGACCAAAAAAGCTTTGAAATACATAAAGCTTTCGTTGTGTCGTGCAAAATGCCAAAGAGTAACTCTCACCGTTCCGTCATCAGCGATGTTACTTCCATCAAACGTCATCATGACGTCACCTCTTTCGATGATTGATTGACTGCAAGAAAGTTTCTGAACGTTTAAAATCAGAACTCCAGTGTCTTCTTGCTGCATCTTGTAATATGATCGCATGTGGTCACTTTCAATGGGTTGCCATTTGGTTCCAAGGTGACAAAACCCGGAAAACTTGTTATTTCGGTTTATGTCTTCCAAGAAATGCTCAATTGTCGGCATCTACGGAAAACCACGAGAAATGAAAATTACTACAATTACGAATATTTTCGGACCGAAATATATTCGGGCAACACTTGTAGCCGACAATACATCCAAGCACAATTTTAGAGAGTATGTTTTGAGTTAAAGGGCAGGATCTTCTCATCATGGCTACATTTACATGGAATTGACACAAAATCCATAATATTTCACAAACTTCAAACAAAATTTTTATATTGTATGCACTGATAGAACTTTCACCGAAAAAATTCTTAGGTGGCAAGCCTGTAGTAATGTGATTATCTATGTTGACTAGTACCCAGTACTAGAGAACGAAGTGTTGGAATATGAATGGCGAAGGTAGAGAAAGGGATACAACGATCAGCAACGATAGCGTCTTCTTTAAAAGTTGTGTATGCGCATCAGGAATACTTATATACATATCCAGTAGAGATATTACACAGCCTAATCTTTGACACGGGAAGCCAAAGAACTTGGACACTAAAACACGAAGTAAGAAAATGGCGCCCAACAGGAATCTAAAGCGAGGACAAAGTGTTATAAACGAATCTTTTTGGCGGCAAATGATCAAGCAGAGATCCTAGTTTGATGCAAAGAGCCTCCAAAATCCTTAAAAGAAATGCCAATTTACCTTTGTAAATGACTGAAATCAGTCATTGGTAAACCCCTCACTGCATTTAGGGTTTAACAGCAGGTGCTGACTGGTGGCAGAGCAGACCTTACGGTCCGTTTTCTTGTTGCTGTCTCTACAACTTCGTGATTGACGATCCACATCACCCCTTCACGTCGTATTACGGTGGGAATATGTTGCTCCAACTTCAGTATCAGAGTCTGTGATGTACGGTCCACATACCTAGCTCAACATCGGCATTCAATTAGTACCTAATATGGCTTTTCTTACGGGTCGACAATGTGTCATTTTGGAACAGTTGAAAGACTGATCAAGTCGTGTACACCAGAGTCTGTGATGTACGGTCCACATACCGAGCTCAACATCGGCATTCGATTTGAACCTAATATGGCTTTTCTTAAGGGTGGACAATATGTCATTTTGGAAGTGTGGAAAGACTGACCAAGTCGTGTACAAAATAAGTGGATGGCAGCAAGGACGCGTAGGGGGAAGCAACTTTATCCATATAAAAAAGCAATAATGTTTTTACTTACTGGTATGATATATCCAATGTTTTCGGCATTGTCTAATGCCTCAAATGCAATACCAACCACCTTACCGTCTTGTAATGCTGGCCCTCCACTATTTCCAGCATTAATAGCTGCATCAATCTGAATAATAGCGAAAAAAGGTACATAGAAAATAAAATCTGGAAACTTAACAACGTATTTCTATATTTTATAAGACAAATTACAGCCAGTTGAGTCATGACCTCCTTTATAGTCCTCCAAAGTTACACGAATAAAATTTACCAAGAAGACAAATTCTTTAGGCTATCAAAACACATCTTAGCCATCCAGGGTTAAATTGCCTCTTGCATACAGCTTGTAGGTATGCTTTATGGTACTGTCAACACTTGAATGACACAAATTGATTAACTTAACAATCTAATGGTGGTGTTGGTACCTGAATTGCCAGCAGCTCAACTCCTGAATGCGAGTACCTCTGTAGCTCCACACGGGATACCACACCCCGTGTTACACTGATATTATCTCCTCCAGTAGGAAATCCAACAACTACGACATCGTGTTCTAATTTGGGTATATCGCCAAATTCCAGCGGGGTTAAATTCGTCCAGAAGCCCTCCTCTTGTACCGTTATCTGCAAAATACCAAGGCCTATATCATTCGACAATCTATATATATTGGAACTGTAGAAATCATAGGATCAAACAATCATTCACCATTACCTTCACTTTTGGACGTGGCATTATATATCACATGACATATCATATGACATGATGACACTACAGGGCATATCACATGACATGATGTCACGTGACATATCAAATGAGATGATGACTATCACATGACATTATAAAGTCACATGACATGACAACATCAAATGACATATCACATGACATGATGACATCACATGACATATCACATGACATGATGACATCACATGATGGTGTTACATGACAAGATGACATGATGGTATCACATGATAACATTACATGGTATGATGACATCAGATGGCACATTATCACATGGCATGATGACATCACACAACATATCACATAACATATCACATGACATATCACATGACATGATGACATCATACAACAGATCACATGACAAGATTACATCATATGACAGATCATATGACATGATGACATCACATGACAGATCACATGACAAGATGATATAATGCAATCACATGATGACATCACATGGTATGATGACATCAGATGGCACATTATCACATGGCATGATGACACCACTATGATGGCATCACTACAATGACATCACATCCCATACAAATCAGTTTAAAATCATTATGGCGTCAAGTAACAAGATGGCATGATGGTATCCCATGATGACATTAGATTACATGATAAAATCATATGATATGCTGACAACATACGACACACTCACATCACCTTACATGATAACATTACTATGATGATGTCACACCATATGAAAGTCTGCAATGGCATATTATGCATGGAGAACATGCTATGAAATCACATAGCATGATGACATCACTATGTATCATGGTGTCAAATGACACAATGGTATAAACTTAGTTGTTGAGATAACATGGCATGATGATGTCACAACACACGATGGCATCAGATGATACTGGTATCACATGAGATGATAATGTCATGGGGCATAATGACATAACATGACACCACATTACAGAACGACTTCACTATGATGATACGACAGTGACATGATATAACAGCAAAAGCCCTATAGCAGGGTGACATCGCATGATTAATTTTTTTGTGCTACAAAATTTGAAAATACTCTAAAAGAGAACTCTCATAGTGTTAATGAAGCTTTTAAACCATTCTCTTCAGACTAAATACATCGGTACATAATACATTGTAACAACAGAATTTATAGACATTGAAAGGATCGAAATTTACAATAGGTGACACATGATTGGTGGAAAAATGTGAATGTTATGGAAAACAGGTAAACAAATTCCTTTTGTTATACAGAGAAGGCTTACGTAAAGCTATATGTACAGCCTCTAAGGCAGAAAGATAAAGTTTAGAATGTGCTCTCCCCCATGCCTTAAACTGATGGTCATTATATTCTGATAGACAATTTGGATTTTCCAGCAAATGTTCTAAAATAGCTGACTTTGCTCCCCAATCCAAATGCTTTTTCTGTAATACTAAATGGGCACATTGTATTTTCTTCGCTTTGGATCCTCTCTCCTAGTCTTTTATGACATCACGTTTGATTGCATGACATAAAATGATAGGATGACACATCACAACGACTTCACTTCATACTGTCATCACATATAATTATATCAGATACCACGAACATTTAAAGTTATTCCAGCTCACAGATACTATAACATCACATGTACCTATATTCACAACTCAAATCCTATCACATCTTATACAATTATGTATCACCCAACAGCACTTGACATGTCACTGTATCAAAACCCACAATATAAAGGGGGGGGGGGGGGTGTAATAAAAATTTTTAAATAAATTAATCCAAAGCATATCTCTAGTACTTAATTTTGCCATGCGACTGCTTGATTTTTATCTACAGAACGGTTTCCTTCAGACTCCTTTACGGAAATCGAAATATGATTAGTTAAATCCTGGAATATTATGTGCAACAGAAATTAGGTAACGGCTTACAATATCCCTAAATATTGAGGAGCCACATGAGATCCTTTAAGCAAAATGGGGACATTGATGATTAATAAGTGATTAATGCTTATGCATCGCCTTAACACCTTTAATCCTATCGTAGCCTGATGAACGTCTCGCACAATACAGTATACCTACGATACATCGAGTTCGCCAGTCTGCCTGTCTATTCCTTCCAGAATACCACGTACACATGTCAACGGACATCAAATGTGAACTCAATTTGACATTTTCTTCGCGTTTTGTGTGATAATTATGCTATTACTATCACGTGTCCTTTCTAAGACCCTGTTTACACGGCTACGGATCCAAACTGGTACGGATCCAAATGGATCCGATCCCACATAAACACCCTAGAAAGGGCATCAGATCCATTTGGGTCCAGAACTCTGCATGCCAATCCAATTAGCAAATCAACAGTTCGTTGTATTGTAATACCAGCTGCGATAAGTTGCAAAGTTTGAAATATGAACAATAGGAGATTATGAATAACTTCTCAATACAAGGACGAAAATAAAATTTGAATCCTTGAAGTGGTATTTTGTCGACTCATTTTCGATCCGTATCACTTTGGATCCGATCCCTGCAAACGCGAGACCGATCAGTATCAGTCTGGATCCGTACCCGTGTAAACAGAGTCTAAATGTCATATCTCTGACATTTATCGTTTTGAGCACGTTGAGTACAACAAATTGAGGTTACAAAGAGGGTACTCAGAAAAAGCGTTTAAAATAGCGTGATGATGTCAATGACAGTATACTGTATGTGTCAACTTGAGCTGTGGTGCCAGTTGGTATCACAGGCCACTCACAAACATCTACTCTTACTATGAAAATGGACGCCTTAATGTTTCGGTACAACACCCGTTTAATAATTTGCCTTCTGTCTTTTATTCCTAGTCGACTATAAATCTTTAAGTGTTGGAACCTTTTGGTGTTTGTGCCAGCTTTTTGTTTGTCATTGTGGATTCTTTCACTACAATTGGAGTTATTTGTATTTTGACTTCGCTGGGCTATCAGTCTAAGCTTGCCACGTTTGTAAATATACGACGTATACCAGACCTCGTGCGGAGACCATAAATTAATAATGTATATTATTATTTTTAATATCATTTTAATATTTCCGAACGGAAACACATTCCAGTTTAATACAAGTAACAATTAATACGAAATTGCAAACTTAAAATACTTTTAAATATATGAAGTAGTCAAATATGTAACATGAAACAAAAAAAATACCTTCAAAACTGCCAAACGCGAGTCATCTGATAACATGCAAGTTTATTTGACTTGAAAATTCAATTTAATCAAGATTAAGAGAAGTTGGAAGCCCTGACGTTCAATTTTCTTTCCTCCTTTGCCTAAGTCTGTGTGATGTGGCTATTGTAACAGATTATTTTCTGGCGTTCCAAATTCCTCTTTCAAAGAGAAGCCTTGGTTTGCTAAACGCCACCGTTATGACCCCTGACGTTAAAGCCTGGTTCACATAAGAGTAAAACCCGTCCCTAGGTTGGAGAGGAGGAGCAAGCAAGGAGATCGTTTTACTTTACTTTTGCTGATTCACATTCCCGATCTTTTCTTTGCAAGCGCAAATGACCAAAACGGAGCATGTCACGTCAGAAATTCGTTGACGGGGGTTTACATCCCTCTTGCTGATTGTGACACTTCAGTCTACAGACTTTAAAAAATAATTATCACGCCCAGGATACAAACCCTGGGTTCGCTAAGGAACTTGATCTCCTCTTGGTATCAAATAGCTGTCAAAATTTGCACCTGTCATCGTCATTGTAGAATTTCCGCGTCAAAACCAAAGAGGCGCCAGCAATTCAAGTGATAGTCGGAAACCACTAGAGAAAACTCGTCGGAAAAGAACAAAATTTTTTATCACTTTCCGACGACTTTTGCTTTGGCATATGTCAATCAAATTTTAACTTTCACAGCCAAGTAGTAGCGTTCGCATACAAGAAAACCTGCTTTTAATATTCCAGACGCTTGTCTGGCGACGGATTTTACTCCTATGTGAACCAGGCTTAAGAGCCAGCGCAACCACTCGCTCAAGCTTTCAGTCGTTTCCAAACGCTTAAGAGAAGAAAAGGAAACAGATAAAGGGAGTAGGTCTACAAACAGACGTACAAGTCAAAACATAATTTTAAGCCTACAACCATCAAGCTGCGGACGGCAGAGGAGATTGTTGAGATTCATGGATAACAACAAGAAGCTAAACTAGAAGTAGGTAGAAGATTTTAGTTTGTCAATATTTGGTGAATATAACAATCATGAAAGTAGAAGATGATTAACTCATCCATGACAAGAGGAAAAGATGCAAGGAGTTCAATTCCAAGCTCTACAGAAGCTGGAAACCCATCGGTACGGTTCACAAATTCATTACTACAAACATCTACTAAATCGAAACCAAGTATACTCAAACACTTATTTAACGAGTGCTTCTAAAAGGGAAGTCCTAACAATACAAAAGAATGCCTTAGTAGCGCCGGTCGACCATATCCACATATCTGCCAACTTTAGTATCCTCAAACACAACACTTCACTTTTCATGGCCTTTATGGAACATGAAATGACCTTTGGTTCTATTTAGTTTATTCCGCTATTTACAGCATTGAAATATCAAGGGGTCCATAAAGTTTAAATCTCCACACTGCGTGATTTAACACACTATGGAGCCACAGTAAAATTAAATCACAACAAAAACATCAAGTTGCAGAAGGGAGTAAGACAAGTGAACTACATATCACCCAAATTCTTTAGTGCTTGCCTCCAGGACGCCATTATCAAGACAAATAGCTGTCAAGGGAGGGGTATAATGATTGGTGGTAGGGTCTCTCATATTTTATCTTAGCCGGCGAAATTGTTATTTTTGTGGGTTGGCCACAGGAGCTGTAGGACATGCTGAATGACATCCAAAATGACAGAAAGACGACTGGCCTCCCCATGCTACTTCTACCTAGTACTACCTACTATACCACTACTACTACTACTACTACTACTACTACTACTACCAATACTACTACTACTACTACCAATACTACTACTACTACTACTACTACTGTTACAACTAGTACTACTACTACTACTACTACTACTGTTACAACTACTACTACTATTATTACTACTACTTCTACTACTTCTACTTCTACTACTTCTACTACTTCTACTACTACTATTACTGCTATTCTACTGCTTCATCTTTCATTTCCTCTACACAGTCTTAATTAACAAGAATGACTCTAATTTACTAAAAATTCCTTTACATTTAATAATCTAATAATTCAATTCTCTCATTTTTAACATGCATTCAACTACTGCTTCTACTCTACTTATATTTATTTCATTTAACTACGCTCTCTAACTATTAGGATACTTCCAGCATATCATATGTTTTCATACAGTTCATACTACTACCACTATTACTCGGTAATTGGACATGCCTCTTAGCATTTTCCCACGTCTTGTAGCCCAAATTAAGCGGTGTCACTTGTTGATGCTACAACAACCTTTGTTTACTATTTAGCCTCTTTAAAAGTCGTTCTGTTTATTAAGGGTGATTTCATTACTCTCGGGTTCCAAATAATCGTACCCCCCCCCCGCCTTATTAATTTTTTGAAATTTATGAACCCTCTGTTTCTTTTTAGGACCCCCCTTTTATTAATTTTAAGGAATTTTTCCAGTACCCAAAATGTAAATGATATTTGAAAACACTTGAATAACTTCCCATGCAACATTTGACCCTGAAACCGTTGCTAATCAATCAATTAGTACGGTTTTTGTCCTCCTGTGTGTCATCCTAGTTTAAAACTTTCACGAAATCGAGACTGGAGTTCAGACCCCCTCCGTTTATTTGGCCCTCCATTTATTTGCCCCCCTTTTTTTATTTGGGCCCCCCATTTATTAACTTTAGACAGTAATGATGACCCCAGAGTATAGTGCCTAGCGCTCATTAGCCGTAATGGATTGAGAGACTATTAATAATAATGGCAACTAGAAACAGCCTGTGGTGTCTCATTTGGACAAATATCATTATTTTGATAAGTGATGATCCATTTTGAATCAGATCACATACGAATCTCTTGCACCAAATCTGGTAGCTGCTGCGAACTTTAAGTCTCCGTACAAAACTTATAGTTTCCAACTGCTACAAGGAGTATACTTACCTGTTTGTTTCATCACCTCATTAGAAACGGTCTTCTGGAAATCTGGAAATCTGAAATGAAACTAGGTGAGAAAATTTTTGCATGGATTCAAATTCAAAATATATCGATTTAGGAATAAATCCACAACTTTTTATAATGCTTCAAAGAGACCTTCTAAGGAAAGGCATCCTTTGCAAATATACCATAATATTGATCACATAATTGTCAAGAATCCAACTTCAACTGAAGTAAAAATGCACTGCAAGTCACTCTCTTAATAATCAGATGGTAAATCACAGATGTTGCAACTCTCTTCTTCTTTTTGCTTCCCTAATAAAAATAGCCTTTTGGAGGTTCTTATTAATCGACCTCTATTAGTCTTTTACTTAAATTATCTTCCTTTGTTACTCTCTCATTTGCAGGATCTTGTAACTCATCAGTGGAATTTAAACTTTATTAATTGATGACCATTAAAAGAACGAATAAACAAAAATGAATTAACATCAAAGGATCCTCATCATCATCTTTATTTAGAGTCCCTTTGTCCCTTGTTTAGGGTTGAGCTTGCAATGATCCTCCTCCATTTTGCTCGGTCCTGTGCTAGCTCTTCTCCTTCATTCATTTGTTCCATATCTTGTTGTACTGTAGCTTTCCATGTTTTCCTTGGTCTGCCGACAGGTCTCCTGCCTGGTATTTCCATTTCCTCTGTCTTTTTCAACTCTGTCTGGAGCTCAATATTGTTTAGATTGTAACATATCTTGGAACGACTAACAAATTTGTTTTTCTTTAATATAGGTAGGTTGTTCTATTCTCTATAGGTGGGGTAAGCAATTGCAAATGAAAGCAACACTAAATAAATACGTAACAAAGGGATTAATAACCAAAACAGAGACGTGAAACATAAGTCTTTTTATAGCCACAAGCAAGACACTAGTTTTCTGAAATAGTGTACAATTGAAGATAGGGTGGTTAATATTATGAACGTTTTAGCCTATTGTGCAACGCCTAACAAAATCTTATAACTACCCTACTATATCATCTACAAGAGGATCTTATCTCTAGTTGACTTAAACAATTAAAGGTGCTCGAAACGTAATGAGCTACTAGAGTATGATAGCCATAGATCGTGCAGTGTCCTAAATGGTGACAGACTTTCACGTCATCTATTTATGACTTTACAATGATAAGGAAAGATAATACTCTCTTCGTCTCGAGGGGTGCTAGCACTTGCCTAAGGTGCTTCTCTAGGCTAGTGGTAGGCTGGGGGCGCCTTACACTCCCATACAGGTCTTGCAGACCTCCGCACTGACCACATGAGGTGTCTTAAATGGTGACAGACTTCTACTTGATCTATTTGTGACTTTATAATGATAAGGAAAGATAATACTCTCTTTCTCTTGAGGGGTGCTCGCCCTTTCCTAAGGTGCTCCCCTAGGCTAGTGGTAGGGTGGGGGTGCTTTACACTCCCATACAGGTTTTTTAGACCTGCTCACTTCGCAGATGCGGTGTCTTAAATGGTGACAGACTTTTGCTTCATCTATTTGTGACACTATAATGATATGGACAGATAATACTCACTTTGTCCCCTATTCTGTGTACAAGCGATCTGAGATATGATCGAGGTAGGAGATATATAAATAGTTTTGCACTTAGTATCTTTCAAGGCAGATGCCAGACACTGGTTTACTGAAATAGTATTTGATGGCAAGTGGGATGCTTCATATTTTACAGAATTTAGCTCATGTTGCAATGACTAAGAAAATCTTGTTACTACTTTACTACATAATCTACAAAATGATCCTATGTCAACATGGCGTAAGGACGTTAACTTGTTGAACACATCATCATCATCATCATCATCATCATTATTAGGGTATATATCTCTCATTATTGAGGAATCCCTCCCTGGACTTTGACCATCTTTGTCCATCCTGATCAATCTATTGCCAGTTATGACCCATGCAGTACTCCAGCTCGTCACGCTACCCCGTTTTTGGACTTCCTCTTGATCTTCTGTACTCCCAATCTGTCCATTCGGTTGTTCTGATGGCCCATCGGTTGTCATATTGTCTGGCCACATCTCCTATCCATCTTTGCTTTGATGTTTTGATAGCAGCATTGATATCAGTGGCTTCTCTCTGTTTACAGATCCAGGTGTTGGTCCTTGTGTTCGGTAGTGCGATACCTAGCATGATCCTCTCCATCTTCCTCTGCACTACTACCAGGAGTTCTCTTTGGGCTGCTGTCAAAGCCCATGTCTCCCTACTGTAGGTCATCACGGGTAGCACATACTCATTAAAGATTTCCCGTTTAGTTACTATGCTTGCTGTCCTGTTTCTCATTATGTTGTACATCTTTCCAGAAGCAGCACATCCTAATGCCATTCTTCTCTTGATCTCAGGGAGGAGATCTTCATCCTTTTTAACTTTCTTCCCCAGGTAGATGTAACTGTCAACTTCTCCGATTGTCTTCCCATCTATAATTATTGGTGCTTTGGTGGCATGTTTGTTCAACATAACTTTGGTCTTACTTAGATGGGTATTGAGGCCAACTGGTTTGCTTTCGACGTGGATGTCATTCAGCATTTCACTTAGCTCTTGTTGGGTTTGAGCCATCAAAACTATGTCATCAGCACAGATCAGATGTGAGAGACAGTCGCCATTGATGTTGATTCCTTTTTCCGTCCAGTTCATTTTGTTGATAATTGCATTCTGGTGGCATGCTGTGAAGAGATTGGGCGAGATGTTGTCACCTTGTCTTGCTCCTCTTTTAAGCTTGATCTTGTTGCTGTCTCGGTGTAGCTGCGAGGTTTATCTCCTCGCAGCTCAATCTTTCGTGTGAAGGTAGCCAGTTTTCATAGACCGGAAGAACACAACATCGGACTTTTAAGAACAAGGAAATCTATTGTCTCGATCTGGAGTTACCAATCCATACGTCAAAGATCCCTGGATAGATGAACTCGCTGACTTGGTCTATTTTGTCGTCGCCATAATTCATGTTACAGGGAGGCGCTGGTGTTGGTTCTGATACAGTCAGACATTTGAGTTTTGTTTATTTATAGTAAGACCAAATTTTTGGCTGATTTCACAGAAAAGGTCGAGCCTTTGCCTATCATGTTCAGTGGTTGCAAAGAGTACGGTGTCATCCGCATATCTGACATTGTTGATCCATTTATTACGACCCCTTCGTAAATATGCTCCAAATATCGCAAGATATATTTGCTGAAGAGGCTGAAGAGATCTGGGTTCATGATGCATCCTTGTCTTACGCCACTCATTATCTTCGTGTAATCTGTTATTCAGTTAGGTAATTTGACACTCGCCGTTTGTTAGCAATGTAGATTATTAGTTAACCTGAAATCTTTGTCGTCGGTGCCTAAGTATCTTGAAGAGGTGTTGATGTTGAAGCTTACCGAACGCTTTTGAGTAATCTATGGCCGCCATGTAGACGTGTTGTTGAATAGATCTTTCTTTGGTTATTCTGATGGTGAATATCGCATACCACATGCCTCTATCTCTCATAAACCCGTATTGGGTTTTAGGTGTCTCCGGTAAGATCGTATTCTAACACGTTCAAGAATGATCTTTAGAAGAATTTTCACGGTGTCAGACAGAAGACTGATAATTCGGTGGTTCTCACAGTCGAGTCTACTGGAGACTTGCGGGAGCACAATACAGATTAATTTTATTGTCGGGAATGTTTCCAGTCTCGTAAACTTTGTACATAAACGAGTGAAGTAGATCGATACCTTCGTTTATTAGTGCAGATGACATTTTAGTAGCGATTTCGTCGGGGCATGCCGCCTTACTTGCCTTTGCATGTTGAATCGCCCATTCAACTTCTCCTTCCAGGGTTGGAGTACCCTAGAGACAAGTTAGTTGCATAATTTCGGTTTCGTCACGGTCATCGTGGAACAGAGCACCAATGTACCCCAAAAATATTTTGGCTATGTCATCAGTTTCGTGAAGAATATCTCCATTAGAAGACGTATTGCAGTTTGATGACGACATCGACCTTTTGCCAGTCATTTCGCGGAGGCGGCTGAACATCTCCTTGTCGTGGATGCCTTGTAGCCTCTCAATCTCTTGGCACTGTTCTTCGAGCCAACATTCTTTGACTTCGATACACCTCCTCAAGACGATTTCACGAAAGAGCTGGTGCAATACGTCATCTTTTCTCTTAGCTTGGCGTCGTTTGTCCATGAGAACTTTAATTTCATCAGTAAGATTACCCTTACGTTTTGGTGGCACTTTTGGGATATGTTCGATTGATGTAACAGAGATGCTGTGCGATTGTTTAATTCTAATTCAATGTGTTGAGATCATTGGGACCTTTGATATTTTTGAAAGCAGCTTGACGGAACCTTGTACGGATTCCTTGGTTATTTAGAGCAGAAAAGTTGAACTTCGGTGTTCCTTTTGGTTTGAGTAACATTTTGAGACGTATTTGTATTATAGCAGTCACTGGGTTATGATCACTGTATGCTTCGGCACCAGGATATGTACGCACTTTAGAGATAAAAGATCTAAAACGCTCGTTGATCATTAAGTAATCTATCTTGTTTCCAGTGAGGTCCCCAGGACTTGTCCAGGTATACCGTCTACGAGGATGAACGTCGAACCAGGTATTCATAATTGCCATTCTTTGTTCTTCGCACCACTCGACGAGTGACCGTCTCCTTTTGATTTTTCTTGCCAAGCCGGAAAGAACCAACGGTTTCCTCATGTTGACTTTGGCCTACTTTGGCATCAATGTCCCCCTTCAGGATGATAACTTCTTGAGACTTGCAATGTTTATATACATCCTCCAGTTCAGTGTAAAAATCGTCAATCATAGCATCATCTGAGTTTGCTGTAGTGGCATATGTCATAATAACCTTAATGTTGAATGGGCTGGCTTTGAGTTTATCTAGGAGTATTCTGTCAGATTTAGGCCAAATTGCCAGGATGGATTTGGAAAGTTGATTGTAGAAGATCGAGGCAACGTCGCGACAGTGTTCACCCCACGAGTAAATAATTGTTTTCTTGCGTTTAATACACTTCCCCTCTTCTGTCCACCTTACGTCGCAAGGACCCAATAGGTTGAGCCTTTGCCTATCTATTTCAAGAATCACATTTTTAAGTTTCTCTCTTGGAAGAAGTGTCTTAATTGCAGAAGTTTCCTTTGTTTTGCAAAACGTAAACGAATCTTTACTACGGTTTTCCAAAAATGATTTGTACAGATACTAAAATTTCCGATAATCACTTAGCTAGCAGGTGTTGTGAAGAGCCAATCATTGACGAAATAGCGCAAACTGGTATGTACTCTGTTTGTATATTGGATAACCCATGCATGCGAGGTCGTCGAGAGCCAGTCGGATTCGATTATAATTTTACCATAGTAAAGTTTTGTTTTTACTCAAAAGAGGCTTTTTTCTTAGTCACCATTTTTGGAAAATCCCCAAATTCACAATGAGTCGAGAAGACAGTTAATTGGAGTGAAGGACAAATTACCTTGCCTTCAACAGAGATAAACATAGTTGAGTATCGCAGTTTTATGAAACAACAGACGGACAATATGGCTACCTTAATGGGCACCAAGAGAATAGAACGAGTAAAAGACATTTTGGAGTGACGACCTCAGTCATTACTAGAGAGAAAAAGATGGTTAAGACTGGCAAAGATATGGTGTAGGAGGGGCAATACAGTGTAGTGTTCCTCCATACGCTAGTAAAAGTTATTAACAGTTGCATATTAGTTTTGCAAAGAATACTAGAGAATAGGAAATGTGTCACCACTGGGGATCGAACGCGAGACCGATGCTTTTGTGGCGTCTGCACTATCAACTGAGCTAGGCGATCTCCTATATTATTCTCGTCTTCTCCAGTCGCCACATTAGCTCCACAGTATCCATTGGTGGACATCGAAATCTGGCTCAATGCAATTGGACACCAGGGTTTTGCACCATGTGACTTGGCTTGCCATCCGACCCATCATTCTGTATAAAGCTCAGTATGAGTTGCAAAGTATGGATGATAATTAAAAATTTTGTTTTTAATTTTAATAATTATTGATAGTTTAGCAGGTAACTAATAAAATCTAACTCCCTCAGTTTGATATTAGGGGTCGTTCAAAAAGTACGTACGCTTGGAGGGAGAGGGAGCGGGTAAGCACAAAAGCGAACATTCATTGTTTAAGTGATGTCATTCTATTGTTTAAAAGCGAACAAGGGGTGGGGGTGGGGGGTTAAAATTCCAGATTCTGAGTGTACGTACTTATTGAATGGCGTACGTTAAAATTTACAGATTTTATCAAAAAAGTCTATTTCCTGTTGTACATCAGCCAACTCTCTCCAACGGTAATTTCCACGTCCATTGCAGTTGCTCTAGTCGAATCTACTGACGTGTATTTAAATTATTACAAAATTTATAAATAACCTTCACCACTGCTTACGTTACAACAAACGCTGAATTTCGATTGCTAGCACACTTCTACAACAAAACTTGCAAAACCGGGGAAAAGGAAACACTGTTTTGCATATGTACAAAAACTCTTTTGAAACGTCTTGAAAATTTCTTACGTATCTTACTATGGGATATCATTATATTAGATGCTCATCGTGCAATCCGCCTAGGTGTATATTTGTCACAGTTGACAACTACCATTTTCAATTTCTCTAAGAGTTTTAAATATTGTGGGAGGGTAGTGTAGTTAACATTTATGTTACCCTACGGTAGAATTTACTGCTCCTAAATTTTACGAAAGTATTTTCTCTCGAAATGATACAATAACAATAGAAGCCGTAAACGAATTACATCGATGATATAGTCGGAGTGATATGGTATAGTTGACATGATTTAGACTCTACTGTTACTAGTGGTTTTAGCGAGACTCTGTGAGAGCACTCATAGCTGTGTCATTGTTTAGAATATATCGTGAGAGATTCAGTTGGAAAGAGCTTCGTCTTAGATTTGAAGCTTCTCAAAGGCTTGTTTATATTCTACATACTACTTGCAATAGAAGAAGCCTATTATGAGATTGATCGAACTTGTCAATTAAGCCTATAAATTCAAAGCATGCTCTAAGGTTTTGAATGAAACATGAACTGTCTGCCCACATTCTTTCAAACTCAGTGGTCAAGAACAACTCTCATTTTAATGACATATAGAATCATTAGATATCTTTTAAACTTTAGAACAATTGCAACAGTAGTTTGAGTCATAGCTGACATAGTAACAGCAGATAATATTTTTCATAAAAAGACGCTAACAGCATGGGAGAAAAACAAATTCTAACCAATCTGGAGAAGAGCTTTCATGTTGGAGCAACGAACGCCGACCAGCTCTACGAAGCATTACCCGGTGGTCTTTGTCTAAACATTGATAACACACACACCTTATCTTTCAAGCCTATGAACAAGCTTCATTTAATGTAGTGAAGAATAACCAAAATGGCTCGATTAAATAAACAATTAGCTGTAAACAGAACGTGCATTAATAAAAGTGCCTGGAATAAGGATATAAATACCTAAGAAAAGTAGAAACAATACAGAAGCAAGGTCTTGAACGAACAGATGAGGTAAGAAGATTAGATGGTTGGCTAAGAAATAGTAACCTTGTGGGGAGACGTAAACCTATGTACTAGTTGCTGAACAGAAAACAGTTTGACAAAAACAAAAAAGGACTTTAAACTGGGCACGACTGAAAACCATACCTCTATATCACGGAAGCAAGGTAAACTTACAAACCCTATAGTTGTCATTTTAAATATATTTGCTTTCAATGGTGCTTCCAATCTTGTAATATCTTTTGCTTCATCTTTCGAAAAATATGACAACCATGCGTCTGAGGAGAGTACATTATTTCTTCGCAAAATGTCGGAATGAAGTAGAGGACGTGAAGCATTAATGTTGACATTAATGTTTCCTTATCAAAATATGTAACAAACAACTATACTGTTCAGCTTTGAAGTCTAAGATGAAAGAAAAGGGGGCACATTTACTAATTACTTCTTTAGTACACAATGTAACAATTGATTGGGAATCGAGGAAACTATTAAAAATCAACAGCACCTCTAGCCATTGATGTAAAATATTGTTCTATCACGTTAAGATGTTTTACCCGAAGTCTATTTGTAGAATAGTGAATGCGTCAGCTACAGGATGTATAGAGACATGTGTAGTCTTGAATGACAAGAAATTCGGAATTTGAGTAAAGCGGCTCTAGATATTTGCAAACTCCAATCTTTATCAAATGACAGGTGTACCATTAAAGTATGTAGAAACGTCACGTAGCTCCTAAAAGGTTATTAACCCAAAACTCACTATTAATAGTAGCGCTGCAGTAAATAGAGGAGACTTAAATCATAAGTAAATGTAAAGGAGAGGGGAAGGAAAGGATTGACATTCATGAGGAGAGTAGCATTGAACTAATGCTAAATGACTTTATGAAAAGAACATCACTACACATGTGCATACATCTTTACTTTTCGCCAGATGATATGGTAATTACAAGAACTTTGCAATTCATGTCGCCTTACCCCTTTTTGTAACACCTTAACCCTTTTTGTACTCATTATGGAAAGCTCTTAGGGAACCAAGTACCAAAACAGCTTAACAATCGGTTGTAAAAGGTCCAGGTGTTATTTAGCACGTTTGGAGGTGACAGTGTTTACCCAAATGATGCCAGAGAGACTAAACTAAATAAGTTGTTGTAATACTGGATGGACGAAACTATATAATTCCAACTTCTTGTAAAAGAGAGAAAAATCTTAGTTTCTTGGAGAGCCACAAACAAACAAATACTCCTTACTTTACGCCTCTGCAGACTTTCAGCCACACCTAGTTCAATGGTAAGATGAGAGGTTAGTTAGATAGGTGTTGACATATAATTGGACCGTATTCATTATTTCTAATTTATCCCACAAATACAATCGATTACATTTAAAACGATTCATATTATACTTTCCATTGATGTTACTTCTTTTTTATTGATGTGATTCTTTATGAAATAACACAGATACTGGCCGACCAAGCTTTTACGGATAATTGCCACTGACAAGTAAGATCTAAAGAAAAGGATCTGCTTAACCTCCTCAAGGGCACTAAACGTCAAGAAAGCAAGGTCATGGGCTACCTACGAGAATTCCTCTCGGGTAATTGTTGGCCACTGTTTTAATAAACTCCATTGACCATTAATAGCTCGGTTATAGTCTAGATATGAAAGTCATTCGTGAAAACTATTTGAGACTACAAAAGATTAAATGTTCTAAGAGCAATAAAGTATATTTTTTTGACTGGCTTGTTGATTAGAAAGGTGAAATGTTTAAAGTTTTAGTCTACTGGTAAAACGGTCAATGCACGGTAAAGGTGAACTGTCAAGATATAATGCAATTGTAATATATGCATAGTGCTGTAAAATACATAAGTTGAATCCAAGCTGAAGTGGATAGTCTGTGCATCAACGACCTTGCAAAATGTGCTTGCCTCGTTTCTAGTATTTTTGTGCGTTTTCACAATTGTTTACCCGCGATTTTAGCTGCGGAGCAGAAAGCAGAAGAGAAGGCAATGAGAGAGATGACAGCGCCCAAAAATGGTAACTGGGGCCTCTGTTGTAAGATATGGTGTGACCAATGGGTCCAACAGAATTAATTAAATTTTCAGCTAAATAAAGGGGGGCGCTTATTAAATGATTGTTGTCTTTGAAATAAAGTTTAATCATTAACAAGGAGTGGAGGTTTATACGAGGGGTGTTAATTCAAAGCACTACAGCATCAACTGAAACATTATGTTCTTAGAAAACTCTGTCGGACATTTCAAATTTTCCAGTCGAACATAATAGTGTAACGTACTCTTTGGTACCTACTAGAAAGGGCATTGACTAAACGGGGTGGGGGGAGGGGGGGCTGAAAAAAGTTCGAAACAAGCACTACATGGCAAGCAACATCTTTCTTGCCATATCTATCTATCTATCTATCTATCTATCTATCTATCTATCTATCTATCTATCTATCTATCTATCTATCTATCTTTTCATTATATAAACCAATCTACCAATGCTGAGATGAAACACCTACAAACTTAATGAAATCATTGAAATGTCTGGTCATAAATTCTTTATGAATTTGGATTGACTTGTATTCTGTGTTACAATGACCAGACTAATGAGATGACTACCAACAGGATACAATATTAGACGTAAATCTGTGGAAGACCAACGGTTTTCATTAGATGACGATTTATTGGTTTGTTGAGTATTTTGGTATACATTGCTTGGTTCCTTTCCTTCGGAATATTAATTTTCAAGTGCCACAAAGTTAGGTATCAACTAAAGAATATAATTTCATATGCAAAAATTTCCCAAAATTTCATATCAAGAAAACTGCCAGTATAGAGTCGAAATCGGACATATAAGAAAAGAAGCGTCAAAATGAATTTCAAAATGTCAAAATGCTGTGACGACATAGCTTGTTTTTCGTGGTTTAGATTTCTTACCACAAAAGCCCGCGTTTTTATTGTATTTCAAAAAACCACTATTGAAAAACAATTCCACCGTAGCAACTCTCTTCTTTCAATGTATTTTATGTGTTGCTAAGTCTATAAAAAGAAAATTTATCATAGCTGTAGACATGGAGAGAAAACCAGAAAATAAAGTTACTTATTGCTCACAGTTTTAGATTCTAGTGCAGAATCGGCGAATAATTCAGAATATAGTGTTTAATATTAGAACAAAGTTCTTCAAAGAAACATCAAGAGGAACAGGTATTTCTTATGCAGTGACAGAAGTAAATAATGCGATTCAGGTATGTTTTCTGATGGTGAAAATCATGTTTACCTTTAGACGCGTATCCAAGCAAATGTTGTAGAGTAATACAGTGGCAAGAGCATCTCTTATCAAACATCTATGTCTTCTTCTATCTCTTCAGATGCATTTTGTATTGGTGATGTCCAAGATGTAAATAAAGCTAACTCAATTATTCGTATTTACTTTCCGTATATTTTGGATTGATTTAATAACCATCGTTTAGCGTTTCTCTTAATATTTTGTTCTTACACTTTCTACTGGCTGCCACTTGAAATGGCATTTGAAAAAATGACCTTCTTTACAAATCAATTACAAGTCAAGATCAGTTTTAGTACTAGATTTCGTGTCCGGTATCAGTGTTACATAACTTGTTCCAGTGACTGGTACTCTTTGTTTTAGCAATGGCCAGTAAAATTGAAATTGCCCTCCTTAGACCTTACAAATATATCGAAAAGACAGCTGTATACAATGTTAGGGAACGTACGTTGTCCTATGATAGCAACTTGAAGTGTTAAAAAATAATGAGATAAATTCTTGTTTACGTTCATATAATGAGTAAGTTGGAAATGTGTTTAATAAATACGTTTTTATATTCCTGTCGCACTGCACTTCCTTTTCATTGTAGGATGTCCAAATAAAATTCATGCACATACTTCCTATTCTCATAGCCTGATCCTATCATTGTTTAATCCTTACGTAAGAACAAGCTGCTGCAAATTGTATAACTTTGATAACGGCGATGAATCAGCATCTTTACTTTTCTAAAGTTTCTCCATTGATGCTTCAAGAATTTACGCAGATTTTCTTGTAGTAACAGCATAGTCGCAATCTCTGGGTTATATTCCCCTTACTTCAAGACAAGATGTTTATTATTTTCATAAAGCCCCAGAGAATTTTTGCGTACACTCCATTCTCAAATACTGTGCTTTCTGAGACTATGCGCCATATTTGTCACCAGTCCCTTCAAAACATCATTATATCTATAAAGCTAGATGGCGTAGATGGGCCAAAGCTAAAGGTAAACTAAACTTTGCATTAAATAGCAAACATAATATTGATAATAAGTAAAGATTACCGAAACAATCCAAATTTGACAGAGTTAGGAGTGATAAGTGTGTAGATGTTGATAAGCAAGTAGTTTTTCATGTCCACAATAAATTAAAGGTTCCTAACAAGGTATTTATCTCTCTTAGCAATTCCAAATTAATGCGTTCTCTCCTT
>JAAAKM020006971.1:93751636-93777285 GCA_010016025.2 Alatinidae sp. Z8VKAUB7J3
ACGGTTGAGTGAAATTTTACTTCTTCGATATTATTTGTAAACCGTAACCACACAGCTTGCACTTTCAAGGATAAAACGATTTTCCTAAAGACTATAGTAGGTGTCCCAATGTGCTTGTGAATGAGAGGAACAGACCAATTTCCAAGGGTCCCATTCATTGCCTTTGCTTTGTAAACACCATCAACCTCAAGTCCAGCACCATAAGTAGCCTCAAGGTTGACGATTAATTTATCTCTTGAAATGTAGTTCACATAAGAACTACGACTCACGATACCCCTTTCTTCTTCACTGCACTATTAACTTGAACAAAAAAGTTCTCTTGACTGAATCAATATATCAGGTCAAATATCTCTAGACAGTAGTTGTTTTTTCTCTTGTCCCAGCAGTTTGGGAGAATTTAGTAGTTACTATATGGTTAATTCAGTCAATGAGGGAAAGACTGGATGATGACGCATCTGAAGAAAATCATTCATGGAAAATTATTAAGTCTCAATGATCATGCGCATACACCTACATTATGTCAAAGTGTTAAAAACAGCTTCATGTGTTAGTTAAGCATAAGCACTTACTGAGATGCGACATACTCTTCCTGTACCATCTTTGCAGCATCTGTTGTTTTCTTCTTGAGAAAACTCAGGCCAATGTCATACGTTTTCCATGCAAATAAGAGAACGTAAAAATTTAATTAAGAAACACACTTTCTAGATATGAAGATATCATTGAAATTAAATTGTGTTCCACTAGGTTCTTCAAATTCTGCTTTGATCTCAGCAGCACAACTCCCCGTTTTATCTTTTTCCCCTTCTCCATTTTCACTAACATCAATTAATTTACTGTCTTGATTACATGCTTCTTTGATGATCTCTTTTCTCTTATCAAGCTGAAAACGTATTTCATATCACTCTTCTCTGATACGTACAAGTGGGTTGAAAGTTATCTAATCATTTATTTTTTTCGGATCTGATTGTCCGTCTAAAATTATGTTAATAGCTTCTTCTGTGCTGTAGATTCGTTGATGACCTATACTTTCCTCAAAAATGGAGTGAAAAACTCTTGAACCTTCTTTTTATTCTTCTCTAAGATTAAAGATATAAGCACACCTTTGTGACCTTTTGCACTATGCTCTCTCAGTAATTTCATAAACAGCATTTTCCATCCCCTGAAGTATGGCAAACTTTCAGTAACATCCTTGACTACCTAGTTTTACGCACGATAACTTTGATAGAGGTTTTTTGTGTGCCAAGGTTATTTGTAAACATGATGTTTGGGTAAAGTTTCCGCCAAATTTTTGCAAATTCATCAATTTTTCCCTTGGAATAAAGGGACGTCTTTAAAGAATGATGCTAAAGCCTACTTGCTTTTCTAAAGTACGGAATATATTAATACGTCGCAGTGTTATTTGAATAACCGTTACAATACCGTGAGTTAAAAAAAGCAATTTGATGGTGCAAAATTCCTTGAGCACAATAGAGCTAAAAATGCACTTTTGCTATATATTTATGACAACGTACCCCTACAAAGCCTCTGGGAATCTTAACAGAATTCAAATAGCCTACTCACAAGTTTAAATCTACTCTATAACTATAAACTTATTAAAGATCGACTGGGATACCAATTGGACAATCTAGATTGTCAGGCCAGTACTTTTATGGCAGCATTACATCTCTCCGGCAAGGTCGATCTTTCATAAAACACGCGGATATAACTAATCAAGTTGTGTGTTTAATTCCTTGCCCCTAGAAGGGCAGAATATTGTTCCCTTCGCTGCTCAGAGGAACCGTATGGTTACGAAATGTCAGAGCCGAATCTCACCCTCTTAATTCGCGGTAATCATGTGATTACCTACACTTTTGATGATCACCTAACAGTACATATAGTGTTGCATAGTCAAAATACATTTTACATTCTAGTAAAATCTTCGGTAAACTATTATCAAAATTATATTTATGAAAAATTTGATAAAATAGGTGTCTGTTATTAGCATAAAATAGGAACTACTTCTTAACTCCAGCATCAGGCTACCATCTTGGACTTGCAAAAGTCACAGACTCCGTAAAAGTTTCCCTCGATCCTCAAAAGGGGTAATTTGTGGACCAGATGACTTTAAGGGAACCAAAAAGAATTCAAGGCAGTGAATTTAAGCCACAAAGTGTTGGTAACCATATGGTTACCGTGAACAATAAAGGGATATAAGAAAAATCTACAACTGATTGAATTTTGGGTTGATTTTGATGGCTCGACTATCTTCTCGATTGCAGTAGCAACACGAGCAAGTATTAATTTATTTATTTAAGTTGAAAGTACGCAGTTCTAAGTTGTTATAATTTATCCTATATTAAGATTGTTAAACGATGATGCCATCGTGTACCAAAGTCATCACTGAATTATGAAAATACAACTTTTATCGCATTTACTTGTTCCAAGATCCAGAACCAGGGGGAAATCAAATCCAGTAAGCGGTTACCTTGTTGAACGTTCAACAAACGGGATGCAAAAAAGGACGTTACTCCGTATGGTTCACCCATAAGGGAGTTATACTCCGTTTGGGCACAAAAACATGAATAATCTTTTAACTGAGGTAAACCAGTTGGCAAGGAGGTGGGGGGGGGGAATTGGGGAACATGCCCCCAGATAAAATCATGTTACGTTACTACCTTTTGTGTTAAGATACTGCAAAAGTATTTCAGTGTCAGTCAATGCCTCAATGATGTCCATTTTTGAAAACCAATCCTTCAATATCGATGTTCTCTTTTATTATCATACGTGATCCAAAATGATATAATAATAACTATTATAAACAATGGTCTATAGTTAATTATAATTTTAACTTTCCGTGACTTTTTCCGATAGCTCATTATTTCCCCCTGACAGGAGTGGCTGGCAATGGGGGCTAAACTGTGGTAATTAATGGCATCAGCATCATGTCCCGGTGCTTTAATTCCTTTCATTTCTCATTCCTGGCCTTATGTCCTTATCTTGTCATTATATCCGAATATGTTAAATAGCAAAACCAAACCAGGTTTCTTTACCTCTTTTCTACAGCCTATGCCTTATCTTACGTTCATTAAACATCAAACTGACCAATAATATAATTGGCATGAGCCTATTAAGTAAATACAGTGTGAATAATAGCTCTTTTCGTACCTCGTTCCTACTTATACAATCCCTGGTAAAAAAATCACCAGTATACATTGGGTAGAAACAAATGCCGTTTCAAACATTTCCAAGTAATAATAGCTTTTCCCCCACCATTGATAGATGACGAACTTATAACAAACAGTTGCAAAGAGAAAGATGGTTATCAGGAGTCAAAGGAAAACACTCCTGTGGTCAATGTTTGTCATCGGTCTTGGAGTGAGATACAGTAAGTAAACCAATTGTCACTGTTCTCATTAAAAAGTATGTTAATAATTTAATGCCTTTTCTGTTTCGTTGATATGTACTGTTAACAAATGCAGTTTGTTACATTTATCGTATCTGGTGCTGAACCAGCCCGTCTGTCAAATTTTAAAAGTCAACGTGGCCCCGGGGCCACGCATGACCTACCAGGGAAAAGGGGATTCCACTCAGGATCGAACGGTTTTCGAACTAGCCCAGAGACTGTTTTAAGAGCTCCTATGCAGTTACTTACTAAGGCTGCAAATACCGAGTTTGCCATAGAGTACTAAAGCGATGACGTCAAAAAATTATTTTTGAAGGAATCCCAAATATAACTAAATCAAAGTGCTAAGCAGACTACCAAATGCCCATATACAGGATGTAGCTTCGAAATCTCATACCAACACGAGAATCGGCTCTTTGAATTTGCAAAATACCTTAAGGAACCTCTGTTAATTCATAAAATTATGAACTGGGTTCAAATAACAAGGTTTTTATAAGCATGATTCAATTTTTGAAAGGATATGTCTGAAAGATAGCTAAAGATATCGTTCTCAAATCAGTACTTCTTGTTTATGTCAATAAGAACAATGCAATAAGTGCATAATATTGTCAAACTTCTGACATTTATCAAATCGTGACGTCACGCTTTAGTACCCTATTATGGCTGTTGTTAATTTTGCGTATCATTTCCCCTTCACCCTCGCTATGGCCACTTGTAATCCATATTTGGGTGCTGTCAGGCCTTTGATTTGCTATCAGTCTGGTTGCCTTTAACGTGTTTATGTTTTTTCCTATACACTTCCAGTGCCGGCAGACCTGATATACGAAGTTCGAGCAGGAAAGCACACGTCAATATTCCAGGAGTATGGTAGCGACTTTAATGAAGCCTGCTGCTTCTCAATCATCGTTGGCTCCAACTTTGACTCGATTGACTTGGTTGCCAAATGCCCAGATGACGCAAATATTTGGGTGACAGGAATAAGGCTGTTGATAGGAGATGGTAAGAATTGTTGCCCATATCCTCCATTTTGGTGTTATTTAAAGTTTGAATCACGTTTGTCGTCATTGTGAATGTGTTTAGGTTCGTTGTGACTGCCATGAAGTTATTGAAAGGAAACAAGTCTTCTGAAAACTGCAGAAACTTTAAGGAAACATGTTAATATATGAAAGAACGTTGACAGTAACGGACTCTTTGGTTTGAAGAGTGTCTGACAAAAACGTTTAGTACAACCATTCCTTTACGTTTCGTAAGATTCAAAATGTTATACCACAACCAAGGTTTGAAAGAGATCTGATCTGCAAGAACTCCTGAAATGTGTAACATTTCCTCATTAGTGTGCTCGTCTTTAGTGCACACTCTTGCATTTTCTAACGGGACTTGCTTTGTGTATCTCACTAGCGTATTTTTGCCGACCTTATATCTTGTCGCATAACCTCATGTAGGCAAGTAATGGAGTTCAATTCTGTGTAGCCCTATGTCATGTATAAATTCTTAATATTCGAAAAGGAAGTGCACATGAATTGGAGATTGTCCACTGGCACAAGCCTCTCAAACAGCGTTGATTTTCACTACTGCAGTAACTTTCAGTTCTTTCTCCGCCTGACATTTGAAAATTTGTGATTCCTTGCCATATTGCAATGAGTCTCTCCGATCATTGGGACAAGATACCGATTCTATCGTGCGTCATCTTTCCGAAGTATCAAATTGGGAAACCGACAATTGTAGCAAAGACATTAAAGTGAAATATTAATACTAAGTTTGAGCTACCGGATAATCGTCAGTTACAATAAAAGGAGTTGAAATATTTATGGGAGATAGAAATCACTGTGTAAATACTTCACTTTACTTTTGCCTGTCTGTTTGTACACGAGGATTGTTTGAAATATCAAGGGGAGAAAATAATTGAAAATTTTTCTGTTATTCTATTGTAAACAGCAACATCCAGCAAGGAATGCGCATATGTAACATATTAAGGAATGTTAAACATTAAACACGATATATCGGATAGCCTAAGCTGGATGTATTCATCACATCATTCTCAGGGTTTAACAATCGTGCAAGTACTCTAGAGTGCCGAATAAACGGGGGGCTGAAAAAACGGGGGGTCTGAATAAACGGGGGGTCATTATTACGGTTTAAAGTTAATAAACGGGGGGTCCAAATGAACGGGGGGGAGGTGTCTGAAATCTAGTCATAATTTCGTGAAAGTTTTAAATAAGGATGACACACATGAGGACAAAATTCGTACTAATTGACTAATTAGCAACTGTTTCAGGGTCAAATGTGGCATGGGAAGTTATTCAAGTGTTTTCAGACATAATTTTCATTTTAAGTACTGGGAAATTCTTTGAAATTAGTACGAGGGGTCCTAATAAGGAGCGGGGGGTACGATTATTTGGCACTCGAGAGTACTGATTTAACTTGAAATACAGCGGTGGGCTAGCCCCCCAACCTCCACCGCTAGCAGAAGGTGAATATCATTGTTTTGACGACGAAAGAAAAGGTTTGGATCCCATGTGTCGCCTTTCTGTTATCCAGTAAGCTGCGATGAAAGACAAGAACCTTAAACTTCATTCCTCAACGCTGTTCTCTGTTCTCCTCCTTCCCATGATTGCCCAGTTAATATGTACAAACGGAAGTTGTCATAGGGGGCTGATATTAGTATAATCACAGCTACAACTACAAGGCGAAACAATTATCATACTCTGCATCCATATTATCTCCTACCTTTGGTCTACAAATGATCGGAAACGCTCGTCTGTCCATAACAGGCACGCAGCCAAGTAGGGGGGCTGTCCCCTCCCAATAGATAAAACGTGCCCACGTTTGCCCCCCCCCTGAAAAATCTTTGCGGGGCACTTATGTATTTTAATTCACTGACACAATGTTTTCCAAAATGCAATTCAAAATTTCCCCAGCCAATAAAACCATGGTGGGGAGGCTTGGAAGGAAGGAGGGGCGGAAGGGGTTTGTTTTGAATCTGCCCCCCCCCATCAAAGTTTGACTGGCTGCGTGGCTGGGCCATAACGACCTTGGTTACGTGGTAGTAACGACGTTCGTAATACAGTATTTTCTTTATGCCGCTGCAAAAATGTGTTTGGCAATATTAAAGACTCTTGATAGATTAAGTTAACTTTAAGGTATAATTAGTAGAGAAAATTCTTTTATAGATTATAACTCTGAATCTGTAGGAATATCACATGCTCCTCGCAGAAAGTACTGTGGTGAGCGTGTCTTTGCCACTGCGTAACCAAGATTGTTCTACCTTCTGGTTTAGTAGCGTGTTGCCCGTCTATTGCCTTCCTTACATCTTCTCTGCCTTAATCTGCAGACGTTTGCTATGTTGGCATTGTCGCAACAATCTGGCCCATCAGTTTCAGTTCAAAAGGACCGTCAATTACACAACTCTCAATTTCAACATTTCAGTCTGATAGGTTTGGACCCAGATTGACTGTGTACCTGATATTCTTAATTGAAAAAGTCTAGCCCATCGTGTCGTATTAGCGGAAACGTAAGTTTTACCATATCTGTATAGAGATCTCCAAGCAGATGCTTTGTTGTAATCCATAGCTGATTATTATAGCAGGAATTAAGTCAGTCGAAGAGTGTTATTCTATATACATTACTTATACCGGCTCTGTTTGTACCATTCTTTATCGGCAGGCCTTCCTACTCTCACGCAACTTGTGTTAAAAGCAAGTTTTTTGTAGATATTTTTTGTTCAATCTTTGCGCTCTTTAAAAATCTTGTACAGCATACTGGCATCAAAGTTATATGTTGTGCACTGCATAAGAAAATTGTTCAACACAAATGTCTCGCTTGTCAACATCCGCAGTAAACATTATTTGGGGTAAATTCAATACCTCGACTAAGTCCACAGTCCCTCATTAAACAGCACTTGTTTTATGAAGAAATTGTCCTTAATGCTTCATTTAACGTGCGCTATGCCCTACTCAAAATTATACTTAATGGCCTGCAGCAGGGGATTTTCAAATGCAAATAATCGTCATATTATCTGTTCTTCTAAGTATTGCTAGAAAAAAGGCTTGCATAAAATTTGCGACAATTTGATTACTTAATTGCTATAATAAAACCCATATTATACTTGGCTAGAATATGCGATGCCGTCCAATGATATACTACACTACCTAAATAATATACCATGCTATAGTATTCCATACTATACTAGACCATGTTATACTATCCTGTAATATAATTTTCTATCCAATGCCATACTACAATCTCTGAATAATAATTCCTTACTAGATCATGCTATTCTACACCATTCTTTACTACACTATACTATGCTATACTATGCCATACTATACTATAATATACTATACCATACTATCTATGCTTTACTATACTTTACTATAATATACTAAGCTATCCTATACTATACTACACTATATAATACTACAATATACCATACTATACTTAACTATACGATACTATACTACACTATATTATACTATACTATGCTATACTATACTATATTATACTGTGCTATACTATATTATACTATTCTGTACTATACTACACTACTATATACTATAATATACTATACTTTACTACACTATCCATACTTTACTATACTTTACTATAATATACTATACTATACTAAACTATATTGTACTATACTATGCTATACTATACTATATTATACTGTACTATACCATACTATACTATATTATACTGTACTATGCTATGCTATACTATATCATACTGTACTAAAATATACTATACTATACTATACTATACAATACTATACTATACTATATCATACTATACTATACTATACTATACTATACTATGTTATACTATACTATACTATACTTAACTATACTTAACTATACCATACTATACTACACTGTATTGTATTACACTATACTATATTATACTACACTACCATATACTATACTATACTTAACTATACTTAACTATACTACACTAAATTATACTACACTACCATATACTATACTATACTATATTATACTACACTACCATATACTATACTATACTATATTATACTATACTATACTATACTATACTATACTATACTATACTATACTATACTGTACTATGCTATACAGTCCTATGATGTACTATACTACACTGTGGTACACTGTGCTATACTATACCATACCCCGCTACGGTCTGCTCTTCCATTTCATATCATATGTTATATTTCAAGCAATTTTGCTCCTTTCCTTGACATGACCATAACTGAAAACTACTTCTAGTTGCTACTGGTAACACGCATTGTCACTTATCTCAGCGAACTGAGTTGACTCAGTACATCCAAACCCACAACAAAGCTGATTATTGCCTGCACCAGATTTATTGCGGGCGTGTTTGTTTACGATTTTCGACATGCTATGCTGTTTGTTTTGAAGAAAGCAGAGAGCAACAAACAACTCGCCGTTTATCCTCCTTGCTGGATCAACGTACGCTCGGCGTTAATATCAGCATTCTTTCTGCGTACGTGAATTGCAAATCGCTGCATTATGAATACCGATAATGCGTCACCCTAGTGATCCCAAATTTGCCGAAGCTAATAATGCCAGTTGCTGTGGACAAATCTGCCAGTCGATTGGGACGCTTTCATCATAATGGGTAACCATGGGGACAAACTCGCCTGCTCTTTCCTAGCGATAAAGTTCATTTCCTTCACCATACCAACTGTATAAAGATCCAGCTAAATGAAATTCAAGCTCAAAGTTAATAATGATATGGTCTGCACTAATTACGGCGAGAACCATTTTCAAAATGGGTGACACTGGCATTGTGTGAAAGGAGATTGTCTGTGAAGTTGATGATGCACAAATAAGGACTATAATCTAAGGCAACTTTTGGCCTAAAACTACACTCTTTAGACGTCACAAAGCAGAAACTTGTATCATTGCTAACTTGTTCTTATGAACGAGAGCAATCTGCAAGAATTAACTCCATTGGTCTCCATGGAGAACTGGATCGAGCCACAATTAAAATGAGATTGAAGCCATTGTGGCAGCAGACATCTTAAGTGCACCCACTTCGTCAAGTAGTCCAGCAAGAGATAAATATAAAGCAAATGAGAGAAGTATCGAAATACCTGAGGTAGGAAAGCAAGAGAGATGTTGGTGGAGATTGGAAAGTGATGATGCAAGTGTCCGTGAGTTGTCACTGGTGAAAGCAAGCTTTATATGGTCTTGCGCTGTGGCGACCGAAATGCTAGGAAGTTAGAACTGAGAAGTAAAACAAACTTTGTTACGACTAACAAGAAACAAAATGATAAGAAGGTTATCAAAGTCACCTTTGGTATTTATACTTACACATGCCAGGTCATTTTTACATTTTAGAAGCAAGAAACACGCTTTCAAAACAACAATGATGTGAACCCGAGCAACAGGTCTTTTCACGAAACGAATTGATGAGAGTTGTTACGAAACTTGTCTTTGGTGTCACCGTTTACACTGACATCTTCTGTTTATATATATATTCTCACTTTTTCAACAACTACAACTATTTAACTTAACTTAACTACAGGTCTTTGCACGAAGTATACTGACAAGAGGGTCACAAAGTCTGTCGTTGGAGTTTGCACTTAAATTTTCTCTTGTGGGCAATTCACACATTTTAGTAGTGATAAAGACTTCTTAACAACTATAAGGATTAAGGTGAACTATAGGTCTTTGCAGGAAACAAAATGATAAGAGTTTAACGAAACTCGTCTTTGGAATCTACACTTATATCAGATCTTTTTTTCTTGTATGTTCTAGTGATAATAATAGCACTTTCAATATTTACAACAGTTTACCTAAAAACATGTCTTTGCAAGAACCAAAATGATGAGAGTGCAATTAAACTTGTTTTTGGTGTTTACACTCACCCTTTCTATAGAATCGTTTATTCATTTTAGTAATGGTTTCACGTTTTCAACAACTGTAGGAACCACTGGTTACCCTACATTGAGCCTGCGCAACCCTATGTGCGCTCAAGTACTCTCAAACAGAGGCAAGATGCGAAACAACACCCATGGTAAATTATGATAGTATGGCATTACGACAATTGGCATCAACCTGGAGACGCCCTCTTAAGTGTTGCGTCGATTTTTACCTACACAAGGTAAATATACATGTAGTGGGGGGGGGCGAGTACATTTAACTTGGTTGGTGCAATAGAGTGTAGCGTAGACAAATAGAGCCGGGTGTAGTTTCGCATGTGAGCAAAACTATGACGACGACGTCTTCCAATCACAGGATCTAGGCAGAGCACTATACAAGAAGCCACGTCATTATAGTACGATAATTTCTCGCCTTAAAGGGTCTTGGACCACTAACAGAGGGTTACTCTTTGGTCTCTAATAGCAATGGGGTTAAAATAAACGGGGGGAATCGGGATCAATCTTGTAAATTAGTAAAAGCCAAGATTCAAATAAACAGGGTGTATGGACTTTTCTAAAAAAACACTTTCTCATAGTTGCAAAATGAAAATGAAAGTAGAAAAAATATCAACCTAATGCACATTTTAGCCTCAGAAATCTTTACATGATTTAAAAATCATCCTTAAATAAATGCGTTAAAATGTTCCTTCTACGTCATAATTGTTCTCTTTCCCTGATTACTGGTGCGCATGCGTTCTAGAAGGACCTGCTGACACGCAAAGCCGATTTCCCAAAATTGATAAGCTAATATACTCCGAGGGGTTGGCTCAATTGAAAAAGCTGATAAACATCCCCCTCTGTTTATTAGAGACCAAAGTGTAGTTCACATGCTCAATATTAAAACTATCAAAGAACTCAAACTTTTCTTACAACAGAACAGAACAAAAATCCTCTTCTTAAAAAGTTTTCGATCAAATTAAACGAAAAAGTATATTAAGCTTTTAAAATCCTGCAATTAGTTTGTATATGATGTTAAACATTACTCTTATGGAAATTTACTATTTTTTTCCAAAACGTTTCGAGCAGAATGAGGTTCGGAAATGCGAAATTTAAATATTTTACTTAACTTTTCTTCACGCGTTAGGGAATGTGAAACAAGTTCTGTTACTTCTGACATAATTAATGCTTAGTTGGTCGGTCACCTAGCTCAGTTGCTAGCACGCGTTGGTGGTATACAATTTATTTCTCTAGGGTCTTTGCAAAATTTCACGATGTATTGTATTTTGCGAAATACGGGTTGGACCTTTGTCCTTTATAAGATACACAAAGTTATATATGATAGCATTATGCCAAAAACCAATAATATTTCCAAAACGGTGTTTTTCTATGGATTCTGTTACTACAAAAATAAACACAAGGAAAGTAGATATTGCTATACTGTTTGTGTTAAAGCCTTAACCTTTGTTGTTCTAGAAAACTAATGTGCAACATAACAAATAATGTAAACATTTCCATATATCGTTGATATATATTAGAGTCTAGTGAACTAGTTGTATGTATATACAAAAATCTCATTGATAGAGAGGCAAGTATTTTTTGTGTATACACACTATAGTAAACACGTATTTAAAAATAAGGTAAACATGATTTTAAGGAAATACTCGAAGTGTCCTGTTTTGTAAAATACGTTTTTATGATCGCGATATCATCATGAAAAAGTAGCATTTCGGAGTGACAACATTATCTACTGACTATTATCAAAATGTGAGGTACCAGCAGAAGCAAGTGTTTGTTGGTTTGGTAGTATACATATATGTTATACAGAAGGAGGAATAAAGATTCCAAATGCTCGTGTTGATCAGCCACGTTTTAACGTTACATATGTATACATACATATATATATATATATATATATAGATACATATATATATATATACATATATATATATAAGTTTGGAAGAGAACACTACAGAAATAGAAAATATGTAGATAGATAGATAGATAGATAGATAGATAGATAGATAGATAGATAGATAGATAGATAGATAGATAGATAGATGGGTTGATAGAAAGAAACAAAGGTCGCACAAAGAGAAATACTAGGCATATACTCTCAAAAGCCGCCTCTCGAAACGTTAAGATAATGTGTATTTTTTCAGCTTTATACCTATATATATATATACATATATATATAAATACCAACAGACTGTATATTCTTATTATAGCTTCCGTATTTTTTATAGACTAAGCTCGGAGCCTTATCAACGACTACTTGCGATATTTCACGAGGCTACCTTGTGCTAACCAAACCAGTCTGGCTTATTCTATACAACCAATCTACCCCAGACAAAAACAGAACAGCTCTGGCATTTTAACAAAAACTCAAAAGAATGTACTTTCAATTGACGTGCTTACCGAGAGGTGAATTTTTCTCTCTCGAGCTGTGGCGATAGGAAGAAGGGACAAGCTACCTGGCCATTCACTATCAATCAGTTAAGGCATCAAACTAAATACTCTTACATGTGTATCGATTGAATAAGTGCTTTGATTATGCGAAATAGGTTTTAAGCCGATCTCAAGAAATAACGGTGGCCTTTCAAATTACGTTTTGTTTTTCCTTGACACTTAATTCTGTTACATAAAAGTAATACATGCCGAATTTAATTCTTATTAACAGTAAATTAAAATTTTCTTGCTTGTGGAGATGGTTGCCGGAAACCCTTTAGTGTAATGGAATTCGCTTGACACCAAGCTAGGTCAAAGGCCACGTTTTTAAATTTTGCGTGTGTGTCTATACTAGTGACAGAAATGCCTGCCTTAGTTTCCAGCCTCGCTAAACAAGGTTTTTTACTTATTTCAACTTCAAATTTAGGTATACAGAGGAGTGTAAGATAAACCGGACTTGACGAACTGACGATAAACTACTGCAGGCGTTAAACCGGTTTATGACAAATTTCGAACAACGAACATCACAACAATGTTGTACATGGAAATTATCAAGCTAAAATGATTCACCAAGATTTAGAGATATTTCTAAAATACAGGACATTGCCTATTTCAAGTTTCTTATGAGCTTGATACTTCTGTCTTGCTGTCTACTTGCTCGTAGGCGTTAAACTGGTGTATGAGAAATTTCGAACAACGAACATCACAACAATGTTGTACAAGGAAATTATCAAGCTAAAATGATTCACCAAGATTTAGAGATATTTTAAAAATACTTGACATGTCCTATTTCAAGTTTCTTGTGAGCTTGATATTTCTGTCTTGCTGTCTACTTGCTCTTAGGACCTTCTGCTTATATCAGCTTTCAATAAGGACACCTTAAGGGCTATATGAGTCATATATTGTTCCTGTAGACAGGCCATATGCTCGACTGAAAGCAACATCCAACACATTGCATTAAATTTATTCCAACTCAAAATATGTAATATTTAAAAGTATTTTTGGACTCCAAAGTTTTGACTAATTGATACGAAAAAACCCGATTGTCGTACAATTATGGATCTTTGATTTTATAGGTAGTTCCTACGTGAATAAATAAACGATCGACTGGCTTTCTGTTATTTTAAAAAACCAATATTCTTAAGAGGTGCCAAATAACCAAATCTGAAAGAAACCTTTTTCGCCATCTGATATCAAGCCAAACATATAAGGCCCGTCAAATGCTGTTTAACCTTTCCCGATATAAACCAGTCTCAAAATCCTTTCCACATATTGTTAATTCGACGGTTTGTTATTGTTGATTTAGATTACAAGTTGATCTAGGCTCTGAGTATGAAAATTGAATACAAGAAACGAGCTAAGTCTGTGCTTTATGTCTGTGGCAATGAGGAGCTCGCCATTCCTCAACTTATTGACATCATCCCATACACCGTTATTTGACTTAACAGTGATAGATGGCAATTGCAAACGAGCAGTTATCTTTGGTCAGAATTGAACAGGAGAACTCAAGCATTAAATTGTCCTCCAAGATTAACTTGTTGTTCTCAGAATAGCAAAGTTCTTATCAGCTATGAGAATAGCAGCTTGTATTGAATGGTCTGCTAACAGCGATTGTTGTGCTGGCTGTACATCGTTAGCTTTAGGGTATTCTGGAATTCGATTTGTAACAGAGGGGGTAATCGTTAGCTGTCAGAGGACAGAGGTATACTTAGGATCGCTCGATCTTTCCAAAAAGGAGAAAACATGACACACAACTGCCCTTCTCCCACAGCAGGCATTTTGAAGGCAATGTACAAAGCACACATAAAACGGCTGTCACAAAAAGCGATTGAATGAAGGTTTTGATATAACAAAAGCGCTAAGCCATATTATTGAAGGCCTACGAGTAAAATATGTTCCAAGATTTTCATAAATCTACTCACCTGAAAGTTTCGAAAGAGCAGATATAGTTCACGAGGCTTGGCATCTAGCGGTAGCCCGCTGACAAATAACGTCTTCACCTAAATGGATATAGGCAAAATTATGAAAAACAGCTTGTATGTATAAACGCTAGATCTAGACAGACGGGGTGCAGAGATGGAAAGAGATAGATAATATCCAAGCAGATTAAAAGCGCTTTTAGCCAACTGACGTTCAACGTTGATCGACACACGTGGCTTGAAAAACAAGCAAAAAACGCGCGAACAAAAGTTGCCTTCCACTTCTATTTATCTTGGCATTTGCTCAACAAATATTGTCAACTTCTGAAGTCTACCATGGTGTGATAATTTAGAAGCGAATCACGTTGAATTGACAACGAATTTCCAAACACCGATGACAAGGATCAAAACTTTAGATTGCCTTAAGCGATAACTGCATTGGTGAGATAGCCTAAGTAGATGAAAAATTAGGAAAAAATGGGGTATAGTAGACGAGCTATGCGTTGATAAAAGTTTGTAAAATGAGTCAACCATAACTACAATGCTGGTGAAAAAATTAAGCGATTTCTCCAAAGGCCGAGTTCAAATTTCCCTGCCACAAAAATGGATAAATAATCATATTAGATTCAAAAAGATCTGGTTAGAATATCCATTTTATGGGATAAGATGTCCGGGAAGTAAATCGTACCAAGATGTGTTGGAAATAGATGGAAATGGGAAAAGGTGGCTGGTGTTTCCATATGAATGAAAACCCCATCAAAATAGAAGCCGTCTCACAATGCAACAACCTGTACCTATGGCTAGAACTTTGGGAATGAAACCATGCTATATAATACTGAGAGAAAAAAAACCCCTGACAGAACGAACTAGCTTGAAAGAAACAATACAAGCTCGTGTTGTAGAAAATTTAAGCCTTTTTGATCGGTTCAGGTGATCGTAACATCGACTCGTTTTGTTCTCCTAAATGAAAACAAGCTTGGTCACAATTCATGTGATCAGTGTGAAAAATTTATACAGCTTGTTGTAGGCAAACGTGAGAAAAGTTGACAATTTATTTCGGGATATTTATCAGCGATGTTTCTAGCTGTTTATGTCCCTCCAAGATAAGACAGTCCAAGCGTAAGAATCTTCGTATCAGCTGATCTGATCGCTCTGTTATAGCGTCCGTGAGCAACGAGACTCTGAATTCGAAAACAGCTTTAGACTAAAAAATGGAAACAACTCCTTAAACATTCTGTCATCGAAATACGAAACTCTGCCTTCAAAACTAACCTCTCTGTTAAAATTATTCGTCTGATAGCTTGAAAAACAGGCCCAGAGGTTTCCATTTCGACTTCCCGGCAAACGGTTTTAGTCTGACAGCTTGGTGTAAAAGTTACTAATTTTTTTCTCCGGCTGATGAATATGAAACGAAGGTTGACGATAGCATTAGTGAATGAACAGCTTGCATAACAGCCAACGAGTTTCCTTTCTATGAATATCAATCAAACAAGTTGTAAGCCATCAGCTTAAATTCAGGCCAATATTAAAAGTGGGTGACTAACAGAAAAAGAATTGAAATAAGTTACATACCTCGCTGTTTTGGCTCTCCTCACTGCCGTTAGATTCACTAGAAACGGACTGATTGTCAACGCTCATGATTTAATCCCAGCTACTTAGAAACGAATCTTGCTTAAAAAAATTGGGTTTTGAGGTAATCAGTGAACGTTGGCAAGGCTTGGCTGCATCTATGAGGAGCCTTGTTGCAATCACGATGTGGAAACCAGGCAAAAAGAGGGTACAATCTGTATAGATCCAAGCTGTGCTGTGCAGAAGCAAAAGTTGTGTGCCTAATTACTCCGGTGCAGTGGAGAGAAATCGGTAATTGAGGGTTGCTTAAGGTAGTGACACGTTTCGAACACTTGATCAACGTCTTCAGAAAGGAGCCTGTCGAATGGAGAAGACAGCCAGCCACCTTAGTGTAGTCTTGGTTGAAACTTTCTTCGGTGTTTGAGAGCTCGTTTGGTTCCCAAGAGGTTTTTGTTTATGATAGTCCTACGCAACAATACCAAAAGCTTCCCCATTTAAATATGGATGAACAGAACACTATAGGACCAGTTCACTTATTCAATGAGCACAATAGTAGAAGTCAGTGGGGTTTTGGCAACTCACTTTCAAAAAACTTGAAAACAGATCCTAGTCAGATTGGACGATGTGGGAAGCGAGGTGGTCGGCCGAAAATTGTCTCCAGTTTGCACAGTCTCAAACTTACCCCTTTATTCTCAACGTTTCAAATTTTATTTCAAGAAAACGGCTCATTAATATGTCCGCGATGGGAGCGCAGAGGGAAAAAACAGCTCTGATCGCCAACGGTACAGTCATTTTTGACTTTTCAATGCCCAGTTCATAGCGTCCAACGTAATTCGCTGCATGCTCGCCTTGTTCAAAAGAAGAACTCCTTTGCTAGCGAACGTAACTGCACTACGTTACAGAAGAACGGATAGCTAGAATGTTTTCGACAAAATGAAAGGTTGTTTAACCATCTTACAGAGTTTCTTGACCATAGCAGATGGGCCAACCTGTAGAGACAGAATTCCGATGTACAAGCTGAGATGGTTTTCAAGATCAGACCTTCAGCATGCACGGGTCATCACTGTGTTTTTAACCTCTCCGAGCGTTTTACGACGAATTTGGCCGGATTATCAGCTTGTAAGTCACTGTGGTTTGTGAAAGATCGGTCGAATAGTGGGTTTAATAGAAAAGCCAAATCTAGGTATTGTTGGTGATATAAATAGAGAGATCTAGCGTATGAGTTGCATGAATGAACGAGTTGTAGTAGCAATAATGACTCTTGTAGTAGTGGTGATTCATATAGTACAAATTGATAGAGCAGAACAAATAAAGGAAGTCACAGTTGTGATAGCAAAAGTTTTTTCAATTTATATAGTAAGAGTAGTACTAGTAGTAGTAGTAGTAATAGTAGTAGTAGTAGTAGTAGTAGTAGTAGTAGTAGTAGAAGTAGTAGTAGTAGTAGTAAAATCAATTATTCCATATAAAAATACAAAGTATTAAAGAAAGTACATTTTATTTCGGATGAAAAAAGTTGTGCAGTACGTTAATGTGTACTTAATTTTGAAAAATATTGTTGCTGTCTCTACCTATTTCAAACAACAGATCATAACCATATTTATCAACTTCAAAAACATACATCTTTAACCCTGTCATATTGCAGGAGAGGGTGCGATAAAACTAGTGGACAACATTACACAACCTAAAGAATTCATCGAATAATGCTTTCTCAAATGGAAAGAAATACATAATTGTACAAATATTAACAATTAAAAACGAATTAAGAACAAACAATTTAAGTCATTGTATAGCTAGTTTTCAATGAAGTTCGATCATTTGTTTCAGCTCCAATACTCTCTTCCCCATGTCTTGGCTTTCTGACGTCGAAACAGTTTCGGAGTGCTCTGGCTGCGATGATCTTTTGCAGCTCATGACCACCACTTGTCTCGCGTCCTGAACTCAAACTTGAAAATAGTAGCAACTTCTTTCCGCGATAGGTAATTCGGGCTTAAACTTTCTCAGTTATCAAGTTTTCTTCTCTTTGGCTCTTAGAGTGTTCTTCTCTTTGCATTTTAACTATCCTTTTCACATTTACCTATCTTTCTCTATTTTGGTCGATGATGTAAACGATTACTTCCACGATCAGCAACTTGGCTGGTTTTGCACTATTTCGTTGAATTTTTGCCCAGGCTTCTCTATGACGTGTGAAAAACTAAGGTAAAGATAAAATTTGAGTTGACTATAGGCGACAGGACTAGATAGTACTTTAATATATTGTTACAAAGACTCTTTTAAAAGAATTTTGTGAAGATGTATAGCACATTAACAAATACTATACATACAGGAGATACAGATAAAATGAATCTTTCGAAAATTTAGTCAGGCGTGTAGTAATAAAACGGAAATATACCATTACGCTATACTGAAAAGTGTGAAGTTGAACAACTTGATCGAGTGAGAAAAACTTCTTATCTATAGAGAACACAAACCATATAGGGCATGTATAATTATCACCAAGTTACAATATTCAATGATAGTGTTCAGTGTGTCTACCTTTTGTGGCAATGACCGTAAATTCTGTAAAATTGAAGATATTCTGCCAATACGTTTAGTAATAACTGTGCAGACTTTAAAAATCAAGTTAATTTTTTTACTTGTTAACCAAACATTGACAAATTGAGGAACATTTTATACAGAGAATGGTCTCTTAATTGTCAGTAGTAATTTCTACGTAATGAGGCATCTTAAATGGAATATTATTAAATACAAAATTGGATGCCATCAGTTAACTTTATTTTTTTAAAACGCTAGCTATTTCTAATGCTCTCACTACCCCCAGGTTTACCTCAAAGGGCTGGAAAATTCCCTTGTATGTCTCCTATTACATTCGCAGCAATTCAACAGAGGACATTTGAGTAAGCTCCAGTCACCATTTGGCACATTTCTGTATGTTGTAGAACACAGACTCATGCGCCGTGGATGACAATCGAAAACTAGTGCCCATTTTTGGGGACCCTTTTGTTTAGAAGATGGGAACGTTTTAGAACACCAAACTTAGTGAACGCGTTGTATCAACTGTTCTGTAATGACCTCGATTTACAAATGAAATCGGTTTAGCTCCACATTGACCCTGGTACAAATAAGACCACAAGCTTAGATTTCATGCCATCTTCGAAACTCATTCAAGCGTTTTCTACCATAGCATGGTCATTAGGACCTACTATTGAGGTCAGATTAAGATGAGAATACTGGATCTCCTCAGCAGTACCCCTCTAATTTATTTTTAAAACAGTCGTTTTATAAAGCTACATTCCAAAATCCTACAAGACCCCCAAAAAGGGGCCTGTGCACAAATAATTACAGCAGTGATAGCTTATTTTACGGCAACTGCCCCGATGCTTTTTCATTCTTTGACACCAATTTTACCTAAATGTTCTCGCTTCTTCTGGTCACGACTGTAGCTATCTTGTATTTATGGGCAGGGAGAACAGCTTAAGTATTAAGTTAAGACAAATAACAAACCAATATCTTTTTACTACTAGAGAAAACCAGAGTTGAAAACATCTGTTCCTGGGCAACTGTTGAGATTCGTTTTCAATCTTCGACTTCAGTTTTCCTTTAAAGTTTTCAACCCCTCTTGTCACGAATGTGGTTATCTTTTATTTATGGGCAGGGGGAACTACTTACGGCTTGCAACAGAATAAATCAAGTATTAGCACGAGAGAAATAACACCCGGCTATCTTTATTTTAATGAAAGAAATGACAAGACACAAAATGCAAGATTGCGTCATAAGGCTTGCATGAATACCAGACGTACTTAACCCTTGTATCACACTGGTTATTAAAAGACTTCGTATATGGAAGAGACGTCATTTAGGGTTTGAAAACCTCACGGTTTCTCTTCTTCTTCTCTTAATGCTGTTTCTAGCGACATAATTCGGCATCTAAGCTTATTGGGGCATGTGATGAGGAAAGAGAAGCTAGAAAAGCAGTCACTGACAGGCTAGGTGGAGGGGAAGAGAATTAGAGGATAAAGAAGACAGAACAGGACGACGAGTATGAAGATCTGGCTAAAAGAGCAAGGAATCACAGACAAAGAACTTCAGCTTTTGGTCAAGACAAGAAACCGGCAATTGTGGAGTTTCGTCACCTCCAAGTTGCTAGATACGGCACTTAGAGGAGAAGAAGATGAAGAAGAGAAACCGCACAAACAAGATTAGATGTACCTGGAGAGTCATAAATGTGTTGTTTTTTTCAAAATTAACAGCTTTAAGTTGAGACACTGGTTGGAGTTTACTGTAGTCCCAAAGAAGACACTGACGGTGCCTACAATGGAGCTTAACCACAAGAAAGGATTTCAAGAATAATGTAAACCTTTTGGATTATTATGATTTCTACAATCATGCCTGCAAATCTTTTTAACGTCTCGGTATATTACTTTATTTCCTTATCGTCTATCTGTCTTCTTGCCACACAGAAATAAGTGTTTAACAGCAAAATTCCGACCCTTTGGATATAGCCTTAAATGAAAAAGGTTAACCAACCAGAAGCTTTGTAAGTCATAACTATTCAAATGTGTCCAGTCATCTGATTAGTTTATTCCATGGGAAATAGTTGAAAATTACTCCAAGAAACAATTAAGCAATATGAAATTCACTAGGACGTGCTCTTCAATATCCTTGACGCCAAACTTTCTAGTGAGCACCAGGAAATGTCATTAGGGCTGAATCTCACCAGAGAAGTTCTTAAAGAATAGCCTTTGAGTAAAGGCCAATCAAATGGGAGATCGATCAGTTCTTTACGATGGGTGATGCCAATGACGGTTTTTGTAGTGTTGATATTCTGTAAGCAAAACACGAACATCCGGAAGGTCATAAATTTAACAACCAGATGCTTTAAAGTTTGGGTATTTTGATCCTTAGATATGGTGTAGTGAATGAAATTGATTAGTTGAAGGTCTGTTGAGTAGTCCATTTTGTTGTTCGACTCAGCAAACCTAGAAGCGAAAAGATTAAATCCGTTTAAGTTAGATCCTGATTACACTGACGTCTACAGGCACTTTGGCAGCGTAAAAACTGGGGCATTCAATGCAAGCAGTTGGCTTTAAAAGAAGCTTTGGCTTACTGTTAACATTCAGAAAAAAAATTATCTGCTTCACCTGTCTTTTATCTGAAAAAGTATCCAAACAAGCGTATTTCTTCACACCGAAGTTCTGTTCACATTTTGTTGGGCTAGAAATTCAAGCATAAAAATTGTCTCAATTAGTTCTGTTAGTAGTTCTATTGGCGCATTAAACGCCTTTGCCATGCTCAGAATCAACCATCACTATATTTGTAGCATCAAATAATTTGATAGCAAAGTAATTGACTATTTTTCCTAGCTAAAAACAAGAGGATCAATATTTTGTGTATGAACATATTTAGTAGACGTATCCTTATGGGGTTGTAAATAGTTATCGGTTTTTTCTCCGTCTTTTCTGTGCCTACATGGTTTTTTTTATAAGCAATTGGTTTTTCCGAGACAGATTCGGGTATGCTTGAGCAAGGCCACATTTCAGGCTCAAAATATGCTTCTCATTTGCATATTTTGGTTCAAATTCAAATCCAGAAAAATTCAACTCAGATAATGTTTAACAATAATTTAAGGCTTCTGCGGTAGGTATAAGCTTTCCAAAATTTGTCAAAAGTAATCCAATGTTGAACAATATGTAGGGCATTCCCCACTCTCAACAATGAAAGCATTGCACGTGAATTTTAATCATGGTTCCGCCATTTTCGAACAAGAACGAGAATGCCATTGCTCAGAAAAACATGCAGGGCAATATTTTTAGTGTATGCTTATTTTTTCAGCAATCTGAGCCAGTTTATGCTTATGAGCTGCTTATTTTAAAAAAACATGTATCTGCAAACATTTTTCCTGAATAAATAGCACAGATGTAGTTTCGAACGTTCCATTACTTAGAGATTCTTTGAGCTTCCATTGCTACTGTAAGCGGCCGACAGATGCTCAATGATATCTGCAATAATACTGACGAAGCTGTAAATGGACAACACCATTTATCGTCTGTTGACTATGATTGAAACATTGCACAATATATTCACAAAATCAAAATCTGTAGATATTTATTGACGACCCGTTGATATTTTTGAATTGCTTGCACCGTCACATCACGTCACTCCCGTGGCCTGGTGGCCGTTGGGGCACTTTGACGAGTTCACAATTTTTCGTTCTTTGCTTCTCGAATACACGTTACCTCACTCTTCTCCGTCCATTCTCCAATGTTTGCTAATCACGTTCTCTTCGGTCGACCTCGTTCTCTGCTGCCTTCCACACTACCGCGCATGATGTCGAAAGCAAGAGTCCCCACCTTTCTAGTGACATGACCGAACCATTGCACCTTTCTTCTCCTTGCTGTCTCTAGCAAAGGCTCATACGCACCGATTTCATTAGTGTTTCTCCTTTTGACTTAAATATTAATGATTTCTGTTTCCACGTGATCCCAAGCAGTCTTCTAAAGAAGTGAAGCTTGAAACCGATATTCGTTTTTCCAGCGCCTTGCTGCAGGTCTACGATTCGCATGCATACAAAGCAATCGATGTTATCAGAGATCTCATCTGTCTCATCTTGACTGTGATGGATATTCCACTCAAGCTCTAGATTCTGCTCAGTATAGCGAGCTAGATGGTAGCAATTGCCAGTCTTTTCTTGATCCCTTGTTCCGAAGTGATATCTGCATTCAACGTGAAGGTATTGGAAAGTTGGCACTTACTCTAATTCCACATCACCAACTTTAATTTGAACGTCAGGGGTATTTTCAATATTTGTTCTCGAGGTGACCTAAGTTTTACTTTTTTCGGTACTGATCTCCATGCCATACTTTCTCGCAACTGTATCTAGCTGTGTAGTGAGATCCGCAAGCTCTTCTTTGGATCCTGTGATAAGATCATTGTCATCCGCAAATCTGAGGTTAGTTATTTCCCTGCCTGCGACTTTGACAGTTCCTGGGAAATTCTCTAAACTGATGTAGCTCCTTATTAGCTTCAGTTAAAAACTAAACTTGGAGAAAATTCATTGCTTATATCCTTGAGCACTGCCTACATATCTTTTTAGCTTGCTGCGGAATCACCCCCAGGATTATGGATTTGCAGTTTGGACAGAATGGTAGTTATCCCTCAACGCACAAGTAAGCTTTATTTACACGATTTTGTTTGTTAGATATAAGGTACTTGAAATATCGAAAGCCAAATTTACTATATTTAACCCTATCTAGCACAGTCGTTCAAGAATTAAGCCAACACAGGGGAGAGGGGGGGCTAGTAGGCCCACAGCGATTTTAGCACATATAACTTCTATAAGACGTAGTTATATGATCTGATATTAAGGTTTTAAATACTTAAAGACTTTTACGTTGAATTTAAGAGCTTTTATTGTCAAATCTTTGGCCAAAAATGTCTTTTTTTATTTGTATTATAAGATAATTTGGTCAAGTCAAAAGTTTTGCGAGATGTAATTCTGATCGGAATGGAATACACGTTGTTACTCATTGTTTGATGTACTAATAGCAGCTAAAGTTACCTAAAAAGCTTATTATGAGCCTTTTGCTATAATTTGCTATTCCAAATACCTGAAACAAATAAGTATTCATGACAAATATCGGAACCGACATTGAAGATGAGAAGTGTCAATGCCAAAAAACTTTAAAAAGAATATGTTCATTATGTCTCACGAAATGCATTATTTTTAACAATAAGAAGTGGGCATACCTATTTTAAGTGCCTTTTATCCCTTTTGCACTACGGCCTAGAAGCTTGAGTTCTCATTTAACTCAATCCAATTCTTAATAGGTTCCACATCCCTTGACATACTTTGCAGAGCCAAGATTTCGGACCACTGCCATGGAGAACCTAGTTGTTATATTCAAAGTTTGGTCGCCAAGGCTTGTCAGTTTGTTTGTTTTGGTGTCTGTGTGTGGTGAGGGGTTGTTTTGTCTTTTTTTTTATATTTTATGGTTTTTGTTTTTTTTGTTTTGTTTTTATAATCTACATTTACTCATTAAATTGTTACAAGGATTATTACAAGCCAGTGAAAATACAGCATGTAAATTCAATACTATTTTCCCCACTCATTTAAAACTCGTAAGCAGCCAAGAGCTTCTCTTTTTAAACGCAAAACTATTGCATTTTGTTTGCATGAACGTCTGGAGTTGCCAGATAAGAGATTGCGACTGTCTTTTACAATATTATTAACGAGTGCTCTTGGTAACTGTCAGAAAGTGCCATTTTTCAAGAAAATCCTTGTCTATTTTTAAGTCGCTCAAACAATGAATGACTTAGCCTCCTTATATAGCAACATTTTCCAGTGCGTATTTGCATTTCTAATGAAAGGCGGTATACGCTGTGTTATGTTGCGCTGTAACCGTGCAACATCCAATCTATGTATACACTCGCATAATGTAACCTTATACTTGTGGATAATATTTAATAAAGAAATCATTAGTGAAATGCCATTGACCGGTTTCGTTGCACCCTCATCAGAATAGCTCGTGCAAAGAACGAGTTGTTCAAACATTCAAGCATCATTTATGATAAGGGGTTGAAAAAGTGGTAGAAATGGTGATGAATATGGTGGTTGAAATGATGGTCAACATGGGGCTTGAAATAGTGGTAGTAATGGTGGTGGATATAGTGGCTGAAATGATTGTAGAAATCTGGGTTGAAATAGTAATTGTAATGATGGTGGATAAAGTGGTTGAAATGGTGGTAGAAAATGATAATTGAAATTGCGGTTAGGCTTTGTGGTTAAACGTAAGTTCAGAGTATTACAGTAACAACGCTTATGGAGTATAGAATAAATTCAGCACTTACCATCCTCGACGCCGACAGTCAAATCTGTCCTCGTCAGGCGTCTCGCTCCACTCAATACCTAGGATAGTACAAATGTCAAAGTTTAAAGGTCAGAGTAGCAGAACTGAGATTGGCAATTAAGGTTATTACAAGGTAATGATAGTGTCACCAGTTACTGATGATACACTAAATAAATCAGTTGAAGGCTCGAGAAACACACTTTAAATGAACTTTAAGGTAATATTCAGCTCTCAAATTTTAAAAATGATGGCCTTTTTACAGCAAACATTTTTTTTCTGTAGGACACTCTTCAATTATTTGTTATAAAACCAGAGAAAAGTGAGCACCGGAAAGCTTGTTTTACTTACCATAAACTATCAACAGTAATAATCGATATAAAATGATTCCAACCTCTTTGTTTTAATATACTTTTTTGTGTTAGCTCGTTCTTGTCTTAAACATTTTTTACGTCTAAAGCTTATACTATCGCTTTCAGTAATGGCTTTTTTCTGTCACTCCAATCATTATCATCATCATCTTCATCAGCATCCTCATTATCAACATCATCCTCCTCCTCCTCCTCCTCATCAACACCAGGGTGTTGGTCGCTCCTGGTGAAGCTCAATTTTCAACAGGTAAGAGTTTC
>JAAAKM020006971.1:93785758-93809612 GCA_010016025.2 Alatinidae sp. Z8VKAUB7J3
TTCTTACTTTTTTTTTATCAATTCCATCCGAAATATTTTCATTCTTCAGTTTAGTTTATTACTGTATACTTTTCTATTTGGTGACCTTTTTGAACATTCTTCCGTCTTGGCGTTATACCAAGCCGTTTTGTTTGGACTTGAGTTTTTCTTTGGTATTGATGTTTAACAATATAGTAGTATCGTAATTATTATATCATTCCTGTTGTGATGTGACTACACGTGAATGCGAATAAAAGCAAGATGTTGGAGTTTCGATTTTCCACCTCTTTTGTACTAAGTGCTTTGACGGAACTTGCCAGTAGCAGTAGCCCGAGGGGAGATCCAACGTACAAAACCACTTTGTTCATATCAGACAGTCAATCGTTTCAGTGGTCCTTGGTATAGGGAATGCATCTTTAATGGTACCTGTAATTTAGTCTTCGATGATCAACACACAATCTCATCGTACCATCTTTTTACTTTACATGTACAACTCCAGATGTCCAGGGATTGCAGATGGTTCAATGAGGCCCCTTGCTAATAGGTCCTCATGTTTGAGTTTCGATTTTCCACCTCGTTTTTGTACTAAATGCTTTGACAACTTAATAATAATTACCTATGTCAAGATAAGGTACATAAAGGATATACCGACTACGCTAACATTATTTTGCCAACCCTTCCTTGCTGAGACGACTGCTACATATCCATGCTATTGAACTTAAGCGTGCTAACTGACTATGCCTGACATTTACAGACATGGTGACGTAGACGAGAGGGGTCTTGGGTTAACCCTTTTAGCAATTCCTGTACTTTAAGTAAGTTTTGGTCTGATACTACTACTCAACATCCTCTCAGTTCGGATGCATTCCTCGGTACTGTCTCTCATATCTATCTCCAAGTTTATCCATGAGAGTCTCTATATCGTAACTGCCGCTTGTACCAGGTATAACTCGAAATCAGCAACTTTGAAGCCATAGTTCTATGGAATCTTTCCTGTTGGCCGTTAGCTGAAGGATGAAAATGATTAGCTTGACGTACGTGTTTTCTCTATCTCCATAAGTTTGCACACTTTATCCATTAGGGTACCTAGGAAATTTCCTCCTCGATCAGTGTGTATACTACGAGGTGTTCCAAATTTTGTGAGGAATTCCTTCACTACAACAGTAGTAATAGTTTCTGCAGTTTGGTTTGGGTGGGGCCATACTTGTGTAAATTTGGTCAAATAATCTGTAATGGCCAATGTATATCTATTCCCTCTCACCGTCAACGGAAATGGTCCAGCAATATCCATGTAGCACATTTCTAATGGTTCTGTTGCAAATTCTGTCCTGAGAAGTACTCTATGCTTTTTTCCATAGTCTTTTGTTTGTGCACATATGGTACAAGCTGTGACATAAGAACGAACATCAGCTGTAATTCCAACCCAGTAAGACTGTTCGCGGGCTGTTTGTAAAGTCTTCTGGTATCCTGGATGACAAGCGAGCTTACTTGAATGGGCTTATTCAAAACCTCGCCTTCATCTGTCCTGGTAACAGTATCTGGTAATGCTTTGTTTTGGCGCTGTCATCATCCCGTCTGCGAACTAAGACACGATCTAAAATTTCGAGCTGTAGTCACTGCGTCCATAATACTTTAGCGTTTCCTGATTGTAGGGCCATTTCCTCTGGTGTAGGACGTTGACCCCATTCGATGGACACATAGATAATTTCAGACATCCAGGGATTGTTGATCCATTTTTTCACCTACTAAACTACCTTAATACGTCAAATTAAGCCGCGTACTTATATAGGCTGCACCTTCAAAAATGCGGCCCAATAAAAACGCGGCTTAATTAATGGCGCGGCGTTTTAAAACGCGGCTTAATATTTGAAGGGAAAGCAAAGACCGAAGGGGAACTGTCATTAGACCCATTTGCATAGATTTTTAAAGTGGTGTTGAGGAGATAATGGAAGGAGTACTTTTAAAAAGCATTATATCTCAAACTGTCTGTTGACTCCTGCGACCTAATTAGAAACTCTTAAAATGCTAATTTCTGTCAAGTGCGTCTCAATTAAAGCGCGGCTTAATTTAATGCGGCTTGATTACATACGCGGCTTAATATGCCGTAATGAGGTATCCAAACAGGTCCACGAAGCTCATCACGATACTGTAGAGGAAGCTTGTTTAATACGTCAGCTGAGAGAAGCGTATGCGTTGCTCCAGTATCCACTAGAAATGAAAGAACACTATCTCCAACTTTGCCTTCTTCATAAAGATCTGACACACGATCCTCTTGAATGGACAAGACACCACTTGGGACTTAAATAATGGATCAGCCCTCGCCGAGTTGCGTGGCTTGGGCTTTTTTGTTTCCCTGGTTCTTTTCTGGGCATTTACTGGTGATACGTCCCCGTTCTTGACAGTTGTAGCACTTGTACTGTGCCTGAATGCTTTTTCTTGGGCCTCCTTTTCCGTTGGACATGTGCAGCTTTTGCTGCAGTAAGGTGATCCGATTGAGCCCTAGATTGTTCTCAGCAGGTTTTATACTGTAGGTGCTTCTTTCTGATTAGAAGTTACTTCTCGAATCTGGAGTTTTTTGATAGACTTGTTCCGCGTCCGGAACTCCTCACAACGCATAAATGCCTCAGTCTCCAATCCCGCTGCAATTGCGTCGTCCAGAGTTGCCGTCCGACTTCGATAAATTCCTTCCTGCAGCACTTTGGCTTGGATGGCATCAATAAAATGGTTCTTCGTCAGTTTGGAGTGGGCATCCGTGGCTATCCTACAATTTTTTTGCTCTAGTGTCTCTTCAAAACTTTGCCAACATTGTCAGAAATTCCACGCCCTTGCTCACATCTTCCCCCTCTTAATTCTCTAGAATCAAATGCATTCCAATTTCCCAGGTATTTCGTAGTAAAAATAAGTACTGAAAATTCATAGGCCTACTTGGTATCATAGCTAAATTATCTTTAAAAGTACTAAACGATTCTTTGTATGAAGTTAACATTCTCGTTGCAAAAACGTATCCGCCTTGCTGATTTGGCATCACTGGCCAGCAAGGAGTTTTAAGGGACGCACTTATTTTCCATGCAACTGTAAATGAATGTTTGTGGACATCAGATGAGGACCCGTATTGATAATCACAAAGCTGCAGGTAATTTCCTACAGATCAGCGTAATTACCTGTAGCTGCAGGGAATTTCCTACAGATCAGCGTAATTACCCGCAGCAACAGGGAATTTGATATTAATAGGTTTGTTTTACAAAAACTTCCCTGAAGCTGCTGGTAAATATTTTCCCTTCAGCTATCTCAGGAAAGATGTATCAAGTTTTCGTTGAGATAACAAATAAATCTGCTTGTTTATTTATCTTGATTGGAATCTGAAAGTAATAATTGGTTCCGTTGAAAGAAAAGTGTGTCGAATTTGATTAGGTTTGCCTCAGACCCCAACTACATTACAAATGTTTTTTGACACTCCCTCTTTTGTTAGTAGTCAACATTTTACCACGTAGGTCCGCTTTGTCCAAAGACAAGGAAATTCTTTGAACCTTTACCTTAATATTGCGATCAACAATGTACCGATAATCCTCTCAAAGAAACTGTGATTGCTCTCTTTACATCTACATGACAACCGGATTGTTTAAGGGGGAATTAATTATTCTGCAGACATGCGGAAAATTCAGACGTTCTGATTACCCCATTTAATTGTTCGCCTTTCAAGCCAAGACTGCCCTGTTTATTTACGATTTTAAGATTAACCCTACTCAGTCTTAGACATCAAGGCACCATATTTGAATGAAGCATTTCATTGAACACTGAATATTAGCCTTCTCGAACATAAGTGATTGGAAGGAATTACGTATTTGGGGGAGAGCCATATTTGTTTCTACAGGCCTTCTTAAGAGCTTTCCAAACAGTCTGCGCTATATAAATTCTTGTTTGCTTGAGTTAACTGTCTCAAAATCAAAGCCATTTATTGGATTGGCAGCTTAGAGCGATCATCTAACGCCTTTTAAGATAATCATTAGAATCAACTAGTCGTTCGGTAGCTTAATAGGTGAGAGAAAAGAGTACTAAAGTGATGACGTCACAAAACCTTTTTTTCGAGGAATCGCAATGATACCTATATCACAGTGTTAATCATGCCATCAAATGCCCGTATGCAAAATATCGCGGTCAAATCTCATATCCGCTACGAGAAACGGCTGTTTGAATTTGCAAAAGTCCTTAAGGAAACACTGTTAATTTTGCTCAGTTCATAAAATTATGAACTGGGTTCATTTAACAAGGTTTTGACAGGCATGATTTAAAGTTTGAACGGGCATATCTCAACGATTACTCAAGGTATGGTTCTCAGATTTGGACAGGTTGTCTTTCTCAACAAGAAGAAAGGAACCAGTCCAAAAATTATCAAGTTTCTGATATTCATTAAATCGTGACGTCACGCTTTAGTACTCTATTGGACCGAGTGCATTTTGGGCGAGGCTTGGAAATGATGGAAAGTTAATACAGGAAGAGCTAGAGTTAGCAAGGGCCTCATGGTGTAAATAGCAAATGGGTCCTCAGACCCTGGACTAAAACACCGGGGCTCGTGCCTGGTCGATAGCCAGTTTATGCCTTCAGCTCTTACACCCCCCCCCCCCCCTTTCCATGTCTTGGTAACTGATGTAGCTACCGTCTTTTCCCCCTCTCTACGGTAGTGTGTAAATGTAAGAAAGACAGTCGTACGATGTTTTGTGAAATGTAATACTGTAAAAGAAAACAACAAGTAGCTAATAAAGGGTTGCAGCAGAATTCTTAGAGGTAGAGAAATCTTTGTTTATGTGCCGAAATCTTTTAGCGAGTACACTCTTTTGTTGTACTCGTAAGTTTAGTATGATTTCTTTTTGTCGTAAATGTTGTGTGAGTAAATGGTGATGTCAAATAACACAATTTTAATAAATGTTCTGAAAGAACAAGAGCTTCAAAAGTTTTTGAAAATTAATTACAGGAGGGAATGTCACATAGGTAACGAAGTGTGCATTGTCCTTTGGTGGATTTCCTATCAAATGGGAAGCGTATTTGACGCGTAACTTTGATATCTGTTAGTTGAGAATAAGTTAATGCATTAGCATAGCTGCACCAAGTGGATGTAGGTTAGTTGTTTTATCTGTTATTTGTTCGATCTGATTCAATAACAGTGCAAAATTTTATTAAGAAACCTTATCACATGTAATTTATTGACAAAACTAGGGTCAAGTGGCCAGAAGTATTGAACAGGTTTAGAAGAATGCGACGTGTAAAATGTTAGTGTAATATCTGCATATACATATCGCAAGTTTGTTACCGTGAAATGTTATTGAAATGCTTAATATGTAAACAGATGAGAAGAATCACTCGGTGTGCTTATGTAATTTGAAACATACAGGATTTGGTACTAAGTGCGTTCATTCACCTATTCTAAACTAAAAGAACTATTTAAGTAGTGTTTTGCGACGGATTCGCGGCCAGCTCGAGAAAGCAGGAAGGGTGACGTGTTACAATTGCAATAAAAAAGTACAGAAAGGATGAGTAGACAATCAAGCAAGAGAGATGAGAGTAAGTGTGTGAGTGCCAAAAAGACAGAGAACTTGCCCTTTGAATAAAATCTTTGAGAGTGCAGCCCCTAAGACATTACATACATCACGACAACACGACGACACGACAAGACGTGGAGGCAATTCTTTATTCCTTATCAAACACCTCCGAGGAAATGAATTTACATGTAATATCTAACTACAAAGAGTATGTGTGCCGACCAGAAAATACCAACCTTACCAAAATTTTCCTATTTACAAACAGGAGAGAAAAAATTATCATGATCTATTGATCAAAATCTCTAGTCTCCTTGGTGCCTTAGTTGACAAGGAAAAGAAATCCAAAGAAGTCAAGAAATAAATTCGCTATATTGATATATCAAAGATTCAATTCCCGGCTATGATGGCAAGCTCATCTTTTGCAGGAACAAGCATGTACAGCTAGTTTTACTCCCAACCGCAGCAACTTTTCTTTTGCATATGGTATTTATGGAATAAAGAGTGCGATAGTGATGAAAGCACAGCTTCTAATGGCTGCACTCCTGTCTGCGTCTGCATATCTTTATCGACTGTTATTGGAGCCTAGGAAGTCAGGCAGTGCACTATTTCTCAGTTCAATCGGTTGGCATTGTTGTAGGCATTTGAAATAGGATGTATGGAAGGTGCCTGGAACTCACTATAGTAACCACAGATATTTTAAGATAGAGTCAAAATGTTACCTTTTTTGAGTCCTTGTCAAAATCCTATTCGCTTGGCCAAGAATTCATATTATCGGCGGCAAATCTTGAGGTATAGCAGTTTTGATATAAAGCTTCATGATTATGTTCCTTATTGTAGCAAGTTACCATCACAATTTTTAATGTTGTATCGCTACCTTGTATGCTTTTGCATCCAACAAAGTGTTTAATAAGCTGCAAGAACAATCCTTCGGCGCTATTTCCTTAACTCTAGCACCATTCGGTCGATTTGTAATACAGGTCCAGTATGAATGAGCAACACTGTTCTTTCGCTTTTTTCTTCCTTTTTGTCCGTAGAGGGCGAATTTCGTAAAAAACTGGGAAGTCCAAAGAGAGAATACCAGAAATTCTTTGTAATCTTTTACGTGACATAATTTGGCTAAGCTGTGTTCTTCTTTTCTTGGGTTATAACGGCGAGAGACAAATAAATGAGGACAGCCTTGTTTATGTACATTGGGAGAGAACCGAAAAATGCATTTTCTCAGAACTCTTGTTAAATCCAAGCTGTTTTGGAGTAGAGTATACAGTTCTAGAAACAAATTATGAGATACAGCCACGCCATGCATTTTAATTGGAGTTCTTGGATAAAAATAAGACGTGATTTAGCAGTAACAATTCACCACTTCTGCCAATTGCCAAACGCTCACTCAAACACGTTATATACAAGATTGTATACAACGACGCATTAATCAATTTGCTCAACAGACACAAGCCCTTGTGGTTTGTATGGATAGGGAATTTTGCCGAAGGGATTTTCATTTACTGTAACACCAAGATCACTCCCAAGGATTTTCACAATGTTCTTCATGTCTTCAGGACTAACGAGCATCGAACCATGGCTGTTGGGCATTGTTTTGCCCGATGACCAATTTGGCCACTCTCCGGTGTGAATGAGAATGCCACTCCTGTAATCGCTGATGAAAGTATCATTTTCATTCTCGCCAATAGCAGCGTTTCCTTTGAGACCCTTTACGCATCTGATTACAGGGTAAGGCCCAAAAGATTTTGGATCTGGTTCTGGCGAGAGGAGATCTGACGTCATGAGGCCAGTAACTGTATGACCATTTCTTGTCAATTGGTTGAGAGTCTCCCCATGCTCGTTGATATCACCATGTGTACGTACACGAAATTTGTAAATTGTTGTCATCCCTGCGACGTTAATGATAGCTCCCATCGTTTCAATATTTCTATCCTTATACACTGGAATGTAAATTTTGTATTTGTAATCACTCGAAACGTCACCCTTATCATCTTTATAACCGTCATAAGTTAGATTTTCCAATACAGCAGTAGCAGTCTCTTTGTCTAGTTCTCCTGTTTCCTGAAATAGAGAAAAAGAAAACACCTGAACCCTGCATAATATACACAGGCAACAACAAACTAACATATTTTCAGTAGATTGGTTTTAGTCCTTAATTTATTATGCTTCTTCCGTATTCCAAGCTATACGCTATTAAACCGGACATGCTCGTTAGGCCATAACGACCTTGGTTACGTGGTGGCAACGACATTATTAATACAGTGTTTTCTTAATGCCGCTGCAAAAATGTTTTTACTATAGGAAGTATTAGGCAATATGTGTTACAGATTTATAATAGATTAAGTTAACCCTTAGGTATAATTCGTAGAGAGAATTCCTTCATAGGTGAGAACTCTAATCTCTAGAAATACTATAAGAGCCTCACAGAAAATACTGTGCTTAGCATGTCGTTGCCACCACGTAACCAAGGTCGTTCTACCTTGTGGTTTAGTAGTGTATTCAGTACGTCAGGAAGAGCATACAATCTTCAAATTCTCTATAACATCTTTCTTGGTGCTAATTATTAGGCTTGCCTTGGGTGGCATTTTGATCCTAATAAATATATGTCGCTAAAAGCAAAGACAAATAGTTTTAAGGACACTCACGTTATCGGCTATTGGCAAGGTGCTTTTGAAATTTGTCTTGTGAAATATGCTGTTCTTCTTTCTTTACTTGGAAAAATGTTTAGAGACAACGAAGGGGAGGAGAGTATAACGCTCAATAAGGTGTTGACAAGCGCAAGAATCTAGTGTCACGTGTCGCAATTTTCAATTGCTCTTGCTGAACTGTCAGAGTAGAAGGCGAAGGCGACTTGAAGATTTGTATTATTTACGAATACACTCACTGACTTACATGAACATCATAAACTCCTTTTCTACAGAGAACATTTTTTTAATTTTAAACATCTGTCATTATATTTTGACTTATTATACATTATTTTAAACATATATCATTATATTTTGACTTTACTTCACAACTCCCGCAACACCATTAACACAAACTTTCAAAGCAGGGATCCATGTTATACAATTGCTCTTGTTGAAGTTTCATATTAGGAGGCAAAAGGCGACTTTCCGAAATTACGATATTTGTCTAGAAAATCAAATATGTACATACTATTATATACGCAGGTAACATGTACAGTTAACCGTAGATAAAATGTCTCATATACTTATCATACTTGCAAAAAAAATACTTCAGCTACTATGGATTTTTTAGTTTCTGCGTAGTCAAACAACACGGTGAATATAGACCAGTGTACTCTCATTTAGACTATCTCCTCCATCGATAGAAAGAAAGTAAGTAAGGACCGCAAAAGTTCACTTTACGGTGACTGAGGAGATTGACAAAGTAACTAAGAGCCAATGGCGGACCTAAAAACTGTAAGGGGAAGAAGGGAAGACTTCCAATGCTTGACTGACATTATTCGTGCGCCGTTCTCTCTAGGGGGTCTTTATCCAAATTTTTATTGTCATTAATGAACATTATACAACAAGCCAACTACCCAGTAAGCCTATCTTCTGCAACCATGAAATAGACAAAATGTACGGAGAACCACAACTTGTGGATTGGATGAGCTGGGTATTCTTTATTTCATCTGCCATAAAAGGTTTATTTGAGTAGGGCTATTGCATTTTGTGAGTCCTTTTAAATAATCCTCCTTCATATTACCACCCAGCCAACCTCCCCTTTCGCTTACCATTACATTCCAGTGCCTATCTATTCTTTAAAACACTTGTTATTGATTGCATTTGATACTACGGGTGCAAATGAAATTCGAATATGGAATATCAAAATTCGGGATACAGTACGTAATTTGAGAGACATTTCGGGATATACTTTAATTGACCTTCGATATTATCATGCATCATCTACGGAGAATTTTGATAATATAAAAAGCAAGGACCTTTAAAAGCTAAGGCTAAAACTAAATAAAAATTCTCGATAAGAAATTTAGTTGCATGCCCTTACGTTTCCTAACCGTGTCTTACATATTTGTCTTCTTATACTGGAACTCATTCCGTTAAAATTCCTACCCATGTTTATTAATTTTTTAACGTGACCTGCTCACAACTAGATGTAAGTTTCGTCTGTCGCTCCATAAATTGATTTGAGAAGCTACTCTAAACCTTTTACAGATCAATTTTTGCAGATTGAGTGCCGTATGAAGATTTATGTTGAAGAGAAGTAATCATTTTTGTTGGGGCAGACCCACCACCATCTTCATAAGAGATCTGTGCTTATCTGAGGAACATCGCTTTAACAAGTAAGCCTCTTAAGTAGTACGCCCCACTTTTCTATTTCAGAGCACAAGACCACTGGACATGATGTTTCATGTCTAATGTTGGACATTTTGTCCTGCTGTTCATCTAATTTAGATTTTTTCACTCATCAAAGTCCCCTGGTTTCTGAACTGAAAATGATTTTGAATGTCCAACTCCCGACAGTCTTTCTTATTTTCTTTCAGTTAACTTAATTGTCATCTTCTACTTTCTTACCTCTCACCTTGATTATTAACTCTTAATATAAAGATAAGTGCTCAGCACAAGGCGCCGGGATGGCACATAGTTACTTAACATTATTTGATGAGCTTTCAGTGTGTTCTAGCAACATCGTCAAATCACAAATTACACTTCATAAAATACGCTGGGTTAAGACCACAACATATACAATAGGATAAATTAATAACTAACAAGAGACATACTAACAGAGAGAGACGGAAGTTGAAATTTTGTCTACATTAGGTATGTTTAGACAAAAGAAGTGCATGGGCTCGAATTTTTAAGAACCTGAGGTGAGATAAGTAAAGACAGGCAGAGAACGGGTAAGACGTTCCAATACACTGTAGTATGAACAGAGCCCTGTGAACGCAAACTGATAGTATTAAGAAACGGTAGTTACTTATTACATTTAAACTCAACTTTGAATTGAATACTCTGGTGTTGACAATTAAGGACATCTAAGAAGGGTGTCATATATGAGGGTGACAAGAATAATAAAAAGCAACCATCAACGTATCTTCTGTACAAATGACGGCAAAAAGCAGCCGTGCAATTCTCCGTCTACTTACGTTCAAGATGAGCCAAGAATGTATTAGCAAATAAAGGGGCGATGTACCCCATGGCAACACCATCTGCCTGTTCGTAAAGGGCATTATTAAAGAAGATATGATTCTCTTTTCTGACAATGTTGACAATGTGAAAACTGATGACGTGAAAGCTCTGGAAAAGTTGACATGAAGACAAAACCTGATCTATGATTAAACTAAGGGTTTCATCAAGGGGTACATTAGTGAAAAGTGATTTAGTATCAAAATTAACCGCAACAACTTGTACAGAATTCACATTTAGGTTCCATAAGCGGAAATGATGCAAAAAGTATGGTTTTGATAACAAAATTGCTAATAGAGACTAAGTCTTGGTCAAATAATTATCAGTCGTTAGTCTTTCTTGTATCATTTGAATTCACTTCTTGTCGCCTTTTACTTCTTTACCTCTCTCTGATTATTAACTTATTTCCTTTGCTTCGTTAACTACTCTCATTAGACCAATTTTGTATCGCCGTAAAATTTATGACTTCCTGAAGGTCTTCATTTTTGTATGATTGACAAATTTTCTCAGTAGATAATGCAAGATATCATCAAAAGCGAACTAAAATATAGACAGATATTCTTCTCAAATTACGTATTATTTCTTGGGTTTTAATATTCTATTTTTGACTTTGGTATCGTTCTGCTTTACTTTCTTCTACCCCGTTTTCATCAACTTTCAAAATCGACAAGAACAATATTGAAAGTTCTGCATAAAATACATTTGCATTTTGTGCTTGACATCATGTTAATCTTCCGTCGGCTTTGCTGAATTTTGATATTTATCAATGAACTGAATTTTCCTCCTGGCTCATCTAGCACTGAAACTCTGGTTTGATTTATGTTTCATGCAGGGACAACTTTTTTAATGAGAAGAAGCCATAGTTAGCTTGCTGACGCTAAAGCTGTTGCTTTTTAGCACAATAAGACCACTGGGCATATTTCCGTAGCCCTTTTATTCTACTACCTGAACGCGTCTATCCATGAAAAACTATTATTTCTATACGAAGTCGTGAACAAACAATTAGCAGCCATTGCTATGTTAATATTTGTGTTCTTTTATTATTTGAAGTCACTTATTGTCGCCTTTTATTTCGTTATCTCTCACCTATTATTGTACTTTTATTGAAATAGGTGTTTGGTAAGTTTTGTAGATGATTCTCATCAAACCCATTTTGTAGACAATAAGACAATAAGAACAATGACATGCGTCATCAAGCAAGCCCCTTGTAAATAGGTATTGTTTTAATAGGTTTACTCAGTTACTGTTTTCACGATTACAAACATGGCGGACTAGTATTTCGACTCATCTTCATCAATTTGGTGCCGTAACCAGTCTTACGTTCCTGTCACATCCACACAAACAATCTTCTTACTTTACTGCCCACAATAGTTCAATGCAACATAACACTTCTTACACAGGTTTCATACATTCTACCCCTAAACTGAAGCAACAAAACTCTGCTAGTTAATAGAGGAAGTAATCCGCAAAGTTTTCTCAAAGCAGAACTTACCCTACAAATAACTTTTCTTTCATTCAGTGTAAGTTGTGTACTGTAAATGTAAGGGTAATGAGGAGACAACGAAGGACCACAGGTTGGTAATAATTTCTGTAAGGAAGTCCTCTCAGCTATTTGTCTAGCTATGTCTTCGATTAAATAGCTTGTGCTGAAGGACATAATTACATCTGTAGCCATAGCAAACATGTTGTGCTGAAGGGGAAAGGAATATAGGGGGTTCTCTATACATGTATCTCCACATTCATCAGAAGCAGAAAAAGTAGTCGAGAGGATACCATACTAACATGCTGAGAAACTGTGTATGCTTAAATCAAGCTGGATAATGTAGGCCTGCCTAATGACAGTGTAGTAAAGTCACAGGTAAGAAATGCTTAAGGGGATGCTAAAAGGGGCATTGATCACTGTATTATAGATAGTTCTTCACCTATATTTATTTGAGAAATTAAGCATAACATTTTTTGGCATTATAGGAACATATACACTCTTTGGACACCCAATGAACCTTGTAAATGTGATGGGCTATGTAGTCAGTGTACTTGAAAGAGAAAAGTACCACAAATTTGAAGGTGTGTATACTGCAGGGTATTGTATGTATGTTACAATAGATAGTAGGAACAGTGTCATACTTAGAGATTCACCTCTCATAAAACCTTTCTTTTAGTACTACATACAAGATAGGCAAGTCACTTGGCTTGTGTTTCCATAAAGGGAGCTGATGGGATCCAAACCCATGATCCATTGATTTGAAAATCCAAACCTTAACCATTGGACCATCAATTCCAATAATTAAGGTGAGAAATTTTTAAGTCAGTGCCAAAGGGGAATACTTATTTTAAGCATGGCCCTCACCACTGGTGAAATCAGAGGGCAGGCTAGTCAGGCCCTAAGAATTTCAACCAAAATTTACTAAACAGGGTCTTCCCAGTGGATCCCCTTCTATTTAAACTTTTCTGTGTCACAATGATAAAGTTTATGCCATGCAACACCAATACAAACACATGTATATACATATTTTCTTGGTTACGTCGAAGATCTTTCCCTTGGCTCTGTACTAAGTAGTTTGGTATATTCATTGCTCTTGGAGAATGGTCAGGCTCTATCACATCAGCCTGACCTACAGATTTTAGCTGATATAGCGATATGATTGGCTGATGGAAGTAGCAGTAGCCTTTGTTGCATGCTGTTTGGTTATGCCAATATAAAATAGCCTAACCAACACAAGAGACAAGGTCAATCATTATAAAAATGGGGGAATACACTGTAATGATCTTGTAGAACTTTATCAATGAACAAGTATCTTCTAAGCAAAGGTTGACAGGGAAAATTCAATGTATTTACCCCAGTCAATTAACTTTACATCTTTCATGTTCTATGGTTCATCATCCAAATCAAGTATGATTTACAATTGTTTTCCTGTTCAAAATCTTACATAAAAATAAAGGAATCTATCCGTCTCCTTGTTAATTGGCTAACAATACAAAAAATAAAGTTGTGCCAAGTCTGTGAGTACTTGTCTGCAAATTTAGTCAGGCTGTATTAAAATAACCTGCCACGTTTTTTGTCATGAAAGTCTAATGCTGGGGACAATACACTTTTATTTATTTCGTAGAATTGACTTCTCTGTTTAACCCTACCTAGCATGGGGGGTGGGTTGGTGGGCTAGTAGGCCGGCGGCTGTGAATATTGATTAATAACTTTTGAATGGCTTCTTCTAAGTTTCTGAAACTTTCTTACTTGTCCTAACTTTTATCTGGCAAACTTTTGGTAAGAAAAATTTTGCCGTCACGGCCTGTGGTCTGGTCACTTGACCCTGATAAAAAGTTGACCATATATGGTGGAAAACTTCAGGGGGCTATAACTTGAGATGTTTTGGGTGAATTTTACAAATATTTTGTAGAATGATCTAAAATTAAGTTTTTAATACATTTCAAATCAATTAATACTAATTAAAAGCTAAGTAGCATTAATTAGTGGGTAATTATCAATTTTGATGGCGTCATACTTCCAATCCTAAGTTTTTGACAAATTTGTATCTAAAAACCATAGAGAACGGTTGCAAGTATATAAAAAGGGCTAAATGACATTTAAAACAAGTATAACCACATCTTACTGTTCAAAGAATGCATATCATGACACATAATCGACATCTTTTCTGTCAAGTGGTTTAGCTACGATCGTTGAGACTTCTCATCTTTACTATTGGTTCAATATTTGTCACGAATACTTATATTTCTCAGATATTTAGAATCAAAAACTATTCTATTGCTCAAAACAGCTTTTGAGGTAACTCTTGCTGCTATTCCATTTCAATCAGACTTACATCCGGTAAACGTTTTGTGACATAACTACCTTACCTTCTGATACTAATGAAAACACATATTTCACCAATAATTTTTCAATAAAAACGTTTAAATTCAACCTACTAGCACATATATCAATTATTACTATTGTAGGCCACGTATCATGATGTAAGAGAACAATGATATTGTAAGTTTAGTTTATTAAAACCAACATCATCCAGGGGTTGGCCATATATTGAAAAAGAAAAGTTCTTTCAAAATCTTTCACAATATCTCAACAGGAAGCAAAATTTTAGCTATTGGTATGACCCCTAAATAAAGGCGTTGTGTACCACTGAGCCTGACCATCTCTTCAAACCTGGCTTTGCCACTGACGGTTGCACTGTCTATCTCTTTGCTCTCCTGTGAAATGTACCCCTTATTGCAAATTAGGGTGAAATGAATACACATCAATCTAGCTTATATTTTTCAATCTACTGATTTATGATTAAAACTCATTTACATGGCTACATACATTATACCTGCTGCACAACAACAATCCAAAGTATATACCATTTTATTTGGAAAAAAAATTGTTTACTCCATGTACCTCTTCATAAATCACAAACTACAAAACTGGTTATGAGGCAAATAACATGAAAATTGTATATCTTTTACATTATTCTTGAAAGTTAACAGCTTAACAATCCATTCATCTTAGATCTACTACTCCAACATATAGCTGTGTGTGTCATAGATAATAAATATCGCTCCAGTAATATTCATAGTTAGGTGAAACATCCATGTCCTTGAAATTGCCAATGTACGATTTTTCGTCTGTATATATATCCGAGTATGATGGTATCTTAAAAATGCAAAGAAAGGTAGGATATTACAACTGCAAGGAAGGTATTATATGCCAACCAACGATGATAGCACTTTCATGGCCAATGCCAGGGTTTAAAACACTGATGCTGCATTTTACTCTGCATTCTTTGCCAGAATTAACTTTGTAGTGCTTTCTTTAGTACAGTTACAGGATATGAACATTTAACGGGAATTTACTACATTTCTTTTCAAGAAAGACAAACTTGATGCTCACTGAACGTTTCTCCTGTGTAAGTACATCCTGCCATAAAATTCCTTCAGTTATTCACACCAGCCTTGATTTCGATGGAAGGTCTCCCAAGTAATGTTTTCAAACAAGATACTGAAAAAATAGTATACCTCAATGGAACTTTCACTTGTTTCCGCCAGGAATATTAAATGAGCCAGTTGAGAAAGTGGACGACTAGTTTTACCAAAAAGTTTGTTTTCGTGGAAACTGACGAAAATATTGGCTAAAGTTGGTCCGAGGGGAGAGCCCATACCAACTCCGTCGACCTGTCTGAGCATTGTGTCATTGAAGCTGAATTCCTTCGACTTAGTAGCGGCGTTCATCAAGTCAATGAACACGTCCTTGGGAACACGAATTTTGCTGGTCGATCCTTAGATTTTGCATAGTTTTGGCAAACGTAACCAAATCTTTGATACAGCTTCCCGAAAAATGTTTCCATACGAGTTCTAAAATTTTGATAACCACTTGTCTAGTTCGTGCCAGTCATTGACAAAAATAGGAGTACCTTCCTTATATGTTTTGGGTAACCCATACATGCGAGGTCGTTGAGAGCCTGTAGGTCTAATTTGATAAATAAATTTCACGTGGCAAAGTTTTGGCTTTTTTTACCAGGTTTACGCAACGTACACTCGAATTTGCCGTATTGTCGTGCTTGGACACCTCACCAATTTATGTCAAGTTGGTAACGTCATCTATAATGTTGTCCATTTTGGCACGATAATCGGCCTCGTTTAAGATAACCACCCCTGACCCTTTGTCAGCTTTGTTGATGATAATGTCAACGTTGTTACGAAGTGATTTTATAGCCTGGAAATGCTCTCTGTGCATATAGAAATCAGTAAGATCGTTAGATGTATCACAATAAGCATGTGCCAAATCACTCAGTCTGGCTTTTATGGAGCTGAGTGCCTCATCCGATATCGGTCTGTGTTTTGACAATCGATTGAAAAGAAATTTTAAATTCAGCAAAAACTTTTTCTGTCTTAAAGGTAGTGCTAGGGATAGAAAATTCAAGGCCATGACCGAGAACAAACTCTTCTTTGTCAGAGAGATTAACAATATTTGTCGGAGTCACGTAAAGAGCTTCCGAAACGTTTCTTAATAAGTAAATTTATGTTTTGGTCATGTCTAATTTTAGTTTATTGTGACATACGATCATCAACTTTAGCAATATAGCGACGTAGTCTAATAGTGTAAAAAAGCGAACGGAATTTACGAATTCTAACCCATTGCCTTCGATAAAACGTGTTAACTCTCATTAACTGAGCCTCTCAAGTTTTCAATTTCGTCGTTAAGAAACGCACGTTCCATGGTTGGGCTATGTTTGGCACGATTTTTTTCTATGCGACTTTTGATAAAGCTAGGAACGACACGTTTCACAATACTTAGTTTGTAGAAATGAATAGAAAATTTTAATAGCTTGGCATTTGGTTGTTTTCCTGGCGAACCATTTCTCAGTATGGCCATATCCACCACTTTGCTAAGAAAAAGTGGCTTAACGTTATGGCACGATGCAGTTTATCATTATCCATAGACATTACTCTGGGTAGTAATAGTTATGGCACAATACCTCTCACTTTTGCTCACTCTGTACCAATGAACAACTTTTTTAATCTTTTTGCTACAAACAAGGTCTTAATGTTGTTACGGGTACGCGAGCTATAATAAAGGCCTGCTAGAAATTACTCAGTAAACAGACTTGAGTTAAGTAAATCATGTAAAGGATATTATTATTATTAGGTAATCACTACTACAAAGAATCGATTTTAAAATATAGTCCCAAAGGAAGATAGTTCATTCAATTGTTCATAATGTTCATAAGGTTCATACCGGTATATATATATTGGTGCTTGGTGACGGATTGGTTCTATCTTTGATTTCGACGGATCTTTAACTGTCTTCGTGCGAGGACTTCCAAGAGCTAAACAGTGGTCCTCCAAACGATTCTCAAACGTCTTCATTCGATGTAGATAACGAAATTCTTTCTCTATCCATTTTTTCCTTCTCTTTTATAAGGTATATGATGATTCATTGACATAAGTTGTATAATTCATAGGACACGCCCCAAAAGTCAGTGTTTGGCAATTTAACGTAAATCTTGGAATACGCCCTGCTCCTCCTTCTAGTATCAGTGACGTAAGCATTATCACTGACCTCATCTCCAAGTCATATGTAATACATTTTACTTTTGGACAATACCCGTTACAATGTCCATTCGTGTATCTTCCCATATCATTTTGGACAGTTTTAACTTCGTATTAAAAAATTGCCTCCATCAATTATGTTATGTGTATGTTTTTTCATCTCTAGTTGATGATGGAACTGGTGTTATCTCAGTAACATGCTGGAAGTCAGTAACAGATGATGATGGTCAGTATGCAGATATCCGACTGGGTGATCTTGTTTCTGTTTATGGAAAATTGTCCAACTTTAGAGATAAGAAGGAAATCACTGTCAATTATATCCGTATCCTTTTCAGGCATGCTTCAATTTTAGATCGCTATTAGTACACTTTTCGCAGTTGCGAAATATCCGTGGACTTTTATACCCTTTGAATTGTATAGAACCCTTGCGTTATAATTTAGATTACTTTCAGGCAGTTGAATTATATTCATACCTATGCATATTCCCTTCCTTTCATTATTACAAGGGCACCCCTTGTATTTTAACAGCAGCAAAAGATAAGAGGATAAGGAACAAATGGTAATTGTCAAAGACCTTCACCACCAGAAGTTATTGAATGTACGAGCTTTGATATCACCAGCATTTTGTACATAAACCCATGTACATTTTGTTCATGGGAACTTTCATTGAGTAGATCGACTATTAACACTTTCTTGGATGGGAAACCTGATACCTGACAGCAGGCGCCTACCCCCTACCACAGAAACATAAATCGGAAAATTATGATGGGGAGGAGGAGCAAGATTAGGCAAACTGCTTTTCCTAGTTAAAAGGATAGGATTATTATTTGCTACCTGTATTCTTAAAAGACTTGATCAATTGGCGCTCTTCTTGCACAGTCGTCCGAAATGATCTGAATGAAATGAACGTTTTTAGCCAACCCAACTTTATTTTTTGAAGGAGCCAATCGGAATTTTGATTGCATGGGTTGTTTTGGCCTAGTGCTGTATAGATTGTCCGAAGAAACCCAACGCGAAAAGGAATTCATTTTGTCCTCCGAAGACATCTCTTAATGTGAATAAACGATATTCTAGATACTCCTATGGGTTACTTTACTTATCAATATTAGATGTAGCAAAAGCAACATTTCCAACCTGAGGCTGAAAACGGTGAAAACGTGAAGTATTTCCAGAGCGGATACAAATATTATATTACTTTTCCAAATTTAGTATGTCCTGCTACGTTCTTGACTAGTATCACTAAGTACTGCTGACTATCGACAGGACCTTTTTGTCATCAAAAGTGCAGTAAATGCCATTTCCGTGAACAGCAATACCTACTTCTTCTTCTTTTCCTGTTCGTTTCGGTTGTCGTATTGCCCTTAACTCGTTGGCTTGACTTCAATCAGATAAAGAACTTGACCTGAATGCCGATACACAGTTGATTGGTATTTTTTTGTTATGCTCCAATTGGTGAACACAAGTATGAACAGTACAATAAGACTGAAACATGATATATTTCCATACTCCCATTCCCAGCCACATTTATAACGCATGGTCATTGAGCCTTCCCAGGATTTCTTAAGGCAAATGCTTCAATTACTAGAAAACACTGCACAAAACCTGCTATCAATATTGTATCATGACTTTCAATATCATATACTATTATGGAAAGTATCTACAGGTTGGGTTACCTTGACAATAATTTTGATTTTCTTATTCACAATGCTGATCCAAGGAACAAAGGTGCAACATTAATTATTTATGCATCTTTTTAAAGTTAGAATCCTTAAATTAAACGTTGGCTGATCATTGTTGTTTGGTCATTTAATGCCATCATTTTTTAACTTTCAAACAAAGAATATTTATGCATAGTGCCCTAAAGATGCCTATTTAATCAAAAAGAATGCAAACCTGACTTAATACAAATCTATACATGATGTTAGTGATTCTTTCTACTATAGTTTACAACGACTTTAACTGTCTACTTTATTACATTTTTTGTTGCCTCTCACCAAGGATATCTTTAACTTGATAATGAATGTTCTACTTCAGCAAAACGTTCTACAAAAATATTGTGAAATATAAATCGTGAAATAGGGTCAGACGTGTTGTAATAGCAAAGGCCAAATCTGAGCCATAAGTTTTAGGCTTTGATCAGGGAATATTGAGTTGCATAAGTAGCATATAGAGATGCGGAAGAACACAGTTATCATTTTGATTTCAGTACACATTATTTTATGGAAAAACTTTTTCAGGAAACCATCAAATCTGGTTTAAGGCTATCTTAACAGACGCCACATTTAAGATGCAAGAAACATAGAAAATCTTTTCTGGGCCAATATGATTGCCAAGAGACGTCGGGTTAGATGTATATTAGGATTAAATAAATGCAAAAGAGCAGAGAGTCCTTACATATGGCAAAGGAATATCAATACTAAATGTGGATGCATTTAAAGTGGCAACTTTGTAATGAGCAGATCTTTTACAAGCGTCTCAAAAGAAGATTTATTCCGCTTTCCAAAGTTGACTATTGTAACAGTTATCCTACATATTACATCGATCGTCCATTTGCCACGTTAACATCGCGCTGATAAGATAAGACTTGAATCTACTGTGACATAACGCCGTTCTAGTCATAACTAAAATATTAGACTTGTTTATCTCAAGAAGTTGCCATAAACTGATGCTGTCTCCTGAAAGTTGCAATAAGCATCACTAAATGACATTGTGTATGAATTGAATAACACAAGGCTTATTATATTACATGATTACAATGTCATACACAATGACACTGGAGCATTATAAATGAGTATTTGGTTCATTATTACCATAATCAGATGCCGTATTTTATAACATTAATTGTTCCTTACTTCCTTATCCTCACTTATAACGTTAGAAGTCGATTCTGAGCGTTATTGTGGCAATCAAAATTATGAATCGTTGTGAAGGCTACCTTAGCAATTTGACATTATTTAGTTCTTCTTCAACTATGAAATAAAACTTTGTAAACATCCTCCTGCATGTAAGGATTCTAGTAATAAAAATTAGGCTGTTATATAATTATGTTTAAAGAAAGATAAATTCTTGGTATCCATTAGACCTTGTCGACACGTCTGGCAACAAAATAAAATGTCTACCTGCCCACTCTGCCAAACAACTTCCCACTATTGCTGGAGTTTTAAGTTCTAGGATTAACGTTAACCACTTAAATAAAGTTGATGTATTTATCTAAAGTAAGATCTTAATAGGCAGACAACTGGTGTTACGAATTACTTCTTCGCACACTTACCATCATCGATAGAAGAGATGCAAGAGTAGGTTCCACCTTTTGATGTCTTGTTGTCATCTGGCGGCTCAATACTTTTCAGTTGGTAAGAGAGAGCGGGACTTAACGCCATCGCTCTCTTGCTGTTTCCTGCCTCTAACAAACAGGATCAGTGTACCTGTAAAAAGGATGTCATTTTCTTGAGTTAAATGCATTCACCCTCACATGTTCTTTCTCAATCCGATGAGTGAAAATCCAACAATTGTAAGTAATCTCTCGATCCGGCCTGGGGTGCAGCACCTAGCACCAACTTCATGAAGTGCTGATGCGCAATGCTTTCCAAGTTTTCCTTATCGATAATCGTACAACGTTCAACCCACTTAGCACAAACCAAAAGATTCAATTACTAAGAGAAGAACTCGTCTCCATTATCGTAATAAAACGATAAAATGCTCTGCAAGAGGAGCACCTTTTAAAATATTGCAGCAAATGAGTTCAATGTGTACATTTGGGAGTTGTGAAAATGTACACGTTGCGCGTGCGCAATACTGCCTTTGTCTCAAAATCAAATACAGTATCTCTCGATCACTTCATTGCCATCACGACAACAGGCGAAGGAGTGTGAAATGGTTCTTGTGGAGATCAAATCCTGAGTCGTCTTTCCTCTTAATTTCAGTTAGTATTTGATTCGAGTAACCGTATAGGACATCAATGACAGCGAATAGTACAGCAGGACTTAGGACAGAATTTTGAAAATGTGCGTAGGCCTATGTGTGGAAGGGCTAGCAATGTCGACGACAAATAGAATGATGCCAAAAAGTACCTTTTACCGTGCTATGTTCCAAGGATGATGCAAGCTTTTGAGTAGTAACAATAAAGAAAAGCAAAAGTAATGTACATCTACAAAGAAATTCCAGGCAACAAAGATTTTTCTGAGGATCTCTTCGTCTACAAAATTACTCCCAATAAGTCTTCCGTCATTCTCTAGCACAAATATATGCTGTTCAGATCTTCGATGTTAATGAAGAAACTTGAAAAGGTTGTTAAACTGATCAGTATTATAATTGATCCTTATAATATGTTGATAGTTTTGTAATTAGGGAAGAAGATTTAACCTTTGATCGGTTCATTTCATTGATGGGAGACTTTATCATGGGCTGTTTACGTTTAGCTCTTAAAGTTGCAACTGTCAATAGAACTTTGCCTACGTTCACTACATTATTGCTATTTAAAGTTTTAGAGTGCAATGTGCAAAAGATTAGACAATTATCTGAGAAATGTTGAATCTTTTAAAGATAGTCATAGTCTGCAAAGTTTCCTTAATGCAAACAACTGCATGTTTCTTTACATCTGTTTGTGGTCTTAGCAAGTATGCCTTGAGACAGTTATGAAAAGGATAGTAGCTGCACACTATAGGAGGACGCATGTGTTAATATTAACTAATATTAACTGATCAATTTAGCTACACAGCTTTCTTAAAATCACTTAAGTGATAGAAAGTTAGGGGAAGTATATTTCCATTCCCTGAAGTTGTCATCAGATCTGAAATTAGGTACTTGTTAGAACACTAGCGAAATAAAAAATCTCTTACCACCGGGAATCGAACCCATTACCCACGCTTTCGCGGCGTGCCCTCTCGATGATGCTTAGGTACTTGTCTTAAACATCTTGAATATTTTTAAAAATCTGAAACATCCATGTACCTGAAGATAGCCGCCAGTCTTGTTGGTAAATTTCACAAACATGATTCAAAGTGTTATTTTGATGGATTATACTTTATCTTCTCTCAATTGATTGTTATTTTCTGGTTTTTCTCCGACCCCCTATATATGAAAAGGCAAAGCTGCATGATGATTTACGTCATAAGAATGTAGATAATATCTTAAGCTTTAAAAACGTTATATTGCTTTTATGTAAGCATAACAGGTGCGTTTGCTTAAATTTTTCTTATTGTAATTGGTCAGTGTTAATAATTGTTTCCACAGATTTTAACATTGATTCAGTGAGATAAAAACTGTTGGAATCGGAACATTTTAAAAGAAACAAATTTCCTTCGTATAATCTTCGTTTTTCTTCATTAAATGTGTGTGTAATCACTACTTCACTCTTCCCTAATAGTCGTAGCCAGCTCTGAGAGAGTGTGGCACCGAAAATGAAAAAGGTTGACCAAAAGTTACAACAAATTCTACCCCTTTGCCCCGCTTAAAGTGTGTTGCTAGTCGTCACAACAAGAATGATACCTAGATTAAAATAAGTGCCCAGCGCGATACAAGTTGATAAAAGATAATCAATCGAAAATGTTTACGTCCTTTGGGTGTGTTTTTCTACCAACGTCCGTTAGGCTATTGTAAAAATACAAAGCACGCTGAGTTAAGACCTCAACGTAAACAATAACCTGCATTTACAACAAACAAGAGACGTACTAATAGAGGGAGAGGGGAATGGAGCTTTTGTAAGTTCATAGCAGTAAATGGCATAGACAAAGAAAGACTTTCTTTGAGCAGAAGCACAAATGCAAAAAAAAACTGGAGCAAGAAAAGTCAAATCATATGTATAGAATACAGTATCACCGAGAAAAGAGGATTTGAAATGTCGGCTTTGAAGAGACCCCTAAAAATAGTAGAAACATAATAGTTTCTACTGCTCTAGTGTTCTCTACAAAACAGACAATTCAAATCCTCTCTTCTCGGTGAAACTCACCGCTTTCAATGGGCTTTGAACGGATGGCAGTTCTTCCTTAGTCAAGTTACATGGCGCAGAGATTCTGGTCTCCAATTACGCTGAGCTGGATGTCGATGTCCACCGGTGGATGATTGGGAGCTAATGAGGCAACTAGAGAAATGGAGTATGTTAATATCGGAGGTGACCTAGCTCAGTTGGTAGAGCGCACACCGCGAAAGCGTGGGTCA
>JAAAKM020006971.1:93809712-93850036 GCA_010016025.2 Alatinidae sp. Z8VKAUB7J3
CTAGAGAAATGGAGTATGTTAATATCGGAGGTGACCTAGCTCAGTTGGTAGAGCGCACACCGCGAAAGCGTGGGTCACGGGTTCAATCCCCGGTGGTGACATATTTTCTGTTTCGCCAGTGTTCTTTGCAAAATAGTAACAGTCAACAGCACATAGACGAATACTAGGAAATGGAGGGGAAGAATAGGAGAATATCTTTAACTTGATTACCATGGTTTTATTTCAGCAAGACGTTCGACAGAAATGTCTGATATATGAATCATGAAATAGGGTCAGAAATGTTGCAACAGCAAAGACCAAATCCTAGTCATAAGTTTTAGGCTTTGATCAGGAAATGGAGGGGAAGAATGCACTCTGTCAGTTACAGGTGAAAGTAACAAATGGTCCACCAAGTGCCTATATAATTGACGTATTGTCAGAGCTAAACATGCTGTGGTAGAAAAGGGGACACTTAAAATGGTAGACCACGCCTGACCAGGGGGAGAGGTTTAGGGTTACCGTAAAAAAACTCAAAGGCGAAGTACTTGGGTAAGGAAATAAAGTAATAACTAAGAGAGAGATAAAATATAAATTTACTTCGTTTTTGTTAAAAATTTTGAGGTGATTTGTCTCTAATCTTTACCGTCGTTAGTTTGTTCTTCATGTGAGACTTGAGCAGTGAATCCTGAAACATCATGTACGAATTTTAAAAAATCTTTTTCGTACTCAGGCTTTCATTAGTAGTTTTAAAACTATTAGACGACATCCTTTTTAGACAATAGGAGCGAGTTGCAACCAAGCTAGCCTAATTGCAGCGTGATATCGATTTTAAGGAGTTCTGCTTAGACGATGGATTGCTTTCGAAGTACAAAAAATTATTATTGATTTTAGGTATGCAGGATGAAACAATTTTTCCCAAGGGTGCTATTTCATTTCCAATGAATCTGAACAGGATGCTTTTAAAATAGTAGGGCAGAAAGTCAACAACAACATCTATTCCATCACTCCACGGCTTCGCGATGAAATTTGGAAGTGGGGATGGATAACAGTACTTTGACCAAGTTAACTTATTCAATGCAGCACCGACCACCTAACTGTTTGGAAAGTTATTTCAATCAGCTAGCCAGAGGCCGACAAGAGAAAATGTCCGTCAAAGCACTGACTCTTTATTGTGAATGGTACTTCCATTAAATGATATGATATATGTTTGTGTCTACAGGAAAAGATTGACAATAGATTCAAAGGCTTACTTGAAATTGTTGATAGGATTGTACACTAAATTATTGATACCAAGCTTACAGTCATTATCTGTCCTTTCCGGCCCCGGAAACTGTTAAAACATTTCTTATGGAAATATCCCTTCAAACCCAGCGCATTGAGAAGCGGATGACAAATCGTAGCTTAAGGCTTTGATAACAAATATCCTATGTTTGGAAAGTAGGAAATTACAGTTAGCAGGTGGAATTGCTCGCTTCCCTGATAGGAACGAGTTTGCCGAGTCGTTACCCTGCTTCTTGGATTCAATTCCTTACAGGCAAGGGATGCCATTTGTGCTTGAATTAATTTAAAAATAAGGATACGAAGGGTGGAACGATGGGATTAAAATGTACTGAAGTCTTCCAAGTGTTGGGTAAAACAGTTACGAGATGTAATCTCATCTTGTTAGATTTTTAAGTTGCGAGAAATAGACATGGAACCTGATAGGAGCTCTTTCCAAGTGTTCAATCAGAACTTCTTTTCAAAAAGACATTCAAATCTTTTTAAAACTGTTGCTGAAGGAGTTATAGTGTGCGCAAAATATGAAGTTTTAATATTTTGGATCTATCACTAGAATAAAGTTTTCATCCGAGGAGGAGGGTCAACAGTTCCTTCGCAAACAACATTAAAAAAAACATTAACTTTGTATTCTGGCAACACCATAATCCAAGGTATAGGAGCTTCCATCTAATATAATAACGATTAAGTTCATAAGACACAACTCCTTTAAAACTACATTTAAGAATTGTGGAAGGAAGAAATCTTTCAAGAGCCACGAAGTTTACATCTAAGAGGTTGGTCTGACAATTTACGCATTAGAAGGAAAATTTGGGAGTACAGATGAAGAGAATCCGTCTGCAAAATGTTTTGCTTGACTCTTAACACTTTCCTGACGTTGGCTGTACTGAAAGACTTCAGAAGAAAGACGTTAGTAATGATATCTTTGTTAAAAATTTCCTTCGACAGGTTAATATCATCATATGCATGCCAATGACTTACGTTTGGTAGGGTAGAAAGCTAGCGTTGCAGACTTTTATTACTTTCGGTTTGTTTGCCCTCCATCTGGAAAGCGGAAATGAGATTTCATTTCCGGAACGCTCAGACTGCAAACGACCTATACATTGATCCAGCCTGTCAATTAGGCAACGTCAATGGACCAGTCACATTGCGGGAAGAAAGGATTTTTCGCGTAATATTTGTTAGATCCATCAAGCACAAAGAATTTTTTAGAAAATTACGGTCAAATCCTTGTAATTTATATTTCACTAACGAGGATTATTGGATTATTGCCATCCCATTTTATGAGATCTTTGCTAGAGTTCGGGATTAACAACTTGCTAAAATAACAATGCTTTTCTTACTGCATGCGTTTCTTATATTTGCTATCCACCCAGTCTTCCGTTCTCCCGTCTGTGTTCCTTCGAGCGCAGGTCCAGCATCGGATGATTCGTGGAAGGTTGGAGCTTCGGTTGCGGTTGTTGTTTGTTGTCGGTTGCGCTGAAACAAGATGGCCACTCAAAATGTCAGCACTATAAGAATTGTCTTGCATTGTCGACGAGCGTTGAAAGGGATTATTTTGACAGAATACAAAAATTAAAGTAGATAAGTGATGTTTTAACAGTATCATGATGTATTACAGATGTCAAAGGCAATCGGTGCTGTAGAGTGGACCATTGCAGCGACTTGAAAGATCTTGTCATTCTGAGGCTCAGCCGTCCTCGAATTTTATCCTCGAAATCGAAAGTAGCAACATCAGTATTCCTAATTGAAGCACTTTGGAGTATAACGATATGTTTGTTTTAAAAGGTTTTAAAGCATTGCCATATGAAAGGATTGATTTGAAGACACCCTCATAAATTCCAGAGATGAAAGGGACGACTTTTACAGAAGTTTGCAAAGAACGGATGAAATCTCTCAGTCTTCAAGAGTTTCCTTGTGGCCCAGGCCCTTGGGTGAGTAACAATCTTTGCTTTAGTTCCGGGGACAACATATGGGTTTTAATTTATTGGTTGTAAAACTTTTCTTTGCTTTATAAAAGGAATTTACTGTTGTGTAAGACCGTAGGTCTAACCAGGTCGTGTCTCCATTGTTGATTGCCAGCACGTGATATATTGATTGCCTCCGTCTCCAAGTACAGTGAACTTTAGCCTAAGCTGCGTACGCTCAGTTGTAATGGCTTATCTCGTTATTCGAACTATTCGGAGTTACTGTGTTATAAATTAATATGTTTCAATTTCCGCAATCGTAGTTTGTTATATAGGCCTAGCCTATATAGGCCTATAATTCAAATTGTTTGTCTCTCTATAACTATAACTGTGATTGGCCATAGACTGTATGCTCCTCATAGGCCAATCATCCAATGTATAATAGTAGGACAAAATCTTCCTCTAGATCGTGAGAAATTTTATTGTAATTTTTTTGTAGAGAAGTGGATTACATTGGAAGACACAATATGATTTGCAGAGTTCAGACCAATCGACTGTTAACAGTAAGTTTATTAGAATTAACAGATCTAGAAATGGAACTATCATATTTTTCCATCTAATTAGATTGTATTGTTATGTGAAATTAGCCTTGCAGCTGGAATCACTGTGTGATGAACAATGAAGGGTTAGGACTGAAGACATTGACGTTGGTTGAATTGAAGGAGTCATCATTTTCAGTTACTGGTGTAAATAAAACTCAGGTATAATGTAGATAGCACAAAATCTCTTTAAAGAATCTACAAGGCTGTGTGAAGACTTTACCACAAGTCGCTTCGTCTTTTAGCAAGGATAGGTTGTATTATCTGTTCCCATTGATGACAGATTCTTCCTATGTTGTGCAAGAAGTGGTCGTACTGGGTGGCTTAGCCTGCCTTATTATTTGTCTATCTGTCCTGTAGTCTATACTGAGTGACAGTGCCCAGGGACAACCCATTTGCCCTTTATTTATTAGCTAGTCTATTTCATGTTTTTACGCTTTAATTTAGTATAGTTTCAAACTTGGGCACACTGCGCATTATTTTGATTAAGACAGTGCCTCAAGTTAGTGATAGAAAATCTTCCAGTTGCTCTTATAATCCGCTGTAGTGCACTCTATTAAATGTGCTGCACTTCTTTTATTTACCAACAAGTTTCTATGGTGGGTAAAAAGTATGTAACTGCTTATTACAACATGTTCTTAGTGATCATATAAATTACCACTATATACATAGGGCTCTTTCCTTTGTTTCAGAAATTTATACATATAATTTAAAGCAGGTGTATTCTTACTTTCTTATATAAAATTGAAACATAATTATTTTTCCACAGGTAACAAAAATGCTGACCTGTTCTCTGTAGAAAGCCTACAGAGTTTGATGGGATCTGATACATTTTCAATTGATCAGAGTCTGAGCAAAGATGTAGACTCACTACGAAAACTTGCAACTACTTCTGCAACTGCATTAAAGGAAAAAGACCTTTATTTCTTACTGACATCTTTGAGGCTTGTAGATGAAGGGGTGAGTTTATTTTGACCACTACCATTAAAACATATGCCTTTACTTATGCCATAGGGCCTACTTGTGCAAGAATGAACAACCATTTCGACTATCATGGTTGTTTTAGTGATAATGATACTTATGCCTCGCTGATGATGATGTTGGTTGTGTTGGTAGTAGTAATGGTGCTATGGATGACAGTAGTTGAATTGTTTACAGTTAGCAGTGGAGAAAATATAGAGATGACTATCATGCAGTGCTAGATTAACCTTAATACAATTATGGCTAGCCAAAAAGATAAATGCCACAAAACGTTTTTACAAGTATAAAAACCAGGCAAGGACAGAATTTCTGTTATTTTTTTTATGTAAATAAGTTTATTGAAGGCTTTTTGGACCCTGTGTTGCCTTGTAACATGTTAATTGTACATGTTTGATAGGATTAAAGCATATATCTGGGTTTTTTTCAGGTCACTTTTAAAAATATGTATCAGGGTAAGCAGATTTTTAATCTAGCATTAGCAAAATATATGTAGTGCCAGACAGTATAAATTAGTACGTGGCCTGTATTCCTTCTTTTTAGATCACAGTTATTGACAATGGATTGACAAGATTCAAGAATCTAACAGAGTTGATCCTTAGTGCAAACCAAATATCAGATATTGCAGGTCAGAATCTACCAAGAAAACTAGAGGTAAGGTATTCCTTGAAGTTTGTTACCAAAATATTTCTTGATATCTCAAAAACTATTTGTACATTGAGCAAAATTTTCCATATATATGTTACCAATACTGGACTTGTAAAGTGACCATATAATAAGCTTAAACCCTTCTTATAATACACAGAATTGTCAAAAATATAACAGGGGGGAGAGGATACTGCAAAAGAACCTCAGGTTGTACAGACTGGGTACAGATTATGGCAGGCTATGTGTAAAGACAAGGTTATGTCTACCAATAATCTTTCAACTAAGATATCACTGACTGTCATGTCATCGAACACCCCCTAATATGTCTCTCAATGGAACTTGACCGTAATCAATTATGCAATTGATCATTACCTCTACAGTAAATAGTTTCAAACGGAATTTTTAAGTGATTTGTCAACTTCAACATTTACTAAGTGAAGACTGCATTTTTCAAATTTTGACAGTTCAAAGCTCCCTACCCCAGCCAATCCCTGGTCCTTTTGTATATAAAGTACAAATAGATGCTCTTTTTGTAAAGCTGTCTGGGCCATCCAAACTTGCATCTGTTGTCCCAATTTAACTTTCATCCATTTTGCTGCCAAACAATCACAAATGAGGCAAGTCAAAAGGGGGAGGCTTCTCAGTCTTTTGGCAATGAATAGATGTAGTATCTGTTCTCATTGATGGAAGATTTTTCTTTATGATCCATGAGGGTTGGTCCTACCAGGCAGTTGATCCTGCCTCATGGCTTGCTTCTCTTTTACCCTTATGCCCCCATGGTGCTTTTTACTCTAAAATAATCTACTTAATAGATGATCTATAAGCAAACTATTAAAGCTTTAAAATGAGGATTCCACATCCATGAGCAGCCATGAGCAGCCATGAACAGATTTAAAGTAGGTTTTGCAACCATTCCAAATACTTGCACAACCCTAATAGAAATTTCTAATGATAAGAGTTTAATATAATGAGATCTTGAATATTGCATTGAGTAACGGATTCATTTTGCTAAATGTTTTTGCCATACACTGAGATCTGTATATGAGATACAGTGAGATCTGTATATCATCATATTCAGCTTCTACAGAGTGCTGAAGTGATGATATATATAATATAAACATTTTCAAGGAATCCCAATCAAACTACATTGAAATGTTAACCTGGCTACCAAAACCCCTAAACTATTACAGTCAAATCTCATACTAACTGCAAAAGCCTTTGGAAGTTGCGAAACGTCCTTAAGGCAACAGTGTTTATTGTACTCAGTTCATAAAATGACTTCAAACAAGGTTTTGATAGGTATGATTCAGTGTTTCAAAAGATGTATCTCCACCATGCTCAAGATATTGTTCTCAAATCTGGACAGAATTTCTATATTTATAATCAAGAAGAACACAACAGGTGCTAAACATTGTCAAATGTTTGATATTTATTAAATCCCAATGCCACAGTTGAGTTCTCTATTGCTGATAAACTATTGATAGTATTGATGATGCAATGTAAGAAAATAGTTTATGCTTCTACAGTTGAAATATTTGTAATTATTGACGTTCACTTAGTTTCATGGTATGCTGATGCCCTAGATTACTTACAAGCACCTCAACGCTTGATTTAGGAGATATCTCATTCATGTCATCATATAACATTTTTAAACCAGGTGCTGGAGTTGTGTGGTAATAACATTTCAAGTTTGAGGAATATGTACTGTGGTGTCTCTTCATTACTTCATCTTGGAATCAGTTACAACCAAATGACTGGACTTGGTGATAATATGACAGGAGCAAATTGGTAAGTGACTTTTTTGCTCTCCATCCATTCCTGCTTTAACACGTTACCATTTCTCTACAATTGCACATTTGTCAAGGAAAGCAACTTAGGTATTCTCTATCCATTATAATACCTAGAATGGTAGGAACAAGGAGCATACCTGGCCAATCCAAAGTGAGGAGGGGGGGGGACAAAAAATTGGTAACTGTGAATTATCAAAGTTCTTAAAATCTGAAATTATTGTTATTACCAACCAATAGGTTGCTAAGTTGAATTGAACAAGTAAAGTATATATATACAGAAAATAAGCAGGGCTATATGTACTGTACCATATGCAGATTTTATTGTGGGATCAGATGAACTGGATAATCAATTTTTCTACAAATTGGGGGATTTGACCACCATCTCCCCCCTTGTCACACCATTGGGTAGAAATAGAATATTAGGTTGAACTATTTCTGTACATTCATGCAGAATGAAAATACCTCTATCCATTACCATGTCGTGGCTATGCTTATAAACCCATCCATCAATCTGCAGTAAAATGTCATCTCAACACTTTTCATACCGGAGGTCTTGTTTTCACTTTTACCTAATCTATTCCGGGTCAAAGAGACATGTCATCTGTGAACAAGGTATGCATTGCATGCCTTCAGTTTTCAAAAATGTATGCATTTTAATATGTGATCAATGATCCATTCCCCTGTCAATGCTTTTAACTTTGTTACATCTTTAGTCTGTTACTTCTCATGTTTATCATACAAGAATCATCAAAAGCCTATACTAAACAAATACAGTGAGTTCTTTTTTGGAGTATATACTTTTTAAGTCCGTGAGAAGGTCATCCGAACAATATAAGCACTACAGTCAACAAGATGATTCAAGATTCTGTTGAAAAAGTGAAAATGCAATTAAGCAGCTTTGTAAAGGACCCAGTCTGTTCCGTGATAGTATTCGTTAAAATAAATATCACCATCAGACTTTCTTGTTCATTATTTGTTTTTCCATACAATGGGTTCTTCCTAGGCAAAACTTGGTTTCATTGGATGTATCACACAATCGCCTTTCAAGTTTATCAGAAACAGTAGAAGTGCTTAAAGGTCTTCATAAGTTAAGAAGTGTTACACTGGAAGGGAATGCGATTGCTGTAAGTACAATAGAATACCATGTACTTGCCATGTTTTTTATTTGTGTACTAGGAGTGTTACGTTTATGCATAGAAAATTAACTATTGAGTTTTATTATGCAAATTGTCCTTCATATTTGAGACCAATTTCGTCTAGGAGAATATTGGTGTCACTCATACATGTGTAGTAATGGATTTGAAATATTTGTATTAAACAACTTTCAAAAATCTTATCATTGACAGTTTCCTTTGTCATTATAGTTCCTATTCACTTTTGCTTACATTAGGTATTTATTCCTTTATCTCGTAAAGAATTTTCGTAGACTTTGGGGGAAATACCTCTGATTGCTTTCTAGCTGGCTGCAGCATACAGGGGCTATATCATTGACTCTTTGAAAGACCTTAAGATTCTGGATGAAAAGAGAGTCTCTGCCGACGAAAGGCACCATTTCCGAGGCCTTAGCAAGTTACCAGGTACTTTTGTTGCATGTGTACTGTTGAAACCTGTTATATCATCAGTTTCATAGGGTGCCGTAAGAGACGAAAGTCAAAAGGTATTGTTTTGCCACATTGTTTGGGACCTTCCATGTCCATGCTTTCGCCTATGTTATTATAATCTGCAATATTACATCCAATCGTCTATTTGTGACAAACACCACACCCAATGCGCTGTAACAGACTTGCAGAGATTGTGGAATTGTCCTATGGTCATATTATACCCCGTTACAATTACCCACTGTCAGTCTGTACCTTCTAGTAATCTTCGGTTTATCCCAAAATTTGTGGCATGCAGTGCTTCTTCACATTTTGTTCCTCATCTTTCTTAGTTTAATATGATTATCACGAGGGGCGTATATTCCGGGTGTGCTAAGTGTGCGCCGCACACTCTACGAAAGTCAAACATATTCCAAAATGTATACAAATTATACATTTCCACCGATTTCTATTTGCTGATTACATCAAGGAGCCCATTTTGCAACGAGAACCACAATTTTGATTGCATTTCCCTCTTCAATTGCGTCAATGATCACCAAGTCGTGCTAAAGGTTTACAGCACGTCTAGGGCTATTGTTTAGAAACAAGGAACCAATCACAAGGTCCATTCAAACAAAGAAATCGCGGTGATGACATGCGTTTCTATTTATCTAGTGTTCTTTTAAAAAAAATAAAATTGTCCTGTTTTCAATTGCTATTTAACAAAGCTTTTTTCCTTCATATGATGTGAAAATTGAATTCTGTATTAAGATAAGAAATCGTTTTATTACATTTATTTTCTATTTTCCAGACTGTGGTCGTGCTCAATAAGTAACATAGGAAACCCGTGCCGTTACAAAAACATTCAGTAGATTTGTTTTGAATTGCAGAATTTTGGCTTTAACGCGTAAGACTACCATATACAAAGAAAAAAGGACGAAAAGAAGCCGATAAACACAAACTGGCAAAATGGTTAAAGTTGGCTTTATGGAATACAGTAATCTCGCAGTAGCCTCACGAATATTACAGATAAAGTAGGCAATTGATATGCAGATCGGCTCTACAGACAGAGTAAAATTTAACTCAAGCCTCTTTAACTCAATGAAAGGTAAACATGAACAAGTTAAAGAGACGTGAACTCACTAGTTGTAGTTGGCCTACTGCCTCATCACTCTCATGTCATTTGCAGTAATAGCTTGCACCCATTGTTCATAATTGGATTTTGTACCTGTTTTATGCAACTGCATCGCATGATCCGAAGACATGACCCATGCACTGTTCAAAACATCCAAAACTAAATACCAGAAAGTTCTTCTGGCCACTTATAAATTACTTAAGAGTCTTCACTACATCTGATTTAAAAAGAGAATCAAGGCTTTTAGATTTAATTTGCTGCAGAGTATCCTGAAACACTTCCAACTTTGTGACACGCATAGTTGCGATCAGCCATCCTCACAACAGAATATTCCGCATGCACATTTTGAAAAGTAGAAGTATCTTCAACTTTTCAGCAGACAAAAATTTTCCGCGAGGTATGTCGCAGGAGTTGAAATACGCGTGTGTAAATCTGGTCTGAGGCAAAAAAAAAAAGTCACTCGCAAAATTCCACCTATTGGAAAGTAGGCTTAAAATGCAATTTGGAAAAAATTAGCAGTGAATAACGTTTAAATCAATAAAAGCGCGATCTCTTCTCGCTAATTTCAGCTGACATTCACCTTTACCTGACATGACATAATGTCCTTGTGGACAAGTGGGACCATTTCATTATTAAGTAACGATAATATTGACAACTTTAAGATAACCCCAATTCATACTTCATCTTATCGCAAATAAGGCTCCCTTTTCGTAAAAAGTAAATTCATTCCAAAGACCCCCAAGCACTACTAATGAAACGAGGTTATTTTCATATAAATGAAACCAACCTACAACTCTAAATCGTCAGCTCTAAACAAATTGGTATGGTAAATGGTAAAGATGACTTCAACTTTGGAAGAAAACATCAGTAAGGCGGAGTAGGGAACGGAGCAAATGTGTAGACCGATAATGGAGGAATCTAACGGGGGAGCATTTAAGAAGAATTATACTCATCTGGTAGTCGGAGCTCGTGGCTGCATCAAGAAGGGTATTTTTGAAATGATAACGTTCAAATCCTGCTTTTCTCTGACAAAATTGAGGAAATTATAAACAAACTTAAGGAAATAGTAGAAAAAGCAGTTATCTGCGTTAGGATAAAATGAGTGGATTTCAAAGCTGTTTGATTAATTTTGTTGTGATTGCACCGCTATCAGTATTTGCTGAGGTCATCATTTTATTATTACAAGGTATTTCACCAAAGCAACTAAATCAAAAGATGCTTGCGTTATTGAAGAGACCTCACCAGGCTGGATACTGCGGGGCAGGAACTTGTCTTACATGGGGAATAAATTTATAGTGCCTGTTATAAGTATGTTATTGTGCTTCCTGCTTGCTGCTTACTGGCAAGGAAGTGTTTAATTAGATTGGAAACTACTGTGCTCCGTTGTAAGATTTAAACAGAGTGGTGTATCCTCTGAATCTACAAGTCAATTTTTTCCCCCGGAAAATGCCGCAAAGGTCAAATGGCTACTAAAATGTTCCCTGTGGATCATATTGGATCGCCTGTTACTGTTGAAAAAGGTAATATCGAAACGTCACTTAAAGTGTGTATTCCGAGAGATATTTTATAGGTATATGCATATGTGAATGTTTGCTAGTTTGAGTTAATACATATCTAAACATTGTATTTACTCGTACGCTTCTTTCTTACCCTTGAGGGTCTTGACGGCTACTTGTGAGGATTCAAGCATGGACCTCGTTCGCGTTACATGGTCATTGTAAAGTCGCCCCAACCGCCTCAATCGCGATCTGTTTCTTACCGCTGCAGCTCCTTTATTTCTGGGATCGAATACCGTAATACCAATTGCGTGTGCTAACCATACTTCTCCAAAGCAACCAGCAGCCAGTTTTTGCTCAAATGTGATGCTGTTGCGTGGGAATTCCCAATCTGGATCATATGGGAGATCCTCCCTCTGCTCCATAAGGGGTCTTGCCGGATCAATCTAAAAGGGCGACAGAAATGATTTGGGTTAAATATTTTTACTTTTCCTGAAGAGATTCTTCAATGTTTTTTAAGCCCTCGAAGCTGCCATCATCCCTCTCCACCCTGTTTTTCCTCAAATCTCCTTTTATCAACATTAAGTTAAGAAGGTATGAAGGAAGTATAACATCTGTGAAATTTATCAAACGTTGGGTTGACATGTTTACTTACCATACATATAATGTCGATAAAATTGGAGGTTCTCAGGTCCCCTTTACCTACTTTGCAAAAATACCCCAACAACAAGGGAGCACTGATTGCCCACTTTTCCGTCTCCGTGTCCACGGTGTATACATGTGGACCTTTTGAAGGTAAAACAGAGCAGCGTGTAAAGCTTGTTTTGATAAAGCAATAAAAATGGACCCGATCCTCAACAGGCGTCTTTTAATGCTAAATTGCTCGCTTATTGATTCCTTTAACATTTTCAAGCTCCAAACATAAACTCTCTGTTCATCTGAGGTAGAAAATTATTAACCTTACTTGGCAGGGGGCATCGTAAATTGCCTAGAGAAGTTTTGTAGTATAATAACATTTGTAATCTACTTATCAGATTTGACTCTGATTTAGAGACCTTTTCTAAATTTTAGCGGAGTTTTAAAATGTGATTTAAAAATTTAATAAAATATTGGCTGAGGTGGTCCTGACTTAAAAAAATAGGTATATAGATTTTAGATATAGATATATAAAGCTTTAAATTTTCGAAATTTCAAGTTGAACTTTTGAGTTTTACGAGCGTTATGTAACTGTTTGTGACGATACAAATTCTTAGGAGTCTTTAAAGAATGTCCTGGTACCATTCGTTAGCGAGTTATAAAGTTTCACAGCATGAAGCCATCAATTAGTACATTACGACGTTATATGACAGAAAATAATAAAACATTTTTCAATTACACTAATTTTTTTATAAGAAACTACCTCAACTTCCAGTCCTCGATGTTTCTTAAAATATTGACCTTTTGAGCCCTCAAAGTTTCTTAGCAGTTTCGTATTCTCTGGTAAGTGTACACGTGCAAAAACAAGGCCAAATATTTCAAACAAAAGATTGCCAATTAGTCATACTGCTGTTAGTAAATTCACACTTCGTTTAGGGTACCCTCTCTTCCAGGTTAGCCTATTCATGAAATAAGCCGTTATCAAACTGTCTAAACCGCTTTTAGAGATTATAAAGATTTCTTCGTGCAGTCCCATCCAGCCCTCGAGTTTCTTAAAATTTGGGGAGATTAAACCCTGGATTCTTATTTAAAAAATAAGTGTATTTTTAAAACTTATAACAAACTTATTGTAACTATTTCATTGAGATACCATTTGTGATTTATAATGTTATGACTATCAGGCTCACCTTTACAACTACTTTATTGAGTTTCAATAAATCTACGTAACATCCATTCTAATATTTAAAAACCATCAAGTTTTCAACAAAGATCCTTTTTATATCAGTAGTCGTATTCTGCAAGTAGCATCGTTGCCATAAAATTGACCGTTCTCAGAGCTCCGCCCCCTTTTGAAAGCAATAGCCAATTGAAAAAGCTAAACAAACATTTGAAAAATCTGCCTGTCAGAAAGGGTTTAGTACGGAAAACAAAGTTTGCTATAAGTTGTTATATCTGCCCTTCGTCCATATAGAAACAGTATATGACGTAAACGAAGAACGGGAACAAGACCTAATCTTCTCCTCTGCTATAAAAGTGACGTAAGAATAGAAAAACATGTGTTAACCTCTTGTTCATGACCCGTGGTTTCTGACCGGCATGTCGTAGGGCCGTTCCGTAACCTACAGGTGCACTGGACTTGGCATTAAAAAACAAAAAGTTCTGAATTAAACCTTAATCGCTTAGAGAAACTGAAACAAATCGCTAAATTTTTGTTGAAGAAAATGCGAGTGTGTCTAAGAAGATAAAATTACAAGGTAATACAATCGTACATTATCACTTCATGGTAAACAAATCGAGATTTGCCGTTCAACACATTTAAACGGGCATCCAAGGTAGTAAATTGTACTCCGCATGGCCTATCAGTTAACTGTGTGACAAAGGTTAGTGGTCAAACTGGTTTCTAGGTACACTTAATCATAATTCCAGGAACTCAACAAACCAGAATACAGTGCATCGTCGATTATCCGAATATCGATTACCCGGAATTCAACTATCCGTACGTCGTAAAACTTTTAAAAGATTGCTGTGGAGCGGTGCTGCAATACTGTCAAAGTCCGCAGTTCGAAAAAAAAATCCCGTCTCGCACGAGGAGGCATATCACGGCATTGAAAGGTCCCTCGAGTATTTGCGACATGAAGGCCTGGCATCGATGCAGCAAAGCCGTATCAAACATTATTTCAAAACTTAACTTGGACTTCTTTTCTTTCAAACTTCATCTGTGAACTGACTAGCCCATGTTGCAAAAATACTGAGTTACCAATGAGTTATACTTTTGTTCGATTATCCGGATTTTTCGATTTTCGCTGTCTTTGTGCTGTTAGGTTTCAACCGTCCCGATGATCGACGATGCACTGTACCCACATTTGAAGTTAAGCCTCATAATTCCAGGATCACAACAAACCACAATACTTATATTTGAAGTTGTGCCTCGTGCACTGTAGCTGTAAAGCTAACCAGGTCAATGACCGACGACAATTTGTTGATAATTTAACTGTAATTTTGAAAATAGATATTGATTCAAGTGATAAAGGCCTTGCCGAAATGGTGTTCATCACGATGAGGTGTTAACTTCTAGGAATCAAATGCACAAAAATAAGATTTGGAAAAGTAGCATAGGTGACACTGTAGCCACGTACAAATTTCTAAGCTGAGCAGAAGTTATTTAAATAAATTTTACTTGTTTTACCCCGCTCTCACCCATACGATTTCTTGTAACTGCCGTCTGCAAATGTCTGACTTTTTGAATAGCTCGTAAAATTCGCAGTTTCTTTGGTAATGACGTCATCATTATGTCATGCGACCATATTTCGGAAAAATTTAAATCTCCTTTAGATCAAAGACCAATTGATGTATCAGGCATATTTTACCGTCATAGCCCTGGTAGCATCTGAGATAATAAGGAAAGCACAAAAGCAACCCACCCCCGCACATTCAAATGCCAAACACCAATACTTGATAGGATTTAATTAAATTGTACAACAGACGTTGAGTCTTCAGCTACCATAATTACCTTAAAGTCCTCATTTGGAGCAAGATACAGCGCATATTTTTCATCCAGCTTTCTCCTGTACCACACAATAAACAACAGGGAAATAAGTAGAATGGCAATGATTCCTCCAACCATGCCACCGATCATGCCTGAATTACTTGATGATCCAGTTGTAGGAATAAAGCGTGTTTCCGCTGCTAAATTTTGGAATGGAAACAAAAATCAACAGTGCTCATTTAAAAAGCCACAGCTTTTGTGCAATATAACAGAAATTTAGAACAGTGACTAAGCAAAGGAAATTCATTATTAAAATATTAAATAAAACATGTATATGCAGGGTAAGGTATCACTAAATAAAATTTTCTACTTATAAAAATCAGGAGGACAATTTTGCGTGGTAGAACGCCATCTGATCTTGCTGAGATGTGCCGACACAGCGTATGGGCGCTTCTTACTGCTTTCAACAACAGACCACGACTGAATGTGATATGTTTCAAAAATGTACATGCCTGGACCTCCTCATAAAGTTTGAAACTTTTCTTCGCCTAAATAGAAGATTCTTGCTCCAAGAAGCCATAACGTTACCGGTTGAATTTATAGGAAACGAGAAGATCCTAGAAAATAACGGTCACGAGAACAACACCTTTTCTGCTACTCGTGTTATTGAAAATGGCGTAAATTGTAAACAAATTCTTTTTGCCAACAGAGTACAGACCTCCTTGTTTTGATAAATGCAGCTTCTAAAGCGGCAAAATGAAAAAGAGCTCTGGCTCTCGCTAATACACTAAACCAATCCTCTTGATAGTCGTCAGCACATGATGGATTTTCAATCAAATGCTGTTCTATTGCCGAGTCTGTTATCGGATCCATTGACTTGACTTTGTTTACGCGATTCGGTAAAATTTTGGAAACTTTACTGCGTCTACTATTGAAGGTCGGCACATGTCGCGCCATTCTGTCATGTAACTTCTGCGACGTACGACCTATATATTCGTTCTCACAACGACACGTGAATTTATAAACTAATAAACTTTTATGTAAGATAGGTAGTACGTCTTTTGGCGCAACAGGCAGCAGCTTTTGAGTGGAATAAACAACACGCGGTTGTACCGTGGGAAAACTGTTGGTCACTGCCGTTTTTAGTCTTTTGTCAAAACTCAAGTAAACATTCCCAATCCACGGTAGTCTCAAATATACTGGGCACGTCATAGGACCATATTTTGGGTTAGATGAAAACTTAATTGGAAATAACAATGTTGATGACATTTTCTGGGTAGGCGTTTTGTTGAAAAATGGTTTTAATGTTGGCTAATTTCTTTTGGAGAAAATGATTAGAGCACGGTGGACTTAAGTAGCGATGAGATTTGTTTTGCGAGTTTTGGTGGTCATGGTGGTCCAATGGTTAAGGTATTGGTTTTCAAACCAATGGGTCGAGGGTTCGAATCCCCTCAGCGCCATTAGTGAAAAAAGAAAGCAAGCTATTGTGGTAATGCTCCACTCCGTGATAAATAGTGGACTGACTCCAGAACGGCCAAATGAAATGAAGACCTGGCCTTTCCTATAATACGGAAGCAATCGTCCGTGTACACTTTAGCACAGCTTTTCAGTACAATAAGTTTACGCTATTTCGTGCAATATTCTTGTTTTGTACCACTAATAAACTATAAATCAACAATGAATCTAAACATCCAAAAATCTTCAAATTTTGTGATACTTAGAAACGTTGACACAGCATTCGAATGGCATATTTCTATTTCTCTAGTGCCTTTTCAGTATTGAGATTTAAAATCTTCTCTTTTCGACGATACTTTTTAACTTGCAAAGTTAAAAAGTATGGATGTTGATGTTCACCGGTGGGTGACTGGGAGCCAACGTGGTGACTAGAGAAATGAAGTATGTTAACATTGGAGAGATCACCTAGCTCAGTTGATAGAGCCCTGATAGCTTGGGTCACAGGTTCGAGCCCCGGTGGTGACATATTTTATGTTTCTTTACTGGCAATAACAATTATGAATAACAATTCAATAAGATGCGCGTATGCCAACGCGAGATAAAGCCGTTCAAAATTTAAGCTGTAAAAATCACTAACTTACTACAACAACCGAGATAATAAATATCTCTTCACTAAGGGAGTTTGCCTTCACATGGTTTCGAATAAGCAATAAATATTCAACTCTAATCATAGACACTTTGGAGTAATAATCTATTAAATAATCTATTAGTATCTCGTCCAAACAAATTACTCTGTTGACAAAGAAGTTTCTATGGGTTGGCAACGGAGGCCAATTTGCACCTCTCTTCTTCTGCTCTAATTCTACATGTTAGCAGAAAAGATTCTGACGTCACTGGTCCAAACAATGAGATGTTTCTGATCATCATCTTTGTTGATCTTTTAAGTGCAAGACAGTGCACGTGATCTAACGAGCGCCTCGTTGTCTGGCAGAGCAAGTAAGAAAATTGGAAATATCTTAGTGGGGTGTATTCACGGGGGTCACAACAATAAAATCGATCGATCAATGACCTCGCTCTGGTGTACTGAAAATTGTAAGGAATTTTTTATTCGCCTCGACTCAGCTGCTGACTTCTTCAGAACGAACTCCAATTCTTTGGCAAAGAATTCAGGAGATTCTTATTTCCGTGATATCAAAGTCGAAGATAGACAAGGAAAGCAACTATTCCATGCATGCTGGATGGTAGAAGTTTTAGTAGAAACGTCAACAAACGGATTAACTGAAACAAAGACCAGAACTTGATGTGGACTCAACAATGTTCATTATCAGAAATGTTGTACTTGCGGCATTTGTTGCCAGCTTACGTGGTAAATTTGATGTAGACTGTGTTCGTGACATTTACAGTATTGAAGATATTGACAAGACACAGCAAAACTTTAAGGACACGTTTAGTTCAAAGAAGGATATCCACAGCCGGCACATAAGAGCTATTACAAATGACACTACGCCGGTCGAGGTCATTAACCACACTTACTATACTTCAGCTCATCATAAAGATGGCTCAAAGTATTTCCTTGACTTACGAAACTTACACCAGCAGAACAATACGGATGTTTATTTTCACAGATATCTTACCAAATCCTATGGACGTGTGCACTCCCGTAGACTAAGGTTTAAATTTCCGTTTTATGGCCATGAAGTCGATCTTGTCAGAATTGCCACAGGTGGATTCTTGCATATAGGACCAGTTTTTCATTCTTTCATCACAGAAACACAGTATGTTGCACCTCTTATGGCTAATTTCAATCCCACTGTAAAAGGTAACGAAACTGAATCCATGATACTTGTATATGACGATGGTGAGAGGTTTACAACGCAGTGGGATTCTATTTTCCTTAACGATCAGAAGGTGCATGGATCCTTCACTTTTCAAGTTTCTATATTCAAGAACGGTTCTATTATTTTTGCATATAAGAGAGTTCCAGTTCCCCTCTCCTCAATTAATACTTTAAATCATCCTGTTCGAGTAGGTCTTTCTGATGCCTTCATCATAACGAGAAAGTATGGAGATTTAACCCACAGACGAATCTACCGGTATCATGAAGTTCAACTGCAAAAGACGCAAGTACTAGACGGAAGTGCATTTCGTGTTCACCCGGTTCGTAACTGTGTTACTGCAAAAACTTGTAATGAGTGCCTTGGTGAAGATTTTCCTGGATTCACTTGTCGCTGGTGTAATGCCTTATCCCTTTGTTCAGATAAATATGACTGGTATAGGCAGAAATGGAATGCAGCAAGCTGTAACACTCAAGCTATAAAAGAAGCCTCACATTGTGAGGCTCCACTACCAAACCCTGTAAAGCGTAAAGGCAAGAAATCGTCAGTCAGCCCAGGCGTTGTGGCTGGCTGCATTTTTCTAGTAATACTGATTTTAGCAGTTGCTGCAGCTGGAATGTTCTACTGTTATGCCCACACGCATCCAAACACAAGAGCAGGTTTGTACGTTATAGAACATGGACCCAGAACTTGGTTTAAGAAAAAGGACAACACTGTTTGTTAAAACCAAAATAATCTGTAAATATTTTGACACTGGCTAAATTTGTGCCTAAAACATTCGACACAACTGCATACATTCATAGTGGAAGTTTTCTCACTACTTAAGGCATCATATGGGTTGTTGTACTATCTGTCAGCAGGCAACAGGATACTTGATGTTAAGTTTACTATTAATAGAACTGTAGAATCCTTAAGTTTTGGAAATTTAAGACAGTAATGGTATTTATTTTTTATTATTTCACCTTTACATTCTTATAGTGTAAGTATATAGCCATGATGTGATGTAGGTTCTTCATACCGTGGCACCCTGTAAGACAGCATAGTATCATTAATGTATATTGACATTGGAAAGGTTACTTAGATTGTTTGTTAAAAAGAAATTGTTTTCTACAAACGGCCAGGGAGTTGCTTAGCACAAGCAGTAAATCTTTGTTTTCTAACTAAATAGATATACAGTTTCCAAGAAGTCATTATACAGCATATTGAAACTGCTCAGCAGTGCAAGAACCAGTTCAAGATACCTTTATTTTGGACATGTTGTTAAATAACAGTTTCATTTTGGTGTTAAGAGGACCCATATACCTTAGTGGAGGTGGTAAATTTTCAGCTATAGTAAGATGAGAAAAAGAGAAAGAAATGATAAAAATTAAGAGAGCTGTTTGGTGTTAAATTGTGTGGGGTTTTCCTTTGCACTCCATATGTGTAACAACCTTCTCAATAGCATTTAAGTGACAATAAAAAGTGTACCTGTCATCAACACCATTGATAACATTTATAACTTAACATGTACTCATGTAGGGTCACTATGGAATCTTATGGCGGATTATCGCTTTCCTCTGAGTTGTGCTCTGAGTTAAATCCTCTATAGACTGTAAGAGGGGCAGTTTCAACATCCCATACTAATGTAACAAGGGAACCTAGAATGATATTTAAAGTGAATACTAAAGCACATAGACAAGGAGGCATATATGTTTGCCATTGCACCTTGTAAAGAGTACATAAGAAATATGTATATAGTTTGCAGAAGTAACATCTGACTGTTCTGCCCTGATAACCAGAATTGGATTGTAGCCCAGTCCTTCTGAAATCATTTTGCAGAATTTGTACGTGCACAATGTGTACAGTTTTATGATTAACATATTATCTCGTCATGTCATAGCACCCACATTTCTTGATATTTGACTCTACACAATCACTCTTGACCTGGAAAAAATTGGGTCAGAAGTGCTCAATAATTTTGGACAAAAGTTCCACCCAATACATATTTATTTCAGCTACCCCTTTTGTGGGAGTCTCTGAATATTGCTACCCACCTGGATTATTAGGAGACACTTTTCCTCTACAACCTGCATCCATATCAGGGCATCCATGGTGAAGCTTGGAGAAGTGTAAAGAGACACAATAAAAGGAAAAGATAGATGTAAAAATGTATGTGTTCCTTAATATATCTTTAAAACGTCTTTTGTTAAAAAACCCCCCTTTTTAAATAAACATTTATCTGTGCTCCAACTTGTTGATGTAGACTTTTACTTCCGCACTTTTTTAGCCTTTCCTGAAAATAATAGTAAATAAGGGGGTGCTTATTTTAAATAATTTCATAAACTGAGTCCCCAACACCCTATTTACTCATTTAGAGCTAAAGATCTCACTTATTATGTTTCATGACGAAATTTTCCCCAGAGCCCCATTATTCCATCAACCCTGATTATTACAGATTTGAGAGTATGGTTCTCATTTTGATGTTACAGGTACAACAGAAGAGAAAATGTTCTTTTGGGTGCTTTTACATGGGTATATATTACTTGTAATCTATCTGCTTGTAATAGCCAGAAATTCTGCAAACCACTTTCTAATGTTTGCACAGACATGAACATTTCATGTGAGGTGTTATATGATATAAACTGCATTAGACGTAAGGGAATAATGCTGATGTAACATTTTTATGCTATTTGCCTGTTGTGAAAATCTTATGTCAGAAATGTTGTTGTACAACAGGTTTCAACATATATACTAATTGTATCAGATTTTTCAGATAACGTTTTCCAGATGTTGGCCTCTAGTTCAAAGAGCAGGGTATACAATCTTGCATTGTTATGCATACCTCTCCACTAGCTGTTCTCCTGATTTTGGTTTATAAATGTACCGTTCATTAAGGTGCTATTAGTTTAGGAAGTGATAGATGTTTATTGGTAGTCAAAAACATGGGCGTTAACCATTCTGAAAGACACATGGTATGTAGGTGTAATTTTTAGTTTGGCCTGTTTCACAGGTTTAACTGTTAAGTTAAAATGCAGTTGCTCCTCAATAGAATGCATTGCGTACAAGCTATAGACATAAAGCAGGGGGGGAGGGGTGGCACATGCAAAAAGGTGTAATGACAGCTTTTTGAACAAGTAGTTAAAAGTTAACATTATTATATGAAAGTATTTTCAAAACAGTTGATATTTTTGGAAGGGGTGAGAAAGGCATGATGCCTTAATATAGTAAGGGTTTAATTGCTAGATCGCAGGTTGTGATTTGCGGTGTGTTTTTGCTAAGTCCAATCAGAATTTTGTTTACGTGACAAAAGTGTGATCGGCAATTGCACCTAGTCAAGGCAAAAAATGCAATAGCAAAATACATTATTAAAAACACTCAATCAAACAAATTAAATCAAACAGGTTTGAAAAGGAGAAATCACTACTTGAACAACACATCAACATCAACACATTAAAGTGATAAAATTGTGATGCGAATTTCAAAGTTTTTGGTTTGCGGCAGGCAGGAAAATAATTCAACCTCTAAATTTTTGCAATTGTATATATTTTCCTCACTTGGATCCTTGTATAACTTGTTGATGAACATTGCTGGCTCCCCCTGGTTCATGCCCTTGTTTGAATGTATTCACGACAGCGGCTCTGTAGTGGGCCTTATTTGAAGTTGTGCAATTGTACATTATATGCCAATTGTGAACTTAATAGACTTCATCAACTGTTACATACAATGACTTTTCAGTTCTAAGAAACTCTCTGTAGTAGCCTACTCTAGGGTGCCTAATAGACGTCCCCCTGGCTGATTAATTTTTTAAAAATTTTCCACCCAGGACATTCTTATTCCAACGCCCCCAGCCTATTAATTTTTACGTAATCTGCCACCCATGACAATTTTTTGAGGAGGTACTTTGGCAGGCAAGTAGAAAATGTCTTATTGTCTTAATTAAAATATGAAAATCATACATTAAAAATATGAAGGTGGCCTTTTACAAGGCTTGAAGAAGTGTGAAGACACACATTACAGATGTTAGCAATAATACTGTCATTGAGCAGGAGGATGAGCGGAACATTTTAAAATCTTGGAAGGCATGTAGGAGACTACCATGACTTTGAATAACTGACTTTTGTTTGTGTTGTATTACCGTACGTTTACGAGGTTGCAGTTGATTTTAAACATTGATTCATGGCTTCATTTATTACACGTTTTGGTAATTTTCCAACCCCCCCCAATAAGTTTTTGGGATTTTTCCAACCCCCCCGTTTATTCCAATCCCCCTTCTATTAGGTACCCAAGAGTAGTATGGCAAAGCAACTATTGAGGCTACTGAATTATTGTAAATTTATAGAGATGTCAAAGTTCCATCAACTAGCCATCTAGGAGCTAAGAGGAACAGTTTGTGTTATCATGACATAAATCTGCTGCATGCCCCAGATGGATTAAAAATATTGAATGACTGACAGCCAGGGTATTCACACCACTTCAACCCATTTGGTGCCTAGTTTTTGTTATTACCGCTAAAATTCTTTGGGGCAAGGAGTGGTTGGGGGAGCAAGGCCATTGCTAACCTGACATTCATATCACATATATTTATATGGAAACACATAGGTTAAGTGGGCAAATTATACAAATTGCTTGCAAGTGACTTAGTCCTCCGATTTCGTTCGTTCACGTTCCATAGCCAAGCGGCCGTAGGTGCACTTTGAGTGACTCTATCAGATTTTTCCATCTTTGTCGGTCCGCAGCATTTCTTATAGGGTTTTGAATGGACATATTTGTCCATGTTCCAATGTTTGACAACCAACATATTCTGGGTCTTCCTCTCTCTCTTTTCCCAGGAACTCGTCCGTGCATGACAGTGTTAGCTAAGGTTAATTGTGCATTATGTCTTGTGATGTGTCCAAACCACTGGAGTTTTCTTCTTTTGATTGTTGATAGAAGAGTTTCGTGGTTTTTGGATTTTTTCACAACATCATCTTTAATGCTTTCGTTTGATCTATGGGCTGTGTATGGTATTTGCTGAAGTTTTCTGAAACACTTCATTTCAAACGAATTTATTCTCTTTTCTGCTTCTGCATTGATTGACCACGATTCACAACCATAGGTCATAGTGGACGTAACAATTGCTCTCATAAACCTTAACTTCGTCTTGAAAGTGATACCTTTGTTTTTTCATATTGTAGTCAATTTCACCAAAGCAGATGTTGCTATTCCAATGCGGTTTTTTATCTCGTTGATTGATTGTATGTCGCTACTGATTTGACTTCCAAGGTATTTGAAAGCATTCACTTTTTGCTATCATTATTGGTTGGTTTAGTCTGATATCGTCCTTTGCGGTGACCAAAATCTTACTTTTTTCAGCACTTATTTCCATAGCCATGGTTTTTCAAAAACTGGTACATTTTCCTGTTACATTTAAATTGTACAAATTAATCAGCGTTAACTATCCTTCAAAATGATGTATGAATTGACTGTATAAAGTCCGTAGTCGAAGAAGGATATTACATTTAATGCCAAACATTGGGAACTAAATTTTTCGCTGCATACCTAAAATCTTAAGAATGAAATTCGAGAGAAAACCACCTTTGGCATTTTCAGATAATCTTAAATTTTAGTTGCAGTTTTTGACACAACGGTACAATAGGGCAAAATTACAATTTCATTGAATCTATATGTCTTTCACCAATGTGGCTAGTGGCATGTGAGATGTGGTTCTGAGGACACCCTGAAAATTAGCAAGAGAGGCAAGACTACGAATAAACGTATTGTCTGATCCTGAACGTGTCTCCGGGTAGGACACCTAGCAACACCCATGTTTCAACAGTTGCATCTTTTGCCTCAATTATTGGCTGTGGCGAATGGTATGCTGGGTAACCAACGGCTGACGAATCTTTCGATTTAAAATTCATTGAAAATCACGTGCGTCATTTGAACTCATTAGAATTCAATTTCTCCATTACTAATCTTTCTGCAACTGCTAAGGAATTTGTCTTCATTCCTCGTTAGTATCACAATGATTAGACCGACTCAAATCGTCCTAATACTACTGACATTGTGCTCAGTATTTGTCAACCGATGTCATGCACAAAACAATACAGAACAATCACCAGCAGGTATGGCCAACTTTTGAATCGTTGCTTCCTCTGTAGGCCTATACTATACACCCTAATATTTAACGCGAGAATATCTCAGGGCGTAGTCTTGTTGTATGTTAAGTAGTTTGGTATTAAAGGTTGATTCACAAATGTACAGTACATCACTTTATGTATTTGCATGATGTCGATAATATTTTCCGAGTGTATTATTGCCCAAGGTGAAATTACAGAAACAGCAGTTGAAACCGCGGCGCCATTTCTTGACGAGATAAAATATACAGGAACCACAAGCTTCATCTTCATAAGAGTTAGCAGTCCCAAAATCCTTGACAACTAAGAATATCTTAAGAAAACTTTTTGGGGTACTTGTGTTTAGAGATTTACCACGAAGATCTTTCTGTTTAGAAAATTTAATAAGCTGTGCTACCTTTCTCATTCCCCGATTTTGCATCTTGAGTTTTAGAGTTCTGACTTCAAAGTAAACTCCCTACCTCTTCCTTGGTGTTATACTGTTCATACATTAAAAAGTTACGGGATATATAGCAATTCTATTAATAAGAAAGGGCAGCCCTAAGAACTAGTAAAAATCATTTAAGAATGTTTTGGTAGTTTAGTTTCAAGTTGAAAACGAAGAACCGTTAAGTTGAAATGTAGCCTATGATTTGTGTGCTCAATTAAGGTGTATCTTTGCATTTGTATTGAATTATTCAGGATCACACCTGTTATGTCTCCTCATTATTATGTTTGTGAAACCATTCCTTCTGCTAATTATAAGTGCTATTATAATGCATTAATAGATAAAAGGCCTATCATCACGCAACAGGTGCTCCCCCGAAAATTGCTTTTCAAGAAATCAGAACTAACACTAGAAATTATTCGAAGACCTATAGTTTTGGATTTACTTGAAATGATATTTTGATATAAGATGGAAAACAAGATCACAGTCTGGTAGAAGCAAGTTGCCATCACTGTGGTTTCCTGAATGACAACTGCAATTAAACAGTTCTACAGGTGGGTAGGGGCTACACCGTCAAAAGTGATTTTAATACCGTAGTAAGGAAATACAAAACAATGTAATTTGTGCTCCAAATGCATAGAAAACGGACATCTAGTTATACAAATGAGGATTACTGGGTCCTCCATACTAATGAATAAAGACAAGTGTACGATATTTTCGCCGGATAGGGTAAAGATGAGGATGCAGTTCAAGTTTGTACCTTTTTGCGAAGTGAAGGGGTTATGCTGCTTAAGGTCATGAAGCAAGTGTTGAACTTACAGTACATGTCGGCTTAAGATAAAGTGTCTAATGATTTCTAAAGTGTATTTGTCGGAGTCTTAGTCCCAAGAATAGTAAATATTTACTATTCTGTGACTTCGGTCTCTCATAGACGATTGTGTCTCTGTCTCTTGTAATTGACAGTCTACGAACAGGAATATGTGCACGGCTGAACGATTTCGATGTTTCCTTTATACTCGTTGCGGAGAATCGAAATCAAGCATTGTTTCGAGTTCGCTGCTAGCTGGTTTTTCAGGGGTAGTTAGCTGCCTGAACTGTACAGTACTAAGAAAAAAGTTGTCGCTCCTGTCAGTGAAAAATGACTATGTAAAATTGTAAATCGAGATCACTTTCACAGCATAACAGTTTAACCTTTTTGTGACCAACGAGGCAGTTCAAAAACGCGACTTCGCGTTGTCTCTTAGTGCTATTGATCTCAGCAACTATCATCAGACAAACTTCTACCTGAAGCTAAAGGGAATTCCACTGAGCTGAAGAGTATTCCCTGGAGCTGGAGCGAAACTTCCCTCTACTTTATTAAGAGGGCCATCATTGAATTATTTGAACATAAATGTGCTATTATTGCTGCGGATTTTTGAATCTCGGACCCATAATGCATAAATACATAATATGCACATGATACACATTTTTTATAAGCAACTCGATTTTCAGGGTCAGAGCTAAGGTTGCTAAGGGTATGGTACACTTTCACGGCTAGAGTTGCTTAACAGGTTGCTAAGGTTACTTTTTTCTCTGTGAAACCGAATCATGAGATCACCGAAAATTTTCACTCACGTTCACACATTGCCAAAACTAAAGTAGTAATATCCCCTAAGACATTTGTTTCAAATCAGAAAAGAATTCTTCTGTCTTTATTTTTAAGAAAATTTGTAATTTTGTTCTGCGAAAAAGTTGCTAACTAATTGTCTGGGCTAAGGGTTGCTAAGTAAGTTGCATAATTTTTGGCTAATTTGAGGGCTGAAGCCTTAGCAACTGGATTGCTTATATAATAAAAATTTCATTAATAGATAGCACTTGATTAAAAGAACTAGTATGTGAAATAATAGAAAGTAGGCGTATAGGCATTTTCCGGGGCGTGTGTATGTATGCATGCATGCATACGTTTTAAGGTTTGGCACAATGGACTGACATTAATGAGATTTTTTAGTAGGAGGGATAGGGTAAATATCGGACAATGGCGTTTCTCTTCGTTGTGTCTTTATTCAGCACATTTAGGAAAGCACTTTTGGGCATACCGCATTAATCCCCATTTTTTTACTATATATAGGCCTATTTTATTTTACCTCTCCCTATAACTAATTTCATCTAAGTACATAAAAGACTGCAATGGTTGAGTGTTTTTCTTGCGATATCAAGGATTAGACAAGAGTTTTAGTCTCAAGAATCCATATATAGTTCAACCAACGATTAGCATGGCAAATAACTGTTATCGCGCTCACTGTAAATGTGTAAGAGAGGTATGAAATTTGATGATTTGTTAGGGCACATTTTAAGCGAATCTGAATCCTCCTTGGACTGTCTCTTGTTTGGTTTTAAAAGTCGTATTTATAGAAATCTATATCAGCTTGCAATTTCATGGTTTTGATGACCGTTCATCCTGCAAAGTTCTAAGACCTATGAATGAAAATCATCTTAGAAAAGAGTTGTAAATTTTATTTTCTCCTCTAAACAAAACGTTTGGCATTTCCTGTTGCCATTGCCAAGTAAAGTAAAATTGCTTGCTTATGGTTCAAATATTGCCTTACAAAGTTGTAAGTGAAAACTATTTGAGGAAGAAATGTTCTTAAGACAATGAGATATAGATAAATGTTTTTATTTATAATAACTGACATTAGTTAGTTAGTAATTTTAAAGGCAATTTACTTTAATTGCCAGTCTACTGATAAAACGTCGTAAAAGCGATTATGAAAGCAGTGCGAAATTATCATAAATGTGTAATGCGATAAAAAAGAGGAAAGAAGTGAAGAAAAGTAGTGCATTAAAACAGAGCAATATTAAATAATACCCCTCTTGTAAAACCTTTATGTCTACTTGATGTCTTTATACCTGTTTAATGCCTCCATGCTTGTACTTGAAGGAGCAACGAAGACTAATTCCTCTACTGAAGTGAGAGTCACTAGGGCTAAAACCATTTATTTTGATAAGCGGTTACTGTACCACATAGTATTATCTCAACTTGCCACAAAATTTAACTTCAAAATCTCACTAACTGTTAGGGTTAGTCTATGCTCGCCAGATATTCTACATCAGACTTTATTGTAATTGCTCTATCAGGGTTCCCACGGGCTCTGGTAAGTCCTGGAAATTCTTGGAATTTTTGGAAAATCCGGACATTAGATTGTCTTTGGTTTTTTTGCAAAAATTCTGAAATTTTATTGTCCCATGAATTTTCTTTTGCTTATAATAAGGAATAGACCCTGGCCATAGTACCAATCTTGTATTCTCACAAATTATATCCTTCCAAGTCCCACAAATACTATAGTAAATATTGTGAGGAATCAGAAAATGGCCCAGGAAAGTCCTGAAAAGTTCTAAATTTATAATTGCTATTTTCTGTGATTACATATATTTTTTTATAAATATGTAAAAGAAACCAGGGCTCAATCTCCCCAAAATTTAAGATACTCGAAGGCTGGATGGGGCTGCTCTAAGAGACCCTTAAAATATCTGAAAGCCCGTTTAGACGTTTTGATAACGGGCTATTTCATGAACAGGCTAGCCTGGAACAGAGAGTATCCTTAATAAAGTGTGAATTTACTAACAGCAGTGTGACGAATTGCCACTTTTGTTTGAGTTATTTGGCCTGTATCAATCAAGACAGTACAGAGCAAGCTAATAAGTGAACTTGAGTCAAGTGGCAATTTCAAATTTGACTTCATCCTTTACATCATGCATTGGACCCCCGCTGTTTTCAAGCCCCCTCCGCGTATTTCACCCCCTTCTATTTGGTACCAGAGAACAAGAAACTGTTAAGAAACTTTGAGGGCTCAAAGGTCAATATTTTAAGAAACCTCGAGGGCTGGACGCTGAGGTAGTTTCTTATAAAAAAATAAGTGTACCCTGTTTGTGTTGGGCACATTTTGCTTAACATGCAATAAAGCTCACCGATTTTCAATGTAAATACAAATACGATCCGTAAACAGGAATCTGGTAACGACTGTACACCTAGTTAGATAACAAAAGTAAATGACACAAACAAGTGGATTCTGTGTTGGTTACTTCGAGGTTTATTGTAGTAATATGCAAAGAGTTAACATCCTTGCTCTTCTCGTTTCTTAACAGCTGCAAGTCCATCTGAAGAAGGACAGGCTGAAACAGGTAACCGAATTTGTCACGGTTTCCTAGCCTACAGATTAATTTTTTACGGAAAATTTTATCTTACTTTCTCACAACATATCTATTTTTACAGGAAGTAGATCTCATTGCCATGATGCTAATTTATGATGAATTCTCATGTCTAATTTAGGATACATTTTTCCAGTGACAATTGCATTCCTCTTTCTCCAGTATTCAGTCGGTGTGTTGCCATGAAGTTCAGGCCCCACTGCTTATTAGGGGGCTGCATTGAGAGATTGCTATGAAGTTCAGCCCAAAGGAGACTAGTTCGAAAGTAAAATGTCCTATCACATAATACGTTGTAGATGCCATCGTGGCCATAATACATGCCCATCAGAGACAAAACTCTTGATAAATGGCTGAGTCTATCTCTCGAGACGAAGCTCAGAAAAAAGCTAAAAACATGACGTGATCACTCCTACAATCTATGGCAATGAATGATCGACAAGCACTAAAATATAACTCCTTAATCAAATATTTGTCTTTGCAGATGCGTACTACCCACATCTTGGGATACTTATAAATATGTGTGCTCCAATGCCAAAAAACTTGTTGTATCAGTTGCTTGTTCAACTATAACTGTAAGCTGAAAGAAAATACTTATAGGCTATGTTTAGGAGATGTCTCTACTGACGGCACGCCATCCAATACTTTGAAAGATGCCTTTACTTGCTCATTCTTAACTTGAATTGTTCTGACTGCTTTTTTGTAGCTGTTGCTGAATCACCAACATCGGCAGCACCTGTTGCTGTTGCTACAAGTGCAGCTGCCGCACCAGGTAAGTAGGACGTTATAGCACTAAGAGCTATAAAAGCCTACATAGCTGTCACGCGTAAATAGAAGTAATAATGGATTGAACTGAAATTAGCTGACGTCCCCGCTTCCCTCAGGCTCCTGCTTCGTATACGTATCGAGCAAGAAGCAAATCACAAAAGGTTTTTGTGGTAATTACAATATTTTTCACGTCATCCCGTATACGAAGGGTTCAGAATACTGGACAAGCGTGTAAATAACTAGGAATAGATTAGGCTCGACAACTAAAACGTTTGGTTTATCTCTTTGAAATCTTCCAACCTCGAGGCATACAGCATACTCACCTCTCAGGGTCTGGGTACCAGTACAATAAAATCTAGTTGTACACAAGCAGTCGTGTTTAGACACCACACTCTTCTTCCTCTGTAAGCTATGGTTTTGTGCACCTGAGACATCAGTTATAATCACCTCTAGACAGGCTTGCAAGCAATACCATAGTTTTCATAAACTAAACCTGTAACTTTGGCATTCTATTATTTGTTGTCAGATAGTTATTACGACTTCCGAAAGTAGTATATTACGTATTAGGTCCCTTTTCATGTACTGTATGCTTAAGTGTTGATAGCCTCATTCTTAAGAACTACTGGATGTAAGCCTACCGTACATACACGCCACAGTCAACATTGAAGTGTGAATTTCAGGGAAGTGCCGTGGTTCAGGCAGCTACGCATGCAACAAGGAAAATACACTAACACACAGGGACAGGGCTTGCATAAGGTATTTTGGGCTGAACAAAATTTAAAGAGTTGAGGCCCCAGCTGACTTGGTAACCCCGTCCTTCTACCGCTAACGTGTTTTTTGCGGTGCTCTTCTTTTGTCGTAAGAACGTATTTTGTTTTCTTGTATTGTTTCACATCCTACTAACATTCTACTCCTCTAAAATAAACTTTTTAAAATATATGGCAAGGCTACGCGGCCCCTGGATTGTGGTCTCTTGCAACAGAAGATCATAAGATTCACAAAGCGAATACTTAAATTCAAGAGATCTGATGAAACGATGAGTATTTTGTTGTTCAGCCAACCAGGCCAGGAAAGAATTCGCTCCAGACGTTGTGCGAAACTGTGTTGCACTAAAGCCGATGACTCATAAAGCTTCATCGAAGGAGGGCAAAACAAAGTCTGGTTTTAATAACAAACCTTTCCTGTTTACAAGGAATAGGGGTGAACAGTTTGATAGCAAATGCTTAAAGGATACAGAGAATAAAGTTGAACCTAACCCTAGTAGACACTTAGCCTAGTGTATAAATATTCTCTGCACTTGTAGGATCAGCACAAAAAAGTAAAACAATTCCCAGTAGGTGATCCAGTAATCGATTGTAAGGGGCTGGAGGCAACTTACAAAGAGACTAATTGTAAGAGTCGAGGAGCAGGATTCGTGAGGCTGTTACATAGTTTCCCTTGTATGCATTTTTATTGTCATTCATATATATTCTAGAGCCAACCAGACTACCCAACCAGGCTGAAACTTGAAGTGACATGACATAGGTAGCCGCCCTTCACCCGACACTGTTCTCAGCTAATGTACGTATGCTTGCCTTAGAACTTTTTCCTTCTCCTTTGTGATGTATCATGGGGAAAGGTGCTAACAAATGGACCAATAAAACTTGACAAGGAGGATTCTAGATACTTAACTATTCCATACTCTCTCTCATATATAAACATTTTTATTGTCATCCATACATATTCTAAAGCCTATCTAATCAGGATAAAACTTATCAGAATAAAAATGCAAAAATGTACGATCTTTGATACGGGACGTGACGTGAGTAGCCACCCTTGAGTCCAACACTGTTTACAGCTTAAGTACAAATGCTTGGCTTGAAACTTTTCCTTTATCCTTTGTGATGTATGACGGAGAAAAAGTGATTGTGTATCCTTTCAATATTTCTCATCCACGTCCTGCATAGATAGATGGCATCATACCTACATAAGAGTTAATACACTGAGTAACTTGTTTAATTAGTTGATAGTTTATTTTTAAGATCAGACAAACATAGGCTCGTAGCGAAGGGGGGACATAAGAGGTTGTGCTCGTCTGATACCGTTTGGTGCCCTATTTAAAGTATCGCCATTTTACGATTAATCATTTTTTATCATCGACGTATCAATGCTGTTAGTTATTTTAAACCAAACCTTAAATCAATTTTCTCCTATTGCATCATACATGGTATACAGTAATTCAAATTTCTAGTTACTTATTATTTTCAATTCCACGATTTCCATGATCGAATTACTTACTCCCCCTAGTGATACCTAATAAACCCCTTCCCCTCGCATGTTTGGCGTGGCTGGCTACAAGCCTGAGTGAACAGAGGCAGAAACACAAAAGACACAACAGGCTTACTTACATAGTAGCACGAAAGTATTGCATCACTTAGTGGGTTTTTGGACCTCGTAAGTAGACAGTGCACCTTTCTGATCCCAATCAATAATAGGGTTAGTAAGTTAAGTTCTAATGATAATGATCTAGTTCTCGTGGAGTCTGATTGGTCCAGAAACACAAGCCATTCAGGCAGTCAAAATAATGATTCTTTCTTTCAAGAATACGTTTTGGTGTATTCTTTCGCGAAGTTTATTTCGATCATTCCTGACGATTGTACTCTCAGAAATGTCAGACGAAAAAAGCTTCAATGTTTTTACTGTTAAGTGACAATGTTCTTGCTTTGTACCGAAAATAAACTGTCTAATGATTTTATCCAATAGTAGAGATGATAGCCAAGGAGTTGCCAAGGATGATGTCATGTAACACATCCAGTTCATGCGGAACTTTCAGTGAAGAATCGATCTCCAGAGTTTCGATGTATTAAAGCATATAGAAGGCTTATCTTTTGCTATACCGGGATGAAAGACTTCATCTCATTAAAAACAGCTTAAACTCGGTTTTCGGTATACTGAGATGGCTAAACCGTATTTGAACTTGTTAGCTAATACGATTACATATATAGTAGCGATGCATATAGGGTATTCAAAATTTAACGGGATTCTAAATTGTAATAGTTGTGACATGAAAGCAACGTACGTAAATTAATTGGCAATACAGGCTAGAGTTGTTAATAATCTTAACGATCAAAATAATCGATATCTTTCTCTAGGCTAGTATTAAAGGATTCTGTCTTTCGACAGCAAATCAAGCAACGACCATTAAAATAAGGCAATTAAAGGGCCATACATCAGCATAAAAAGGAGATAAATTCAATAATAAAAGAACCTAAATTAAAAACTACTGATTTGGGGGGTCAATCTTCTGAAGTGTAACGCAAACATAAATTTACCAATTATAAAATGAAAACTGTATAAAGTCTTAGAGAGAACCTCCGCTGCAACACAACGCTCGTCGGATTGTGCCGTAGAGTAGAGATAGGAAGGCATTGGGATGAAAATACCCGATTTACTATGATATAAGAGCCTCTTTTTCATAGACAGACCTCTCTCTCACGCTGCCATCACGTTCATGGAAAGCATAAATTTTAGAAAGTAGGTTGAATGCTTTATCAGAACAGATCTTATCATTGAGACAGTCTGGCAAACCCTTCTATTTTCACTAAAACAGGAAACTTGACAAGACATAGCGTGAAAAAACGGCAATATAATATTCACGGACAGATTTTAACGATAAGCTGCTTTCGAATTGAACATCTGCCCATTCCTCAATAGCTACTCCATCTAGACCTCATTGTACAAAGAGAAATAACAGAGCGCAAGTTGAACTCATTCTAAGCACTTCAGAAAACCCGTGAAACACAGCTGCAGCATGGTTTGTTCCTAGAATGAATTCTAGTTAACTGGAAACCTATGTGTCCGTGCTTCAGGAGATTACAGAGAAGGCAGAGACAGAGAAGGCAGAGACAGAGACGGCAGGGCAGACAAGGAAGACCAAGACTAAACTAGCTTGACGATGTGAAGAGATGGTCAGGAAAGCATCAGGAAAAACTATTGTGGAATGCATCAGACTGGCGGAGGATCGAGATAGATGGAGGAAAATAGTGAACTCATCAAAGTATCCCAAGGGTCGTAGGACTAAGGGAGTGACTTGACTTGACTTGGAACTTGGAACGTACGTATAAGTACGACTTTCATCACATTACATTAATGATTCAGTTTTGAGTAAAACTAGCTAATAGAGGTAAGGTTTCATTTTAAAATGCAAATGGTTTGGTTATTTTTGTCTCGTTTAGAACCTAAATTCTGTGCTTCCTTTAAACTTTTAAAGGGACGAACTTTATGCATAAGTTGACTCTAAAGCAGTTCACAGAGGCTCAATAATACTGACAATAACCCTGACGCACTTTTATTGATAAAATTTGATCTTATCCTCCCCCAGACGATTAACTTTTACTGACAGTACCGGCTCATGCCACTATCGCCCCTCGTCACAAATGGAGCAGCTATCTTCGCCTTTTGCTATTGCAACTAAACGAAACGAAGTAATAACAAACCAGACCCACTAATCGGGCCAAAGAAAATTTTTAGGTATCAGAGTGCTACTTAGTCAGCTCCAGCGCACGGCATGGCTGAATCTTGCAGCTTTTAAAATTCTCTCCGAACTCGGTTCCTAGCGGTTCCAACTTTTTGCTTCGACCCTTCCTTTGTAGCGTTTTCGTATCGTTCTTTGTATTTTTGAACAGTATTATGCGCACTTCTTGCTTCTTGGTATTTACGCTTAACTCCTTGCTTTATGCATTTGAGTGTGCCGGGAGTAGCTCATGTAAATTATTTACTCAAAATTATTCTTGTTTTCATCTTCGTCAGTTGCTCTGTTTCTCTTTGGACCCTCACGGTAACGTTAAAGTGATGACCATCGTGACGATCGCTTGCTGCAAACATTTTGACGGGTTGTTGACAAATATCTACGAATTTTGATTTCGTCAAAATATTGCGCAATCTTTTAATTATTACCTACAGGTTATCAATAATATTGTTAATATACAGTTTTACAAATATTGTTGTCAATATCATTGAGCGCCTGTTAGTCTGTTGATAGTATTTATCAGAAACCTAAGCAAAGAACAGGCCGAACTACGCGGGACATGTGTATAAGAAGGTGATGGCACGATAGTGGTTTGAATCACTAATTGAAACATTTTAAGCAGCTGAGAACTAGCAATAAGCGGCAATCAGGCAAAGAAACAAGTTTAAAAGAAGTTTCAACACATCATCGAGAATAAAGAATTTGATAAAGTTAGTTTTTAGATGGTGACTTCATTTCTATTGTTCCGTTATCTTTTTAAAACTGGTCCTTTCCAATTCTCTCTTCTGAATTCATTATTTCATTCAAAGGGTTAAGTTGTTATACTGTCATTAGATCATCGTCAAGCCGGTCGTTATTATAGACCCAATTTACACGTGTAAGGATCTAAACGGATACTGGTAAGGATCGGCCTTGTGTTTACACGGAACCTAGTGTACCCGAACTCGTTCGGATCTGCTATCCATAACAGTTTAGGTAGTCTCTCAATGAAAGATGCCTGGCGAGCAGTGGGGCCGACATTGGAACTGCTCTAAATAAACAGAAAAAACAACAAAGTGGCTAACTTATAAAGGGCAGCTGGGGCGTCTAAGGGCGATGCTCCTCAATTTAGGCTACAGGGCAGAGAAACAAGTCATGAAGCAGGCTCAACCGCCAAGTAGGACCGCCTCTCACGGACCATGGAAAGAACCTGCCATAAATATATCATCAATGAAAATAGAGGCAACACATGATCCTTGCCAAATGCCCGAGAAGCTATCCATACTAGTTTAGGTCCTCTTTCGTAAGTGAACTAGTTTGGATTTCGTGTAAAGACTTTGGACTATAGATCGAAGAGAAGGCGACAAGAACTGCCGCTGCGCTGTAAATTTGACGTCACCTCCATTCATGTTCTCTTTTGCCCTCAATCTTGACACGGGGGCCATAATCACCTTCAGTTTGTATTTTATCCCTCTACTTCACTACACTTCTTATAACATTAGAAAGAATCTTGAGCTCTGGAGCCAAATGGGTCCGTTCCAGTCGTTCCGAAGTTGTTTAGACGAAATCGGGGACATTTAAGTCCGTACCAATGCAAAAAGGGTCTTAATGTTAGTTTAAGCGTTATTGGATCACAGTCGATACGACGTTCTTTGATCGTCGAAAAAATGACGTCGCGACAAGTGTGACATAGAATGAAAGATATCGATTCAGTATAAAAGATGACGTCAATTCGATATTTACTGGAGATGGAACTAACGGCTATTATGTACCTGATAATGTCTCTACAGCGCTAAGACTGCAGCCAAACGTCTTTACCCGCTTAATAACTTCATGAAGAAATATCGTCATGAAGTGCACTCTCTGGTTCGGAGGTTTGCTGTTAGGTACTTCCACAGACTTCCATCTTCTTTTAATTGATGTTTCACGCTTGCATTCATTAAACTCCATCCCTTTCCAGTCTCTTATGTTCGGACTTCACTGTGCCTTCGGTCTTCCTCTTCCTTTCTTCCCGTTCACCATTCTCTTGGGAAGTCTCTCTGACTGCTGCTGTGTCTTATCACATGCAGTGCCGGGTTTTGGTGCTAGGGGCCCCTGTGCTATAAGGTGATTTGGGGGCCCTATTTCTGGTCCTTGTAAAAATAGGTCGATATTTTTTTGGCTTCACGGAGCTGTGCGGGGCCCCCAAATTTTCCATCTTAGGTGCGGGGCCCTGTGCCGCGGCACAGTCGCCCCCCCTAAAACCGGCACTGACCAGATGCCCAAAATAAATCACCTTTCATTTCTGGACTCTGAACATTAATTCTCTTTGTACCTGAGCTAACCTTAGGGTATGTTCGTTAGTCACACGTTCTTTCCAGATAACTCTCATTATTTTCCGTATTTCTTCACATTCCAAAAGGCTCCAGTTGCATTAAGCTTGATTTACTCACAGTCCAGGTCTCTACCCCATACAGAATAAAATATTATAAATAACTGACTAATGAGCATATCCCTATCATGACGTGTTCATACGCTGACGAAAAACTTTGAAATCACGTCATTCAGGTCTCCTATCAGTATGACACGTAACGCGTGCCTGTTGTACGTGTCGACTACCTCGCTGAGATAAAGTCGTTTTATGAATATTAAGGGGATCTATAAATCCTTAGAAAGTGTTTCATGTATTCATGAGTTGAATTTGTAAGAAACATTTATTCACACCAGGAAAACTAATCTGAGCAAATCCAGTTGACACTGACATGACCATAGTTCCTTTTCATGAATTGAAATGTCGCTTTCACATTATAGACTGTCTGTTCATCCTGACACTGTTGTCTTGTGGTTTGAGATCAAGCTTTTCTCATTATTAGAACAAATCTTAAGTAACTGAGTTATAGAATTTTCCTTGAATCACAAGAGATGTTGCTCTGCCAATCAACACTTCAATATTAACCATCATGCTTCGCTGGTATGGCGTACCCTTGCATCCTAGCAATGTTACATCTCTAATATAAAAGTGAAAAGAGAAATTACAAACTTTCGAGATTAGAAAGTGCTTTCACGGCCAGATTTAGCCCGTCAAGGCCTTCATGGAGTTTCGGTGGGTGTCTTGGTATACAATTTTAGTGATTTCTCTACGACAAATTAACAAAAGCTTTTCACATTGCTAACTATTCTTCAAAATTATTTAGAAAAAAAAATCAATAAAACTGAATAACGTGACGTCACCGATGATCCCCCTCATTTTTCAAACATTAACCTTTCATCATTCTCATCATCATACTCTACATCAGTATCATCGCGATCATCATCGTTGCCAAAGAAGTAACAATCAATGTCATTGCTGCTTCTCTACGTACCGTAAATGACCGATTAAGGGCCCTGGGCGCTTATTTAAAAACAAAAGTTTTTGGATGGGAGATTATTCGGACCTGGGCGCTTATTAAGGAAAGGCAAAACAGATACCTTAACATACATGACCTTTCTATAGAATAGATTAAAGCATAGCCTTGAATCAACCGATCAATTAATACGTCTTCATCGTCCTCCGTATCATCATCTAAAAGCGTAAACTCTGGAGCTGCTGTATTCACGTCTTCGCTGTACAGACCTGGGCGCTTATTCAGACCTGTGCGCTTGTGAGAAAATTAGAGAAGATCTGCAATTGGTGAACAACCTTTAAAAACATTACTTGTGTTATCGAAATATATGTTATTAACAAAACGATTTTTACTAAAAATAAAAAAATTAGAGAAGATCTGCAATTGGTGAACAACCTTTAAAAACATTACTTGTGTTATCGAAATATATGTTATTAACAAAACGATTTCCACCGAAACATATGAATCATACATCCGTTAACCTAGCTTAATATACGTTGTGAAAGTCGACCATATGTGTAAGTAGAGACAGAGGTTTTGAACTTTAAGAGGGTAACAAAGATTGAATAGCTGTTTAGAATGAGTAGGTTCTTTAAAGTTCAGAAAGTAACATACTCAAAACATCTTCAACAAACAGGATCTCGAATTCTCAAAGGATATTCAATACATCGAGTTCCCACTTTGAACAAATTGAATAGTAAAGAAGCACAACAAACACATTTCCAACAATCAGTAAACTTAATTCGAATTAAAAGAAAACTGTTAATAATTTTGCCACTCAAGTAAAGAATAAGGTACAATGAGACCTAGGAGTGTTTGAAACTTCACAATTTTTACCGGAATCACAAGTATACAAGTCGAGACCTGACTTTGGAAAAAACACTTTCGTTTGAATGCTAAACTTATGCATCTGACAATTCCTCGTATATCAAATAATAAAATTTGACACATCACTTTATTGCGCTTCTACTTTCATAAAAAATTGTGTTTGAAACCTCAAAAGCCCTCCAGCAAGTAAAATGTCCCATGACAGTGAAGTCATCTTTTATGATTATTCTATTACTTGGATCTTTCTTTGTCGGGTACGAGAGACATCCGGGCACACATTCTTTATCAGGAAGCGGAAAGGCTTTTAAAATACCGACTTTTCCCAACGTCACACGTATTCAAGGTAATAGGCGTAAGGTGGGGTGCCCAACACAGCAGTTCAGCTTCCTGCACTACAGAGCTCAGAAACTTTCTTCTCAGCAACAAAGATTTTTGAAAGCTAAGTATGTAGTATTTATATTTAACGACTGTTTTGTACCTAGTCAGCTACTGGTAACAGTACTTACAGCGTAAAGTTTTTAACTGACGAACTTTGTTTTCATTTTCTCTGGCCATTATTTGATTTTTAGCATTATACTTGTTGCATTTGCAATAACTGCGTTTTGAGAACTTTTTAAGTTTACGTTTCTGTGTTCACTAGAATCGTTTAGTTGACGTTTTCGCATGCACTGGCACTTGTTTCTTGTTTGTGTTAGACATATTTTCTGTCTTGCTTACACTTTTTTGACACCAACATTAATAGTTTTGTGTCTACTGCGTTCAGAGGTGCTACAATAATAAAATTTACCATTTTTCTTTTCCCCTGCTTACACTGAGCAGCAATACTTACTCAATAGTAAGTACCTTGATTGCGATATATAGTAGCTAAATACGTTAGGTCTTTTCTGTTCGTCGATTTAGAAAGACAAGAAACTGAATTGATGCACCAGCATAATTTGCAGCTACTCCTAGCCGACATTCAATTGTGCATGCAATTGCAGCATCCATACATCGATTAACAACTATTAACTAATAAAAGTGTTTGCATTTAGCATGTATCTGCAGATTAAACCCAAGCTATGACAAATAGATAGTAGAAAAAGAAACATGTCAATTTTCATACATCAAGTCAATGTTAGAGCATTCTTAATTGCTGATCGTTTAAAAGTAGAGGAGATGACATTATTGTCAGCATCCTTTCAAAAACGAGCACTTTCCTTACAGGAAAGCCTACTTGCGAAAGCAACGAACTTGTATTCTTAAGGACCTTTTTGGTAATTGTAACTTTGAAAATTAAAACAAAGATGAACTTAGCTAATACTCCTATTCTTTGATTACCAAGAGCTAACTTCTTCCGTAAAAGGCTACATTTTATTTTCCTTGATTACAAATGACTCGTTGCACCAGGGTACTTTGACAAAATCAACATCTTGGCTGTATGTTTGACATAAGCTCCAACAATTTTTTGATCGTAAACGCTAATTAGGTCGTTAGTTACAAGATTTATAATTAGCTATGATAACTCATATATACAACTGATAACGATAAAAGTGAAAAAAAATGTAGTGTCTTATTGAAATCTTATGTTTCGTAATCCGATTGATTTTGCTCTGAAATACTTAAACATCGTAATTTTGCTGGTAGTAAATCTACTGCTAACAATCGTACTTTTTGATCTCATCCCCATTCCCTTCACAAAGAACAGGAAACCAGTAATTTAGTAAATAGAGAGATGTGAAAGAATAATATTAATAGCTATAACTGCATGTTAGAGGTCTAATAGTTTGAAATTAGATCGCAATTTATTTTATTTTAGTAGATTTTAGGATATAAATGGTCTAGTCTTTAATACGCTAAGGAATTTGTACGATTCTAATGGTTCTATCAGAATTGTCTATCAA
>JAAAKM020006971.1:93851796-93921797 GCA_010016025.2 Alatinidae sp. Z8VKAUB7J3
TAGCTGAAAAATACCGTACACCGAACTGTAGTATTGTCTACTATTTATTGTTTTGTTTAGTACTTTAAAGTGCAACGCTTAAACTTTAAGCTGGTCATATAGTTGGCCTAGTTTACGTGTCTTTCCAACGACCCCAAAAGTGAACCAAGGAAGGTAAGTTATTTAGATGTATTGCAAATGCTTGGAAAATGCAGAGAGCAGCACCCAGCAAAGGCTTTAATCGTAATCTTAAGATAGCTTCCAAACATGCCTGTTCTTGCCAATGCAACCTGGAGGGAGCATGCATATTTGTGATAGACGTGTCTGCAGTATGACAATACAGCGTTTGCATAATAGGATTGAAATGGAAACGTTGCAGCTTACTAAAGCTTGCCTGTCATAACAAACAGCTGCCTTGTTGGGTGATATTCATTCAATGCAAGTGAAATTAGTTTGTTACTCTCCAAATTTGTACAAGTTCAGACCCTTTTCTTGTAAGAGTATTATATGCTGGTACTTGAAGGTCCCGTGCAGCAGTTTTGCAAGCTCTATCAATAAATCTAGCAGTGGAATACCTCAGCATTGACCTCCAATGCAAAATGGACAAACTGCACCAAATCAGAGATTGGGTGATCGTTTAAGATCGACAGCTTGAGATTACTGGTCATTAGGATTTAAAGGTTGCTCGAAAACACAGATAAAGTGCCGTCTCATCGATTTCAATCACGCCATTGGCAATTAAGGACAAAGAACCTCTTTATTGGTTCCTATCAACTTTGGTAGTAGAAAACAAACTAGAACATGATATCCGTTGCAAAGGCATTCTCGAACATAACGAGAACTGCTGTATAGCTGACATGTTTGGTATACATCCAAGAATTAGACAAAACGAAATAAACATGTCAGTCAAAGATAATGCAGATGTATATCCTAAAATTTGGGAATAGTTGCTTCAAATTTATCTCTTAACGGGAGTTGGGTAAGCAAATATCATACAATGACCCAGTGTTTATCAGTTGAATTAACTTCTATGCCCTGCCTAGCCTGCCAGTTGGCAAGCAAAAATAACACGAACATTCTTTGCTACTTGTCAAACTTGCTCTGATGCTGTGCCTGTTCTAAGACAGGAGTCGATATCTACATTTTAAGATAATATTTGTAGTGATTGCTTAAAGTGACATAAAAACGTATAATAACATCTTTCTAAAGGAAGCTATAGTGCAGGACTAAAGCCACTTTCAAAATTGAATCCAGAAATAAGGCAGCATGGCGGAAGAGTAATACCATTGGAAAAATATTTTGACCTTTGTGACCTCTATTGTACTGGTTTCATTGATAAATTCCTGGAGATATATCAGCAGATCGTAAAATACATTGAAGGAAAATGTTTTTATTACAGGTTTTGCCAGTTTGCGATGAAAAAGACAAACAACTTATGTCAACAGCCTTCACCTAGCTGTCAATGACAAAAATTTGCACATTTTCGTTTGTTCTATAGAGGAAAGAATGGCGTACAAAGAAAGGAGTGTTAGGCTCTCGACACTGTACGATATTATAAAATATAAGACTGGCTTATTTTAAAAATACAACTTCGAGCAGTAGGATATCCTGATTGTCAGAAAATTACCTTTAAATGCCCTGTTGAATTCCAAATTTTCAAACTTTCTTGGAAAGACTTCCCCTCCCTCACATAGTGATGTTACACGCATTCAAATTTAGATGTGGCTATCCTTTGAACCTCCTTTATTAGGGCGTCACTGGCTAGAACACTGGTTGTTAGTCTTTAAGTACTCTCCCCCCCTCCCTACAGAGACATGTCCTCAGCAAACCCCTGATATTGACATTAAATAATTAAGGAGCATTAAGTAGCTATTGGTGAGCTGCGAATTAAAGCCAGCAAAACATTGTAACACTGGGAACAAGCGTTGTTACAAACAAACAAAATGGAGATATAAAATCATACGTTTACCCCAATTTGTAATCTAAACCTATCGCCGATCTTCTTACAGTACCCCTTAAATGTTCTCAAGGCCCCGGGTTGAGAACCACTGGCTCAGACACTAATATTATCAGGGTATTACACTCTCCTCTATTTCAAGAATAAAGGAGAACATATCTTGTACATTTTTTAGTAGAAATTCACTTTAAGCAAAATATTAAGTACTATTTTACATTCAAACTGCAGAATATTAATAAAATTAACTATTACCAGTCTTAATTGGAAAGCAAATTTTTGTGGTATCAGATTTTTCCTAAGACTTGGGTTCTTAACGGGGGGTACATGTACACTCTAAGAGTATAAAACATCAAAGCAGCGGGTGCTATGATATCAATTTGATAATGTGCAGGGCGGATATTTACATATCAACTGCAAATTTCTAATTGCAACCAAGTATAGTTGCACTTTAAAAGCCTCTTTTTGTATTGATAATACCTGTAAGTATACAAACTATTACAATATGTGCATTACATTGTATTTCATATTAATTGCTTTAATTTCCTGTGCAGTCTTTTACACAAGGGGAAACTTGACGAAAAATAAAGAGTTACTGGCACATTAAAAATATCAAGGGCTTAGAATCTAAACTGGTATCCTTGCCTACATCTCTATTCTGAGGAAATTATTTTAGAGTAAACTTTTAAGTGTTGTATATGAGAATGCTTTTACAGCAACGCAATAAAACACCGGAATATTTCGTGTCAGGGAAGGAAACTAGTGTGCCCTGTAAATATGACCGATTGGTCCTGCCAGGTTTTTGGAACATTAGTATATATACATATATATGGGCTGAGACATGGCTGGCGCTCTACTAGGTGAGCTAGGTGACCTCCGCTGTTAACATACATTTCTTTCGTCGCTACATTACCTCCCAATCATCCACCGGTGGACATCGAGATTCAGCTCAATGCAATTGGAGACCAGCCTCGGTGGTGACAAAAACCCAAACCTTAACCATTGTACCATCAATTTAAATAGGTTCTTATTATGTAATATGCGTAGTGGCTTCATAGTCGGAAGAACATACTCTTTTTGAGTTTATTTTTCCAACTATGGTGACTGAATGGAATACCTAGTTATGCAATCAAGAATTAAGCAATAAAAATCAATCAATTAAAAATACTTTTGCAGCATGTTTTACCGTTTTATCCAGCCAGTAATAAATAAACGAAACAAACAAGTATGGTGTCAAGATTGATGAGGTTACTACCAACGTATTATTTTTGTTCTGTAATGTAAGTAGTTTTTACTGCTTCTTTATACTTTTATAATGTAATTTATAATTTAATACTTTTATTATTTCATATGTTTCTCTCTTGTTAGAAAGTTTAGCATTCCGTAAGACTGTCTTCGAACCAATTCTGCTGTAAAAACAATTTAGTTTTACGTACGTATGTTTATATTTAAAATGGCTCTTGATCAAGGAATGGTTTTGGGATAGAATTTCCTCTTGCAACTTTACCAACCGTTTGTTTGCATTTATAAAGATTAAAAATAACAATGTATTTGCATGAAAATGCTTAAACCCGAGCAATTTATAAACTCCCTGTCCGAAATAAATTTTCATAATTAAGTTCATGACAATATGAAGTCCCGTGGTAAAATCTGTAAACAAGCAATCTGTAAACAAGCAATCTGTAAACAAGCAATCTGTAAACAAGCAATCTGTAAACAAGCAATGCACAACATCAAGTTCTTTGATCACATGACCCCCAAAAATGTGACATATAGCCTACATATGGAATTGAGGGCTTCGTCTCGTTATTCCTATTATGTCTAAAGGACTGCTGTAGGAATGTTCGCAACTGTTCACAAGACTAATGTTGCAAACCTGGTCTTCTGGATCCCTCAGGGATTTGTGGGAAGCTTAGGGCTACTTGAAAACTCTGAAAGGGGGACACTGTTAGGTTCCAACATCTGTTGGGAGAATGATAGCGCCAAGAAAGTACTCCTCTATGTAAAGCAATCCTATATTTTCTGACAGGCGTCCACACTTAGATTGCGCACCTAGTCACAATGGTCCGGAAATAAACTTGTAAATAATGTGGGACTCATTAAGGAAGGGGCTATCAAAGTAAGCGAAGACTGGTAACAAGTAGGTCATATTAGGAAAGATTGTTAGAAAACCGTCAAACCAGAGCGGTAGAGCTTTTTGAATTGTAAAATGTCCGAGACCTAAATAAATTTAATTAATAACTGTAATTGACGCTAGAGATTATTTGGGATCTATTTTTAGCAGAATAGAAAAGATGTTTGGAGGGTTGATTACATGTACCTAGTTTATTGGATGAACAATCCTCTTGTTTGTCAGGACATTTGATTATCTAAAAGCCACTAAAGAAGAAATAATATATCTACATTACTTTAGTAGCTGCAGAACAGCCGCAGGCAATCAACAATCAAAAGTTTTTTAGGACAACAAACCCCCTTAAGACTAATTCATTTTGGCTGTTTACTTCACTGTACTACTTTATCAACCTCTACATTACTTCAATGTAGAGGTTGATAAAATAAACAATTTTTTGGTATCATAGGGATGTCGCTCTGCGGTTGATGTCTTTTAGATTTTGTTTAACTACGGAATTTTTTATTATACAGACCCATTTTAAAAAACATTTAAGCGACACACATTTATAAGCACTGTTGCTGTCTATGTAAAGTACTTAATGTATATCTTGAAATGGTAATATTGAAGCGTCAACCGAAATGGGTGTTTGCAATAGATAAGTAGTTTGCGTTCATCGTCTGTACAAAGCAAGTAGTAACGCTAGGAGATTGGGGAGGAGAAGCAATGTCAAGCAAAAGAATTTAAACACTATGAGTGGAATGGATGCCTGTACTGTAGGATATTGGTATGCGCAGCAACTGGAGTTTAAAGCTTTCATGAGATACACGTATCGACACTCGTATTTACAGGATAATTTTTCTTGAGAGCAATAAAGCGACGAGAACAACTTTCGAGTAAGGTCAGAATGCCAATGAACTGAAAAAAGGAAAGCATCAGAATTTTGCTTGAGATTTCTAGGGACGTTTAAAACGTTGATGTCACCAAAAAGGGCTCTCCTTTAGTTTTTTGAGTTGTGGTTTAGCCAGAGGCGATCAAAAGCCTTATGCTAGATTACTGTATAATTATAAAGGTATAGATTAAGTTGATTTCTTTTACAGACAACTAGTTACTAATGTTCTATTCTATGCTAATGAGAGTAGTCGTATTCTCCGCCTAGATCTCCCTTAGTTACATGATCACGCAGTCCTCTTCAATTCTGACATTCTGGATCTACACTGTAGTATTCTACAGACCAAGCTTCGAGGTTAGAAGAGAAATTTTGGGTAACTAAACAGAGACAACAGTTAGCATAGATAAGGCCTATTCAATTGACAGCCTGCAGCAACTCATTTTTCTCCATCTAGGGAAAATCACATTTCAGAAGACTTACTTCAATACGTCCTTCATCTTAAACGTGAAATCCTGAGATATTATTTTTATTAGCTTTGTACTTATATTTGTCATTTTATATTTAATGGTTGGTTTAAAATCCTTTTTACCTTCGCCTTATTGACAGCCAAAAATGCTGGCCCGACTCAAGGTCTCGGCTTTCAAAACCGATCCAACTATGTTTCTAAATAAAAGTCTTGATATAGATTCTTTAGATACCCTTTGTCGATCTAGGGAGCAAACATTTTATAAACGAAAATTAGAGACTACTTTAGGTTACAGAGTCTGCTTCATTTTAAGTTGATGAATCTTTTTTGATAATTCTAAAAAGTAAGGGTACTTGTTCCTATTTTATAAGAATTAGAAGCCGTATCAAAAGATAAATTAGACAGGGATATACGGATAGAATAAAAACAATCCAGTAATGTGTGTAATGTGGAATATAGAAACAAGAAAGTACAAGTCTACGGTGTTTGTAGTAGAAGGACAACATACGTCCTAAAGTAAAACCTCGTCTGTAAGTAGTTTAGGTAATTTCAAATGTAGGAACAAGAATGCTTGCATAATGTTTCTGACAGATAAATAGGCCACCAGTACGGTAGCTCGCAGCAAAAGGAATTGTTTTGACTCTTGAAAAGTACATTTTTCACCAAGAGAACTAACTAACAACGAGAGTTAGTTAATAAGCTACTGTACTTCATTTCTTGATCTGCAATCTACAAACGTAGTTCGCAAAAGTCTCTTGTCAAGTTTTCAGTGATGTAGACGTATGTAGATGAATTCCTTACTTCGTGTCCATTTAATTTTTATATAATGGTAAAGAGGTTAATAATATTGTTTGACTTTAATTATCATAATTGTTTCTATATTTGACATCAGTCCACAGTTTGATATTGATGAAATTTGTATTTTTATAAGCGATGATAACAAAATTGCCTACAAAAATTTACGTGATAGCACCTTCTTTCTATCGGCCAAATTAAAGTATAGTACTTTGGTTTTAAGATCCCAAGTATAATTTAAAAATTACGTTTTGATTTGAGTTTCTCCAATGTAAACAACGTCAGAGCTTTTCTAATCCTGCTTTTCCCTTGATTACCCGTGAAAACCGACCATCGTTTGTATCTCCATTTACAGATTCATTGATAAAGGATTTAGAGTATTTCTTCTTGAAATGGAAGGTTGCGGGGAGGGGAGGGAACTATTTTTTAAACTTTGTTCTTTCTCTGGTTTGCTTCCTTGTACTTTTTGACTATGCGCTTTTCTAGCACTCATGAATTCTAACCAAAAGCATTCACTATCGTTTGTCAACTGCTCTTTGTAATGTTTCCACCAAGACAATATACGACCTACTTCCTCCAGTTCATTTGTAACTAGGGAGATTCATATTGTTGGTCATTTTGTTGTTCTCGATGCTTTTTTCAATTCTTCTTTAGCAGGTGTTTTTCTGGCAGCCTAGAAATGGTCTAACCATGACATTCTTTTCTTTCTCACCAGTTGCTTCCAATCTCTTACATTACACAGCTCATACAAAGGCTCTTTAGCCATGGCATGTGGATAGTCGATCTTTAATATTTGTCTTCGCAGGTGTCTGTTATATATTACTCATTTCAGGGTTTTTCCAGCATTATTATTCACTGTTTTACCCAAAAGTACTTTTTACATTGCAGAGACCGTTCTCATTCACACTTTGAGCCTGATTAAGCCTTTAAATGGCAAATATTGTTGCTGGGGGCAAATTGTAGATATATTCCTACGGCTAATAAATGCTTTCCTTTTCTGGTGACGATGTCGTGAATTTGCAGGTGTTCTATATTTCATTATTTCTTTTGTTTTGTAATGTTCTTTAACCTTGTATCCTAATGTGGAAGGAGTCGCTTAATTTTTTTTCTTCAGACAGCCTCCTTTCTCAATGCTGCAGGCATCCGAATATTTGCAAGTTGTCAAGATTTTTGTTAAATATCAGCTATACGTGAAACAGGGGCAAAGCGTAATTTTATGATACGCATCTTCACCGAAAAGTCAGAATACAATCGCGTTTGTACTTTATGGTAATTTTTCCCACGAAAACGCTTTACTGCACTCCGGTAGTCACTACAGAGTTTAAAGAATTTGACAAGACGTTAGAAACTCTGCTACTAATTCAAGTAATTTTGACACTCTCCTATCATAGCAAAATGATCGAACTCTTTGTGAAAACGAAGTCTTGTTACTGTTTGTTGTTCTTCTTCCTTTCGTGCGTCATAAAGTAAACATAGCATCGTACACTTGTACAACGTGGTTCTGCAATGAATGGAAATACAAATTTAGAATTTGGCTTCCTTGTATGCTGTATACCATTAAGGGATGATTACGTGAGCATGCGACACAATAAATGCAAAATTATAATAGTTTAATGTCTGCTAAGGCGTGATGTCGGAAAACTTCTTACGAGCTATGAAAAGGATATTACATAGTCATAATCCAGTTGAATTGAAATTGATAGTGTAGACTTTTTATGAATATTGAATCTGCTGTAGTCTTGCGTTTGCCAGAGCACTAGGCAGTATATTAATATGAAACCAGAGAGACCGATCTAATTGGGAATCATTTCAGTTTAGTAATTCATTTCCTATAGGGGATGCTTAACTTTGATGGTTAAAATATGGAATCGGTAGTAAAGAATAATTCTATGTTCTGCGGGCTAATTATAATTTCTTTGCGGGCCAGATTTCGTTCTGGGGTGGTACTTTGCCAGCCCCTGCTCCAGTTTATAGCCCAAACGTTTGTTCCTAGACGGCAGTCATCATGATCCCTGCAACTGTAATCCTGGTTATCTCCTCCACCACCTGCTTATAATCCTTCAAATGTTTAGTACATCGCTGAAACTCACCTTAATGTTGTTCTTGATGAAGAGCTTAGACATGATGTTTCCTGTTTGGAAATGAAATCAAGAAACTTAAAATGTTTTGCTACGTTGTACAATTTTTGCAAATTCGTGATTAAAGTAGATGATATTCATGAACAGTTTCTCGTATTGTTTTGTAGAGGATTTGCTTGTGATTTCGAAGTTCTTATCACTTAAACACTCTTCGCATTTTCACACGCTGACTTGGGGCCGCTGAGTATGTACAGCCTATATTAACTGATCTGCAGTTTTGATTAATTAATGTTTATAATGCAGTTAGCACAGTTAGTGTTGACAATTCATTTTCTGATGTAGCGTTTCCTTTCCAATTCATTGATCTGACCACTCGTGTTACGACATTAAAGGGATAATCCGATTAAGGGCTGATATACAAACGGGATGTGGCACTTGGCATTCAGTAGGGGGAGATTTGAAAATGGTTTTATTTTTCAAATAGAAACGCCAACGAAGATCAGCTTTACGTGGACATGACTGGAAAATCGATTGAGGACAATTTTAAAAACTATAAAGAATCAATAAGCTCGGGAAAAATACAACTCAGAAACTAAACCTTTGATATATGCTTGGAATTGTAAAAGCATGGGGTATAATCCTACAACTAGTTCGTTGATAAAAGAGGACACGCTGTCATATGCAAGTGGAAGGGAACGCTACACATTGTTTTGATAAGAACGGCTTTTGGTATCATAGTCTAATAACTTTTAGTGTAGTAATCGGTTTCAACTGAGATTTGGTGATTGTCACTTAAATTTATTATAATTTTTAAAATATGTTGCAAATGTATTACAACCCTCTATGCAAGGGGAGCTGATTTGAACAATGGGTATACCAGAATTGGAAACTGTAAGACTGTTCAGTTCTGTTTAAAGAGCACTATACAACTTGTGCCATGATATACGTTCTTTAGAGTCTCATAAATACCTCTTCATAACATTTCATTATCGAATTTTGACATCATCATTCTTACAATATGAAGTTATCAACATTTAACAACTTATATAAATCTTATAAAAAGGTATGTTTAAAAACGTCAGCATAATTTTGTAAGTAGTTTAGTAAAGACGATGTTTTCCACTGTCAACAGGCTCAAATAAAATCACCATACCTAGTTTCAAAGAATCAAGCGTAACAGCTGTTTTATATATCTGAAAACGTTCAAATTTCAGCAAAGATGTATTATACTTAACGTATCGTACCATCATTGCATCACATGACCATTTTTCGAGAAAAATAATCACTTCTTTGTAGGTTGAAGACTCATCTATGTGTTCATTAAGTTTTGTAGCCATAGCCGTAGTAGTGTTTTAGTTATTACGAGGTCACACAAAGTTCCTCCATAATTTCGAAGGCCAAAAATTCCATACCAAATAGGGTCAACTCAACATAGAATCACGTATTATTTCAGGTATACTGCATTCTCCTATGCATCTATTGGTTTTACTGCTTCATTTGAAGTGGGTCTGATTTTAGCAATATAAATACTCCCTTTTGTAAGCGAGAGGACCTCAGAAGAGGCAGATGTTAGTATACGCTACTAAACCACAAGGTAGAACGGCCTTGGTTATGTGGTGACAACTCCATGCTCAGCACAGTATTTTCTGCGAGGCGCTTATAATATTCCTACAGATTTAGAGTTCTCACCTATAATATTCTCTTTGCAAATTATACTTAATAGTCAACTTAATCTATCATAAATCTTTATCACTTATTGCTTTTGGTGGATTGTAATTTAAGTAAAAGGGTTAGTAGCGCAATCGTGGAGATTTAACTTGACGAGATAATGTTATGGTGCTTGAAAACGGTTTCATTCATGTTAGCGTTTAGATGCCATCACATCTTTTTTATATTTACAAACACCCATATACCATGCGAGTACAATGGGGCTTTGATGGTTCGACGTTAAAGTGACTTTGAAAATATTAATGTCTTCATTTCATTCATTCTGTTTGGGCTGTCTACCAATAAGGGTCAGCCGTAACAAAATTTTGGGGACCCCATGTGTCCTTTTGCAACCATACATTCTCAGCCAGTAGAGTGCGGCACACCTTTAAATATATCCCTTAGCACTAAACTGGCAAAATGGTTTTGTTTTAGATGCTTTGGTTGTCTAAATAAGGTGGCATTAGAGTGCAAAGGCCACCTGTGAACATGTTGTTTCAAGAAAAGATAGCATTTTTTAAAAGTAAGATGCATAAATTTTATTTACTTGCTTAGGGTAGTTATTCTCAACGTGGTCCAGGGACACCCTTAGGGAAAATATGAGATTTTAAAGGGGGTAAATTTAAGACAAGGGGTACTACGGGGGGTCCAAAGCCAAAGAAAATAGTAGATAAGTATTGTCCCTGTTTACTCCCCAGTTGCACATATTTTTATTTAAAATCTTTAAAAATAAGTTGAGACTCTCTAATTGACTGTTTATTTCATGATGTACTTGTTTAATATTGATGACGTGAAACAACGTTGGATTCCTTCGGACCCAGGTAGGCACTTAAAAATTTTGGTAGATCGTGGGGTGTAATTTATTGTCTGAGGTTAAGAAACCCTGGTTTAGAGAAATTAGTAAACGAAATCATAGCAGTGTTTTCTGGTCGTAAGTTGAAATATATGTAAACTAGTCAGTTGAAAATAGCCGTTTGAAGTTTGTGTTTTTGCTTGCTTTTTCGACGACATTTTATCATCAAACGCATATATAGAACCAATCTAAAATGTTTTGCAATCAGGCGTCAGTTATTTGAAAAATTAAGGGAGGGAGAGGGGGAATGATACTTTTGCGTTGGATTTTAGACCCTACTGTAGGGTAGACAAGAATCTTTTGCTTTTTGCGGAAAATACTATGTTGCCTCTTTTACACTAGTTTGTAAAGATAAAATTCCTTTATCGTTGATTCCCTTTACAATCAACGCAAACGATTGGGAAGACTGAGCAGAAAGTGAGACAACCAGAGAATATTAGCCTTATGCAGGAAGTTCATTAGAACAACCTACGCAATAGAATATTTAAATCTTCTGCTTTTATGACAGAGTGTTTCTAACCTTGGTAAAGCATTCCATAATACTGTTAAATGACCAAGGTTTTTGACTTGTACCTCAACGAACTGTTCATTATTTAATATCGGTTGTTCCTTATTCAGATGCGATGTTTATCATTTACATTTTGCATTCAGCTGCTAATCTCAGTCGTTCATTCAACGACTTAATAATTGAGGTAGGTGCATTGATAGAGAGATTTCTATACCCAAAATGTAAGCTTTATGTAAACAAGTCAACGGAAAAGACAGACTGTGATATTCCCACCACTGCTACACTAAATCAACTGTTATTGCGTAAAATGATGTGATGAAAATATGTCCTTTTAACATCGGTTTTCTAGAAGTGGAAACGTTCGTTTATATTCAGGGAAAATTCATTTACCTCCAAGCGAAAGGGAACGGTTCAGTTTTGTAAGTACGGTTTTGCTAAATTATTGTATACACTTAGCTGATTTCATTCAGCGGTTTTTATACGTAAACTTAAATAATTTCACGCATATTTTGGAATACTTTGGCCTCCGAAAACGTAAATCTCAGTAACACGTTCCTGAGGCAATTCACCAAACAGCAGAGGAATTAGATTCCTCCAGACCCAATTTGAGACAAAAACCAAACAAACTTTCATTAGCATTTAACGCAGAGATGTTAGTCTCCTTTAACGTTCGTCTACATTCTTGTTTCTTTCATGAAATTATAATACCTGGCAGGTTTTGTTTGGGAAACGTCGAGACTTTTTACTCCTACCGCTACGTTGAACTATCTGACAGAGCATACTCATATTCTAACACGTGTGACAGTTGTGTCTGCCCAGCCTGACGTACCTGTTGTTATAATTTTAGAAACCAAACAAATTATATTCTTTCCACACTTATTGGGCTATCATCTAAACTATTATTATTTTCCGGTTGCAATGCTGCCTTAGAAATGCACCTTAACTTTAAGGTTGTTTTGGTTTTAAGATAATGACTTAACCCCACGATCTGCTCAGTAGAACGAGAAGGATGAAGGTCAAAATTACATCTCTCATATATTTTTCTAGTTCATAATATCATAGAGACGGAAAATGACTAATATTTATTTTTTCAAAATTAAACTATTTTTGATCTTATACTCTCAAGTAGAATATAAAACTAACTTGGAAGTGTAAGGCCCAGATGCGACCAAATCAGAATTTAGATAAACCGGTATAACCAAACTTACACCGTAGAAAGAACTTGTCTCGGCAAGTTAATCCTAGTATTTATTTCTCCTAGAGTTTTCTTTTGTTGCTGCTTGATGCATTAGCGAAATTTTAAATTGAATGACTTTCATCAAAATTTCTTGTGCTTCCGAGTAAAAGACATTATGGTGATTTGGGGCCCAGCGCCTCTGACAATCTTCCTTTTGGGGTGCTATGTCCTCACAGACATTAGCTATCACGAGTCGCCATATCTTCTGACCTGATATTAACTTTATTAACTCTTGTTCACTTCCTATTTATATTCCTTCATAAGCTAGAGCACAGAGTCTAACTACTTTTGTCTTTACCTTCCTCTGGATCTTCTTTATGTTTTCGTGACAGCCAACAGTTCACTTTTTAATTATGCTTTCCTCATTACAAGTCCAAAGAGCTGAAGCTGGTTTTTGACAACTGTTCTATACAGATCTTGTTTGGTAGAAGCCATTCTTAGCACCTCAGCGTTTGTCACTCGGTCTTTCCAGGAAATTTTAAACATTCCAGGCAAGAACCAGATTTTTACAGCCTCTAGCATCCAACCTGTGACAAAACCCTTCTGATAAAAATTCCTATTTCATTGTTTGATTGTATTGAGAACTGTTCAAGTCCAATAGTTTAAATGACGTCATCATAAAATCGATGTTTTGTAATGTTGACGTCACAATGTGCAAGTAAGCACGCAAGCATCGTACAATAAACAGTATCTATGTGATAAAACTCCTTTATTTATACACAGTTTTTAATATTTCAATAGTCATAATCCATTGCATTTCAATGAAGGTCTGCTATGAATGTTGTATTTATCATTACTGTTTGAAACATCTGTTATGACTATCAACGGTGCTGGGGTTTGGGGGGTGCTGCCTGCCCTAATTTGGGTGCGGTTCTAAATGCCAACACATATTTCCACTGCACTCATCAATTATAATAACCAATCTTAATGGTCCGGTGACATCATAAGGAGTGCATCACCAGGTTCACCACTTGAATCCTCGAAGAGGAACATAAATCTAGATTGGGTGTTAAACTGTGGAAAGGATAATTCTTGTGACCACTAATGAGAAACCGATATTTGAAAAAAGAGAATTCATGCAAGATGGAAAAAAAGTTACATCTTGTTGCCAATTTTTAAAGAAGCACATGCTGCATCAGTTGTTTTATTTACAGAGGAGAGGGCCGGTCTCAACAAGAAACCTTTCATGGGAATTTATGAAATAATTTAACTGTTATTGATGTTGTCCTTTTAAGTTCACTCCGTGGTTCCCATCACTGTTGGTGAAAGTCTATATTTAGAAAAGGATAGATATCGTACATACATAAATAAGGATTGTTTTGTGGGAGTAGTTTTGAAAAGAACGCTAGAGAAATAGAACATACGTCACCACCGGGGATCAAATCCGTGCCCCACGCTTTCACGGCGTGGGAATAATGCATTCTCCATTAAAAGATTTTATGAAAATGAAATGATATCATCCGGTTATTTATTGAATAGCTTATAACTTATACATAGCAATCATGTATTTATTTCCCTTGTGAGATACATATTATTATTGTTATTATTGTTTTTCTAATTCTAACATAAAAAAAAAGAATCATTGAATTTTTTCATATTTTAATGTCATATGCTTAACGACTGTTTATGTTTGCCCTCTTACAGGTATCCGTGAGAAGATGCAACTACATCTGTGTGCTATCACGCTCTCAGCTATCATCTTTACATTCGTCTCTGCAGGTGAGAGGTTTAACATAAAAACAAATTTATAAAGAATCTCAACCTTAACTCCTACTGTCTAAGTAATCCTCTCATTTCTTTTTATATATTTTTACTATTTTCTATTCTACACTTATTGATATTTTACATCAAATATTTGGTTCCCTAAATCAATGTGTTTGTGCAGGATTTCTTCAATGTATAGATCGATTTTATTTACAAATGTATTAAAGAATCGCTGCCTAATTTGACCGAAGGAATAAACAATTCTTCACATGATTTTCTGAGCGATTTTTTCATCCATTTAAGCGAGGAATCGATTAAACGAACCTACAGGTTGAATATTGACTGTTTAGCAGATTGATCGATTAATCGATAAATTGATTCATATGCCATTTCATTCCTCCATTGACGAATGCAATGATTTGCTCTATATTTTCTTTAATAATTATCTATTGATGAGCTATTAGATAGATCGATTGATATTTATTGAATGATTGAATATCTTGAAAACTGGGTAATTAATTGACTGAGTGCAGACGTGTAACCCGAGTAGTTGGGGCCCCTGGGACACTTTCATCACGGGGCCCTGCTGGGCAGATTAGTGCGAAGCGAGGACCTCCACTCGCATATTGAGTAGTTATACAGCTGGGGTGTTTAGGAGCGTTGTAAGGTCTTCCATAGAGTTCGGAAAAATTTCGCAGTTATGACTATTTCATAGCTCTGAAACCCCTATTTTGAGTCCTTTTTAGGGTGGTTTTATCCTTTTAAAACATACAGTTTTTAATAGAAAGTATATATTTTAAGACGTTAGATTCTACTCGCTCTCTTGAAGATTTTTGATAAATATCAAAAATCGCATTTATGAAGTTTATTCGCAAATCAGCAAAATGCAATCGCGGTCCAGAAGTAATTATTATGGACCTGAAAGTAGGAATCCGTTACGTGTTCACTAAAGCATTTATCATAAAGGTGTTAATCAATTGTGATATTTTTAAAGATGTTCCTGAATCCTGACGAAATAACTACCACAATCAACGACATAGCCAATGTAAAATATGTCAATAAAAACATCCAACACAATCGATGAATGAAACACGGCAGTAGTGCAATTTTACATGAAACAATTCACAATGCAATCAATGTACGTTTACATAAAATGTGAACAAAATATTGTCAGTTTGAATTGTTCATGATGCCATAACGAATTTTGTAGAAAGAGTCATTTACGGCACAAAGTATTAGGAAGGGATCTTGAAAAATATCATTTATGGCATGAAATATTGTCAATCAATCTCAAAATATGACGAAAAATATCATTTAGAACAGGGATCCCCAACCTTGTGTGTGCCAAGGACCTTTTTCAAAGTTTACAAACTTTCTGAGGACCGGTACATGGATAAGTGGCAGATTTACAGATTAGAACTTAAACATCGGGTCTTAAAGTCGTTATATTTGAACTGGTTTAGGCTCTTACAAAATGTAAACATCATATTTATAAGGGCCTTCACGACCAAAGTCCGCGATCTTTGTGTTAATTTTTTCAAATTTCGTATAAAATAACAAAATCATAAGGAAGTGCTTGGGGCCCCATGATATCACAATCCAGTTGGTGCCCCTAGGACGCGTACTCCCTGAACCCCGCCTGTTACGCGCCTGATTGAGTGGTAGAGGCTGATCGACAGGTGAATGTCGACTTTGAAATCACAACTGTTATCTGGCAATTGACCTTTGCTTCCTGTTTTCTTAAGTATTAGACAGAAGCTGACTGATAAGTGACTCCGTTGCACATATCTACCAAATGTATTACTTGAATATACACTATCTTCTATTTTAACTTATGTTACTATTACATTATCAAGCTGCATTTTAATCTTCTTATCCACTTCTTCCATTATCTCAAGATGACGACGGTTCGATCAATATCTTCGATGCCATCATCAAAGAGAATACACGTGTTGAGGAGGAGCGGAAGAAATTTGGATTATTTGGCGCTGGTACGCATATGCTATCATTAATAAGCTAACGACTAGCTAATATAATAAAACAATTTTATCATCGAAAAGAGAATTTTATCATCAGAATATGCAGTACTGACAAGTACAAGGCGAGTACAGAGATGATCTTCCAGAAAAAAGTACATGAAATCTACTTTATAGAGTGATGAAATTGACCCCTGCTATACAAGTAATGAAAGAGGGTAATCACGAATACAGTCTGAACAAAATTGAAATTTTTACAGGATACTGAAAAGCGGATATGATATCTCCTATAACTTCAGAAATGGTTAACTTCATTTTCAGCACCGGAGCAAGGGATGCGAAATCTTCTCTTAAGGTTCAATGGAATAACTGGAACCACAGAACTTCAACCTTCGTCAAAGATCCCTGCTGGAACAAAATCAACAAAATCTTTAATTCTCTCTAAGCCCCCACCCCCATTTGAATTGGTAACGCCCCATCTGATGTTGACGCAGAAAGATTCCAGTTGACACAAAAACAAATTTCTTGGTTGTTTTGTTAAAAGCTTGTGCAGAAAATGATTTGGTGAAAAAATTGATAGTTTGGTCTCAACTATCTTTCATGACTTCCTCACATATTTTACTCATTTAATATAGTTATTTTCCACTCAAAATGTTGCTAAGTAGGGAGATGGGTAAATATGACATAAAAGGAGAAAGTTGCATTTGAATTTTGCGTTGTGTAACGGATTCATTCTGCTAAACGCCTTTTTCAATAACACAAGCTGCAGAAAACGTGTCGCTCTCGTGACCGTTCTTTTCTGAGACGTGTTTTGGTTTTCTCGTTTCCTGTAAATTCATCGTAATAGCTTTCTCATTTCACTTCATACGATTGCTGTGATCAGTGTATGGCAAAAACGCGGCGGAGAGTACGCAAGTTAAAAGGCTTGGAGAATATATTGAAAAACTGTACTGCAACCGTGACCCAAGTGTCCAGTTTTCTTATCAGATTGAATGAAATTACAATTTGATCCCTAAGACAATTCTGGAGACGTCTCCCAAGTCCCCCTGTGCCTATTTCAAATTTACGGATCTTCGGTACGGTTATGTCTGTTTTCTTCTTTAAATTAACAAATTTAGCAGAAGACAAGAGCACTTTTACAATTTGGATTGCAACCGAATTTGTCAATAGGTTTATTTCTGAGAAGCGATTGACAAGAATAACCATTTTGTTGTACATTTTATTATAAAACATGATAGAGGAATGTCCAGAGTATCTGCCTTGTGGAGTTAAGTGTGTAGTACATGTAAAGTATCCTTTCTACTTAAAAGCGTTTTACAAGTACTGTAACATTAAAACCGCTTGTATGCCTTTCGTTAATTTTCTTTGCTGCACTCCCTGGTAACGCCTAGCTCGCTCGGTATGCATCGTAAAAGCGTTCCTCCTTTTACATCATATCACCGTGAAAGGAAAATAAAGTAAAACGATTGCTCAGGAATCCCACAGAAGGAAGAGGACACAAACCGCCGAATCTTATATCCTCATGATTATAATCTAGTTTAGCTAACAACTTTCCTAAAGAACCACTTCTCTCGAGTGCCAAATAATAGTACTCCCCCGCTTATTAATTTTTTCAAATTTATATACCTCCCCGCTCCTTATTAGGACCCCCCCGTTTATTAATTTCAAGGAAATTTACCAGTACTCAAAATGTAAATAATATCTGAAACTCTTAAATAACGTCCCATGCAACGTTTGACCCTGAAACAGTTGTTAATTAGTACGATTTTTGTCCTCATGTGTGTCATCCTTATTAAAACTTTCACGAAATTCAGACTGGAGTTCAGACCCCCCTCCCCCCTCCCCCCTCCGTTTATTCGGCACTCCAGAGTAGACAGCAACCAAAGAGATATCAATAACATATCGACCGCGTTTCCTTTAGACCTACCTAAAAGAATCCCACATAGCTTTGGTCCGCTACTACTATTTGTTTATTTCTTTTATCTTGCTTAAATCACCTATCAACAATATGCGTGCAATACGGTTTCCTCTAAACAAAGTCGGAAACTTACAACGTGAGATTAGTCAAAGCGGGTTTTCACTCACAATCTTGACTCCATGAAAATGCACCATCCGGACTATGCAAAGCTTATGATATAAGAATATTTCTTTCCATTCTACTTCTGTTGGTAGTCTTCTTTCATCGCCCCAGCTTTGAGAACAAAATCTTTAAAGTATTAAGGCTATCTACTAATAACTCGGGAATTTGGTCTGATTTTTTGACTTTTTTTTTGCTTTAATATTCCTAGGGGTCACTGCAGAGAAATGAGGACATACATTTATAATTATACTGCAATCAAAAAGGGTATTACTGCCTATAAGATCTGTATTTGTTGAAATGCGGCTACAGTTTAAACTTCGTTAACAATCGGATTTGAAAACACCAAATGGATCTAAGATGAGTATAAGTGTTATTAATTTGTATTTGCTAAATAACTAACTATAGTTATCAATTGTCTAAGAAAGCTACTTCCGTAGTATCAGTCCATAAGATTAGCAGATTTTAAAACGTTCGGTTTACGATTTGTATTTAAAATAAAACCAATGATAGCAGTAAGTATCGGCAATTATTTGTGTCAACTTTTATATTTTCAATAAATCTTGTAATTGGCCTCTTTATCTATGCACCGATGCCTTCGGGACTTGCTTAGGCGAAGAAGAAAAAAGGGACTAAATTGGATTACGCAATACTTGTATTATTAGCCTATCTAACATCTTAAGATCCCGGTCTCGTGTTGTCACGCCGTGTTTCTCCTTCCACTTTTTCACCGCTATATACGTAAACAAGACAACTGATAATTGGACAACGGCATCACTAAGGCTCTGTTTACAACGGCACGGCTGCAAATGGGTCCGTACCAGAATTAGTACGGGTCGGTCTTGGGTTCATACGGGCCCTGATGCATCCGAGCTCGTTTGGATCTGCTATCCGTTCAAACTTGGTTTCACTTTTGAAAGTGGACGCGTTTGGATCCAAACGCAAGGATAATCTCGTGTAAACACTTGAGATCGGATACAAACTGGTACGGATCGAAAATGAGACGAGAAACTACCACTACGGGATAAATTTAAAGTGATAGCTATTCAAATTCTATTTTTGTCATTGTATTGGCACGTTAGTCGTAATTTCTTATTGTGCATATTTCAAAGTTGCAGTTTATAGCAAGCTGGTTTTACAATACAACAAACTGTTGATTTGCTGGATAAATTGGCATACAGATGTCTGGATCCAAAGGATCCAATCCCCTTTCCTAGGGTGTTTATACGGGATCGGATTAAATTGGATCCGTATCAGTTTGGATCTGTATCGGTGTAAACAGAGTCTAGTACTGCAGTTGGAAACTTTATGGGAGTTCCTAGATGTGAGTGAAGATTGCTTTTCAGATCTTATCACAATATTATTTGTCATCATCCTTGTCGACCCTTGCAAGCGAGACAGGTACATGAAAACAAGAACAAGAAAAGAAGAAGAAGAAAGGGATGATGAAGAAGATGATCATCATCATCAATATGATTATCAGGATTTATAGTAAAAGGCATTAGCAGAAATAAATTTACAGGTAGAAGTTCTTTTAAGAAATATCCTAAGGTCGTCGTTTCTGAGAGTTACACCTCCTCTCTGCTCACAAAAATACTTAGAGTACCTTATCATTTAAATACCAAGAGCTTACAAAATTTGTGTTATGCTGCCTAAAATCTAGGTTGTCTCTGTTAGGATTCCTGTTTCTATCCGATCTTTGATTCTATTCTGGTTGATTGTATTGTACTACCTATGTAGCAGATGTTAATTTGAATATCACAATCCTTATCAAATCATTTAAAATAATTTCTAGTTTCATATTTTTCTCATCGTTGTATTTAGTGCAATTTCGAGCTTGAGATACTAGTTCAATCAAATACGCTTGTTAAGATTAGAACCTTGATATTTATTGCTTCACCAAACCTGACCAGAGAGATAAAACAATTGTTTTATAATTACATGGAAGGTTCTGTCCCAGTGGTAAAACAGATTGCATACTTTATCACTTTCAAAGACTACATTTTTATGAAATAATACGCTCCCTCATGTTAACAAAAAGCAATTGCCTCTTTCAAATCCAACAAATATTTTATTGTTTTACTATACATATTACCAATGGGAAAGGTCAAACATTTCTTTCTTTAATTTTAGAACTAAGATCAGCTGTAAGTCTTTAAAATAGTCGATGGGTTTCCGAGAATTACAAACGCTAAGCCACAATAATGTTATCAGCATCGTGTTTTGTTGTCCACAGTAATAACTATCTATGATCACAGGCAAAAGAAAATTTAACATCCAGAATTCTAAAAATTAAACTATTGTATCATTCTACTTATATTGTTTAAGCACAATAAACAGTTAAAATGTCTATCTAATTAAATAGGCCTACACTGCAAACTGTTGCATTCAGAGGTTAACAATTTTTATGACATTAGTACTTTTCTAAAAACTTCAAAAATCTGCCCCTATTCTCCATTAGCCACTTAATGTTATGATTTCGGATAAAATTTGTTTTGAAGGAATTACTTCAAATTCTAATACGTCATTTTTCTTTTGGGCACAAACGATTGGACATTAAACGGGCGCATTACAAACATGTTTGATATTACAAAGAAAGCACATTCAATATATTTTGTAGATTGTAACAATTTTGCATAAAAACAAAATTCAGGAAAGTAAACAGAGAGTAAAAGTAATACATTTTGCAAATTAGAATCCAGATATACTATGTTTTACAGAATGGAAAGTATAAAGACTGTTTCACGTGACAGAGAGTAAAAAGAATATTTTTGCAAATAAGTATGTAGATATTCCATATTTTACATGATAGAATGTAGAAAGTTAATATTTTGTGTAATACAGTGTAAAAAGACATTTTTGATACAAATAAGAGTCTCTTGCTACTTCATTTTACAAATAAGTATTGATTGACTATCTACTATAATTTCCAATATAGATCGAAGAAAGACAATATAATTAGGAATAGGTTATAAAGCGGCTATAGTTGCCAATCCAGGTTGTAGGGAGACTATATTTTACATAATAGAGTGCAAAGAGATCTCATTTCGGAGAATAGATTGCAAAGAGAACAGAACTGAAGCGCATGGACAGTGAATGGCAATGCAAGGAAACATGCCAGAGACTGAAAGGAGGGAACGTTGCGTGAGAGGAACTAGTGGAGTTAATCAGAATCGCCTTTTTTACATGAAGGCCATACATTTTGCTACTACAACAGACTAATTAGTTGGTGGCACCTGGAAGACAATAGAGGTCTCTGTCCTACTTTGTTGCCTAGCAACAAATGCATAATTCTTTATTTAGGTAAGTAGTGGTTTTATAGATGTTAATGCCAAACGAAATCCATCACTTTATGTACTACAATTATATCCTAATTAATCAAAAGATAGAATAAGATTTACCAGTGGCTAACCTTAATTAACCATTAAACTATTTTTTCCTAGGGAGATAGCTTTTGCAGAACTCATACAAGTCTCATCTTATAGAAATATGAACTTTTGTGTTGACCAATATCACAGTACTGTATCGACTCTATAAATTCAAGAATGAAACAGGCATGAAGTGTAAAAAATTCAGTCACTTAAGAACCATCAGAGACAATGTATTAACAATGCAACCATTTTGTATTCTGAAAGGAAAGCGTTTGCAGAGGTACATTTTTATCCGCCTGTCTTCTCAATGAATATCCCTGTCAACAGCAACTTTCCAGAGCGATGCATTTACTTACTATTAAATGTCTAAATACTATTTACAACCTGAGAAAGATCTAACGGAACTTAAGACTGTCTCTGCTTGTTGATATCACTTGCGATATACTTTATATCCATGTCTTCTTTAAACAAATGATATCACGGCGGTTTTACGTGAAAAATCTTTAAACTTTTGTAAAACTTATCTAGCCACGAAAAGGGAAAAAACCTCAATACATTTGTTTGACCAAAACAAAATACACTTGGATAAACATCTCCTCCATAACGTTTAACTCTACTCTGACTCTTACAATTATTCATAAATTTTGATGCCTGACATTTTGGTTTCAATACCATGTCTTGTGCAATGCGCTGTCATAGACCTTTCTTACATGACGACTTTACCTTTAGACGTGCTAAATAGTATCTGTCATGTTAGGTCCTCCCATATTAGTGTTCGTTAACACTTCAGTTTGTAATTAGAGGATCATGAATTTGATTTATGAACTTTCATCGATTAAAAGTCAACATTATATTAAAGGCTACATTCTAGCAAGTTGTAATGCACAGGGATTGTGAATTTTCTAATTGTCGTCCAAACAAAAAAGACGTTCAACATACGAGTAAGTTCAGAAAAAAGTTATTGACGTGATATTGAAGTCTAAAAACAGAGGATAAATCTTCATTAATTTAAGCAGCGAAATTAAAATTACTAAAAACAAACATTAAAATATGCTGAAAAACCTTCAAGTTCTTACAGACATGTACAACAATAAATGTCAAGGTGAGTGTTACATTTTCTTCATTGATGAATGGGCAGTCAAACGTTAGCAAACATATCAAGAAGGTATGCAAAACTAGCAAATATATGAAGTAAAATTTACTTGCCTGCTTCAAGAAGCGTTCCGATGTTAAAAGGTTGACTAAAGAGACAATTCAAGTCGATCACGACCTATCCGATTCGCCGACGATCTAAGAAGAAATAAGGCTTAAGACAAGCTTGACTCAGCTAACCAAATTATCTTCGCAAGAACAAATTTTGTTAAATCCTACAGTTTAACTTAATATTCTATTATTTCTCTATATAATCTCCCTGAAAACCATTCTACTTCACGACAGCCACGTATGGCTTTCCTACGCTTTCATCTCCTAATATCTTATTCCATTTCTTGACGATAGTAACACGCGGCTGTTGAAAGCAGTTATCTGATTTTGACTTTCCGCTGGTTGGTGACGTTGTAGAGCCATGTTGATTGAATATTACCGCCTTATGTACACTTCCAAATCTCTGAATAAAGTATAGTTGTAGAAAATTACTTGAATGTGGAAGCACGTTTGTGTGCAAGCTTGTCGTAGCAATATAGTATTGTTTGATTGTTGTAATCGCAAAAAGGATCAGCAAAATCCGACAGACAAGTGATACAGATGACAAAGACGTTTTTAAATCTCTTCACATCTCGAGTAAAGCATCGCTACCGCAATTGCATGATAAATTTTCTTCTCTCAGAGGTCATCGTCATTTTGGCCTCAGAGGAATCACAGTTCTTGCTCAAGATGCAATATAGGCCGTGCACAAAGAGTATTAAGTTAAATATACGACCCTTCATATCTTCAAGTTAGACTACGACCAAAATTCCACCTGTATCTCATTTTCAAACACGTTGCCAGATGTATTTGACAGATAAACTGCCCGCTATTAATCATTGCATGTGATGTTCAAAGCTTATAATTTCTGAACAAACTTCTTGCAATATGGGTGTTTATGTGTACTCTGAGAGAGTTGTTTACTGAACCGCTTTACTTTTTAACTCATTTAATCAAAGCAAATCCTAATTTTAAGGCTCAGAGATGTTAGTATCTTTAAAATCATATGCAATAGCAATTAATTCATTTGTATTTGATTATGACAACATGTTCCAGAATAACATTCTAGGTACCTTTTTACTGGTTGATAAATATCTTACAATGTCATCCATTAACATAATTTAAAACTTGATAAGAAAGGAAAATTAGAATTATCTGAAGTGGTCCTCGTCATTGATTATTTGAATGTAAAAACTATTACGGCATCAAACCTGTTAATTTCTGCCTGAAAAGAATGACACTTAGTACAAAAGAAGCAAAATTCCCAAGTACAAATTTAATCAAAGCAAATCCTAATTTTAAGGGTCAGGGATGTTAGTATCTTTAAAATCATATGCAATAGCAATTAATTCATTTGTATTTGATTATGACAACATGTTCCAGAATAAGCACGCACAGAACTTCCAAAACATGGCATACTTATTTGCAATCAGATGCTGGGCGAATTGAGTCCAGACCCTAGTTAGTCAAAATACACCCTTGCTATATTGATTGACCAGTCAGAAAAATTTACTCTGTCTCAATGAGCTCGGACCCTGCAAAAAAATGCACCGTATTAGGGGAAAGCATACAGTCTGGATGCTGGTATCTTTGGGGTTTTAAGTCTTCATGACCGTAAGTGTTGAAGGAAGGATCATGAAGCAGGTAGCAGCCGGAAGGCAGGGGAGTGGCCGAACCGCCGCCAGAGAGGTTCGCCGCCAGCAATTGATCAATGCGACGATCGACTCGATCTCGAAACGCGGCTTTTCGGGAACGACACTCTCTACCGTTACCAAGGCTGCGAAACTGTCCCATGGCGTGGTCAACTTCTATTTTGACAGCAAGGAAATCCTCTATGTCGAAACGCTCGGCTTCCTGGCGGATGAACATTACAGCCTGTGGCATCAGGCCATGCTGGATGCCGGTCCGGCCCCCGTCGAGCAACTGACAGCGATCGTGGAAGCCGATTTTAACAAGACTGTCTGTTCGCCAAAAAAACTTGCGGTTTGGTTCGCCTTTTGGGGTCAAGCGAAGTACCGGCCTAACTATCTGAAGATCCATCATAAGTACGATGACGAGCGGTATGAGCAGATTTTCCGACTTTGTGGCGAGATCATCAAGGACGGCACCTACGGTCATCTGGATCCAGATTCGGTAACACGTTCCATTGAAGCCCTGATCGACGGGCTTTGGCTCAACCTGCTGCTTTATCCCAAGGAAGTGACCCGGAACATGGCGCGAGACGATTGCCTCAACTACCTCGCCCAGATGTTGCCCAAACATTTCAAGCAACCAGACTCGACCTGCCGCGGCGGTCGCGGCAGGAATTTATGAAGATCCTTCGATGACACGCGACCCCCGTTACGACATCCTGTTCGAACCTGTTTCCATTGGACCCGTAACCGCCAAGAACCGGTTCTACCAAGTGCCTCATTGTACCGGCAGCGGCTGGGAGCGACCGCGCACACTTGCCGGCCTTCGCGAGATAAAGGCGGAGGGTGGCTGGGCAGTGGTCAACACGGAATACTGCTCCGTCCATCCAGCCTGTGATGACACACCCTATCCAACGGCGTCATTGTGGGATAAGGGCGATATAAGATCCCACGCACTAATGACCGAGAAAGTACACGCCCACGGCGCCTTGGCCGGGGTCGAGCTCTGTCTCGGAGGCGCGCGCATGGCCAACCTTGGCACTCGGGAAGTCGCCCTGAGCGTCACCAGCATGCCGAACATGGCCGGAAACCCGTTCCAGACCCGGGCGATGGATCGCGCCGATATCCGCGAAGTCCGGCGCTGGCACCGCAACGCGGCCCTACGCGCCAAAGAGGCGGGCTTCGATATTGCCTATGTCTATGCGACGCACGGCTATCTGCTCTCTCACTTCATGTCCCCGGTTCACAACACGCGGAGCGATGAGTATGGCGGCTCACTGGAAAACCGGATCCGCCTGACCCGGGAGATTATCGAGGACACGAAAGAGGCCGTCGGAGACAGGATGGCTATCGCTGTCAGGTTCTCCGCCGAAACCAATGGCATTTCCGGTGCGGGCGATGGCAACCCGACGCAGGGTGAAGCGCCTGAGATACTCTCCCTCCTGGGTGAACTTCCGGATCTTTGGGACATCAACATCAACGACTATTCCCTGGAAATGGGATTGTCTCGGTTCACCGAACAAGGCGCCCTCGAACCCTATATATCCTTCGTGAAATCACTCACCAGCAAGCCAGTGGTATCAGTCGGCCGATTTACGTCTCCGGATATGATGGTCAGTCAGGTTAAACGCGGCATCATCGATTTCATCGGTGCTGCAAGGCCGTCGATTGCCGATCCATTCCTGCCTAAGAAGATCGAGCAGGGCCGCATCGACGACATTCGTGAATGTATCGGCTGCAACATCTGTTACTCAGGTGACGGTCTCGGCGTTCCGATCCGTTGTACCCAGAACCCCACGATGAGTGAAGAATGGCGGCGTGGCTGGCATCCCGAACATATCGACCGTAAAGGTTCCGACACCCGCATCCTGGTCGTCGGCGCCGGGCCGGCCGGGCTTGAGGCCACGCATGCGTTGGGCAAACGCGGCTATGAAGTGATGCTGGCGGAGGCGACGCGTGAACTTGGTGGGCGCGTTACACGGGAAGCCAAGCTGCCGGGCTTGAATGAATGGGCACGCGTACGTGACTATCGATTGCAGCAAATCGAAAAGCTGCCAAATGTTGAGGTGTATCGGGAAAGCAACCTCGCAGTCGAGGATGTTTTGGCGATTGGCGCCGATCATGTGGTCATCGCGACCGGCGCGCATTGGCGGCGGGATGGATTTGGTGCCGCTAACCCGGGCGGCATAGCGGAGCTCGACGCGCCGGATAGAACCTACACGCCCGACGACATCATGAACGGCAATATCCCGACCGGCCCGACAGTGATCTTCGACGACGATCACTACTATATGGGCACCGTATTGGCCGAACGAATCCAGACGGACGGTGCCCCGGTGACGCTGGTAACGCCGGAAGACGCCATTTCAAGCTGGGGTGTCTATACGACAGACCGTTGGCGCGCCCAATCCAAGCTGATGGAAATGGACGTCAAGCTGGTGACCGGGCACAACCTCACCGCGTTCGACGGCGCGTCGGTGGCGTTGTCATGCCAGTATACCGGCCGCCAGCAGCAAGTGGATGCGGACTCCCTAGTGCTCGTCACAACGCGCACGCCACATGACAAGTTGTACCATGATTTGACTCAAGCCATCAGCGACGGATTGGATGGCGTTCCACGATCGGTCCGGCGTATCGGCGACTGCGAGGCACCGGCCATAATCGCCGCCGCCATCTATTCAGGCCACCGCTATGCCCGTGAACTGGATATGCCGGTAGACCGTGACAATCCGCTGAAGCATGACCGTGTCTTCTTCGAAGGCGCGTGACGAACGGCGCGCCCGTGATGGCGGAGCTAGTCGGAACCAGGCGTATACGGAAATCGTTGCGGCCTTTCATAGTCAGTCGAAGCTCGGCTTTTCTCTCAAATCGCCATTCTGCCAAAGATACAGGATCATGACCGGGTGTTCTCCGGTTCGCAGACTATGAAACATCTGCGAGGGATGATGGATCACATCGCCCGGCACCCGAACGGCGGCACCTTCACCACCACGTTGAAACATGGCTTGCCCTGACAGCACGACATAGATTTCTTCCGCTGCGTGTCGGTGGGGCGGGTATACCAAACCCGGTCCATAGACCGCATAGCCCGCACGGATCCTGTCGCTCACGAAGGGGCCGTGTTTGCCCACGATTTCGACATAGCCATAGTTCGCCAACATGCCTTCGTCGACGACCCGGTCGGCACGGGTATAAGCCTGCTCCCATCTGCGTGAATGGCGCTCGCGGGTGAAAAGCGTGACCAACTGATCGGTGTCCTTGTTAGAAAGCGACTTCATTTGCGTGAGCAGGTCGGAAGCGGGGTGATGAAATGGTGCAACTTCCCGCCAATCCTGGCCCCAGTTGACCAAGCAACCGTGAAATCGCTGCAGATCCGGATCCGTCTGCTTCGCCGCGAATAAGAGGATCGCGTCCAGCAACCGCTGGTCGGTTATTCTGTCCGCAACTTTACGCACAACGAGGCCGGTTCAGACGAAGGTTGACTTCTCACGAAGATCGCCCCCTTGCCAAAGGTAAAAGACAACCAGGGGCCTATCGCCGATGCGAAACCCGTGAACCAAACGAGACTTCAGATGCACGACATCGCCGGCCGTATGTTCTATCGGAGGATCGTTGCCTAAGTGGAACGTCGCAGAGCCCGCGAGAATGATGTAGATTTCCTCAGCCACGTGCCGATGGGCGGGGTAATTGACGCCGGCGCCGAAGATACCAACGCCGGCGCGAACCCGGTTGCTGATAAAGGGGCCCCGCTTTCCAATGATCTCTGTATAACCGTAATTGGTGAGCATATCTTCGCCGACATCGTCGGCCGCGGTGTAGCTTTGTTCCCAAAACCGTGTCTCGCGTTCCTCGGCATAAACGGTCATCAGGTCATATTCACGTGTCCCAGGTTCCGCGAAAGGAATTGATTGTCTTAATAGATCGGATACCAAGTGATAGGCAGGTGGGATACCCACCCAATCATTCCCCCAGTTGACGACAGGTTCACGAAAGCCATCCAGCTTGCTGTCGGGATGTTCGGCGACATATGCCCGCGTCGCTGCCAAAATACGTTGGTCTGCGGCTTCGCTGATCCCGATACTCACGACGTTAAATCCTCCTGCCTCCGAACTTTTCCATCGACGATGACCTTATCATCCAACATTTTGGTAATTTCACCTTCCGTTAGTCCGGCTTCACGCAAAATCTCGACACTGTTCTCGCCAAGTAGCGGCGCGGGGGTTCGTGTCTTACGCTGCCCGCCCGAAAACGTGTTGACTGGCCTGATATGCCGGACCGTACCTTCGGACGGATACTCCGTTGTTTCGATCAACCCAACATCGCGCAAATGGGGATCATTCACCAAACTGTCCAGGCTGTTAAAGGGAAAAGCCGGCACCTCCAAACGGTCAAAAATTCCCATCCATTCCGCGGTAGTTTTCTCCTCGAGGGCGGCGTTCCTGATTCGAAAAAGGTCCGAGACATTCCTAAGACGAGATGAAACCGTTGCAAACCGTTCATCCGACATGAGTTCCGGGCGACCTATGGCATCAAAAAAACCCTTCGTCTGACGATCCGTGTTCGCGGAGATGCATATGTATCCGTCTTTGGTTTTCGCCGGCCGCGCACGCGGGTCGAGAAGCCGTGCGTCACCCATTTCGCCTCGCTCCGGCTCGAACGCCTTCTGACCGAAATGCTCCTGCAGGACAAAACCCGCCATGTTCTCGAACATCGGTACTTCGACCGACTGACCTTGGCCGGTCAAATCCCGAGCCCGAAGGGCAAGTAGAATCATTTGCACCGCGATCAAGGCAACCACATGGTCCGCCATCACCAAAGGCACAAATTGCGGCTCACCCACCTGGCGCTGGAAACATCCTGCAACCCCTGCTCCGGCCTGAATGAGGGAGTCATATACCGGCTTGTCAAAGTGACGCCCGTTGCGGCCGAATCCCATCATGCCGCAATGGATGATTTTTGGATTTACCCGGACCGCATCCTTGTAAGTCAGACCCAACCTTGACAGTGCCTTGGACCGCATGTTGACCACGACAATGTCCACGTGCCGCATCATCTTCCGAATGACTTTTTGCCCCTCTGGGGATTTCAGATCAATCACCAGGGATCGTTTGCTGTGGTTCATTTGCAGAAATTTGGGGGAGAGCTGACCGGTCCGCGATTCTCCCCCCATACGCCGAAGAATATCACCATCCGGCGTTTCGACCTTGATGACATCCGCCCCGTAGTCGGCAAGAACCTGTGTCGCCACGGGCCCAACGACCACCGATGTAAAATCCAACACCTTCACGCCACTCAGAGGCCCATCCGGCAAAGCGGCTGCCCGATCGTTTTCCATGATTAACTTTCACATCCACGCTCGAAGTCGCCACCAAATGTATCAGAGAAACTCCAATCTCAGCAAATACAGTTGGCTCCATGGTCGTTTTTCTCAAATCGAGATCCCGTAGCCAATTTGCCGCCAAGTCCTGCTCGCCAAACGGCGCTTTCCACGATGCATAGCGGAGAATTTGACCCAAATTTCGCGAATTGAGGGATTCGTATGATCCATTTGGATCATGAACTCACTTCGCGTTTCGACGATAGTACCCCTGTTACACAAGTTGATGATTTGAGATCAGCTCACGGCGACCAGTACCGAGAGTTCAAAGGGGATACCGGTTTGCTGAATCAAACAATCGTCGATGCAACCCATCGGCTAGAAGGGCCTGACGTGCATGCGTCTTCCGGATAGGGGGATCTTTTGACTTCGACATCTAAATCTTGCCGCATCATCCAAGTGACGTTGGTACTGTTAACACTCGTGGGACTGATTTCGTGGAATCCATCGCAGGTTTGGGGCCGGTCGGCCAAATTCGAAACGCCCAACAAATCCTTTGTCATCGTGCTCGATGAATCGAAAACGGTCGTCAAGGAAAGGGACTCGAAAAACACACCCAATGCTCAACTAGCGGAAATGCTGCGATTGCTGTTCAAAGAGGAAGGCAACATCGATGAAGACCAGAGATTTCTCCGTGACGATGACACCGTCCGTATAATCGGTTTCAGCGGCAAGCCCGTTGTTCGGCGGGAACTCAAAGGTAAGGACCGGTCGCAACTGAATGAGTTTCTCGACGATTTTGGAGGTCACGAATACTTCACGACCGTCGCGGAGCCGGCGGAAAACAAGCCCGACGGCAATACAAACTTTATGAACCTGTTCGATAGGCTAAGCGAGGTGGTTGAGGAACACTCTCCTGTCGAGCGACCGCTCATTATTCTTATCGCGAGCGATTTCGTCCACGATATCGGAGACACCCCCTGTACTACGGAAAAAGCCTTCCGGGAAAACTCTCTACAGAACCGACCCGCAAGAGCCAATTTCGTAGGTTTCGAGAGCGCAATTCGAGAAGCTGCGACCCCAGAAACCGAAGGGGATCGAGGTGCCACCGTCGTTGTTGTGAACCTTTGGGCAGAACCTAAATCGTTCTACTGGACAGGACACAAGGACAAAGCAAAAAACGACCGCAACAAAGACAGAAATGGATGCTCCAGGATACTGAACAGCGAGCACCATTTTACCGGTTGGATGCAAGACTCCAAGGATATTAACGGTGTCTTTCTAACATTCCAAGAGATGCAGAATGACATTCCAGCGTTCGTTGAAGGTCTGATCAAAAAGATCCAGGAAAGAATCTTCTTCGAACCCGAAGCCGGAGAAGCCAAGCTGCGGGAGATTGACGAAGACGGTTTGGTTTCCCTGGCGCTTGATATGGAGGTCGTGATCCAAGACGACTCCAGCTTTAAACCGATCGAACTTCTGTTGCTTTCACATACCGGTAGACCAATAGCGACAATCCCCCATGAGGGGCAAGGCGTGCTCGACAGCGCGAACGGAATGATGATCTGTACAAGAAAACATCTGATGCTAAGGAGCCAGTTAAATGGATGGCAATTGAGTCGTTGACGGAAAATTTATACACAACAGAATCAGATATGTATGAACTATAATTGATTTCTAGTGGTGTTTTGATTATAAATATTTGTAACATAATATTTTTTGTACTTTTTGTGTTGTTCCAGTAACAAACCTGAAACCTGCTTCCATTTTAGTAGTTCTCTTTGCCTGAGAGGTTGAAAGTGTTTAAGGTTTAAAATCTTGAAATATTGATACATTTATAAGAAACAAATTATTTTTTCAAAGCGAACTCAAACTAGGCTGTCAATTTCCAGGGGAAGGTTAAGGGAAAGATATCAATTGTGATTCCTGCTACAAAAGTAGGCAAAAGGGCTTAACGATTCAATAACCACATGGTGTAATCATTGAAACAAAAATGAGCTAATGAACACAATGATCTTTACCCTAAAAGTAATTGCAATAAAGGCGAGCACCAAGTAAAATATTTGGAATAATTTTTTGGGTTGTTAACATCAAGTATTGCTTAACACAATAATTTTTTAAGAATGTGTCCTGAACACACACACAATAAAATGACAATTTTCTTGGTGGCAGTTATGCAATGTTTTCTATTTTTTCATCGGATCAGTTAATATATTGCCATAATTCTTTATAGATTTCTTTGCATTAAGCCATTAAATCGTTAAGTTACGTACCTGTTTAACCTTTACCTAGTCAGCTTTAGGACAATAATTGAAAACTTGTTTTTCGACTCAATGTTTGTGTTTAATGGCTTTTTTTATATCAACAGTTATTTAAGTGGCAACCAATTTCGTCACTTTTTACACTTGTTATGGAATCTTTTCAGCTAGTATATTAGAAAAAAAATACTATATAAAAAGTATCCACTCTATCCATGGCGTTCTTTACTACGCCATGACTCTATCATTTCGGTACAGATCATTAAAATAGCTGCATATTCAGTAGCTATTAGATCTGGCAGTTTTCCCATAATCAGTTTCAGAGTAATCTTAAGCACTTCATTTGTAGAATGGCGGACAAAGGAAGATTGTGTTCATTAAGCCATCGATGATATAAACGCTGGCAGAATTTAGACCTATTTAGAGATAGATGCATTCCTGACTGATAGTTACTTATGGTACTATTAATACACTAAAACACTAAATTTTTTTGCGGTCTCTTAATCAAAGATGCCAGATGAGTATCAGACTCGATACCTAAAATACCCCAAATAAACAACAAAAAGCACCAAAAAGGCTAACTAAAAACTACAGGGCAGCTGGGGTGTCCGGCGGTGAAGCGTCTCGTTTTAGGCTACCGGACAGCAATGAAGCAGGCTCAACCACCACGTAGGACCGCATCTCACTGATCACAGAAAGAAACTGTCACCAATAAAGTTAAATATTGCATTCATTCATTCATTGCCAAAGGATTACAAGCGAACACGTTTTCGCCCCTTGTATGGGTTGGTCCTTAAATTAGTTGAGTTGTCAAGGACAATTTCTATGACCACCGTTTTGCTTTACAGTCAAAGGCACCAGGAAAGATAAAGGAAAACAGTTTTTCGTTCCTTTTATTATTCATTGTATAGGTCATTGAAGCAATGCTTTATAAAGTATTCAAATATTTCGCTATCGCTGATTAGGGCCGAAAAGAAAATGCGCAGCAACATAATTTCCACAAGAAATCCGAGCACAAAACTATATAGGTGCAACAGAGGAATTTTTGAGATTTTCTGATACACTATTATTTACAGTATTACAGTATTTCTAGTAATAATCAGTAGATAGTGTAGGCTTAATCGTATCTTATATATGAGAAGCCATTCAAAGACTGGGCTCGGCATACGACAACCCATGGCATTTCCGCTGAGTGCGAGGAGAAGGCGTAAGCCTATAACAACTTATACGTTAAATGCAGCGTATATCGTAGAGAATCCATGGAAATGACAAAGTTTTATCTGGAATGAAACTAGCAAGGTTGCTTCTAGTAATATAAGTCATAATGCAAATGTAATCGAAAATGATAAGAGTGAACAATACCAGAGATTATATCACTTTCAAATCTTCCATAGTTTTCAGGGAACGTACGAAGTGGTTCCCTTTTGCATTTTCTATTAACATATACTACAATTTCTTTACGAGAAGAAAGAGCAAACAAATTGTCCGGTAAGAACGTGATTCTTCCTGTTTCTTAAACCCCAGTTTACGGTAATCTTGAGATGTGCTCGCTGGAAATAAAACTGTGTAATGAAATTTCGATTCAAGTAAATGTGCATGCTCTTGCGTGGGGCACGTAAACGACAAGATGTAAAGAAAACTTACGCTTCGCAGGCATTAGCTGAAGTCAATCGTTAATTTTATCCTTCACAAGAACACCGTTCTATCAAATTGCTTTCAGGTTTAAGGCGCACGTGACTAGCACCCTAAACTTTTAACACTATTACTGTATGTGCTGGTGACCTGATTCTCTAAATTGTGTACGTCTTCAAAATTGCTATACAACCTAAACCTGGTAATATCAGGATAGAGTGGTAACAAAATAATTTTAGTCGTAAGAGATACCTCTACAGGGCCGATCAAAATCCGAATCTTTGCTTAAAGACAACCACTGGCTAGGTTCTATTTAACTATTTTGGATATTCTCTCTTTAGATTATAATTACATACTTCAATGAGTGAAAATTATGAGAAATTCATTTGATTGATGGTTGATGAATATGCAATAAAACACTCCTCGTTATAATATAAAATCTTTACCAACAATTCTCTGCTCTGTATCAATTCTTAACTGTCTTCTTTTTATTAGAGTTAATCGCAAATTACAAAGGTCTCTAGAAACGATATGGTAAAATAGAGTAACTATCGTCTATGTAACAGAGTTAAAAATATTACAGGGATTTGACAGTGATTCTTTCAAAATTGTTTGTGCTTGAAGAACCTAAAAAAATTTGTACGACAATTTTTTAGTTCCGCAATGTGATTGGTCCATTGGCAATTTTCCATTGACAGGCTGGATCCGTGTCATATCCATTTAGAGTAATTCAATTATCTTTATTATGGAGATGAATCACACGTTAATTGATTCAAAGTGGCAATAGATTTAGTATTTGATGTACCTTCAAACACTCATAGAATTTTACTAAAATAAAAGAATATCAGATTATGATGAGATTTCAGAAGAGTGTCAAATGAGTTAATAAAAGAAATGAGGCTCAAGGGAAATTAAATACAAGTAATAGAAAAAAACACTGCTGAAAAACATTTTTACTCATAAATAAACTTAGGTTTTTTCCATTCTGATTGTCTCTTTCAAAAATACAGGTGGGTATACTCTTTCTTATTTAGCACACTATATAAATTTTATTCAGAGAAGTGTCAGACGAAAAAGGCTTATAAGTACATAATGTTTTTTTTTTGTTTAATATTCTTGTTTTGTGCCACTAACAACCGTCTGTTTTTCTATTAGATGCAAATTCTTTGGCTCTATTTCTGTTTGAGACGGAAGTTTAACGTTCCAATCTTAAAGTCTCTGAAAGGCAACCAATTCCCCTGACTGATGATCTGAGTGATACTGAGCTTTCGATATCGTACGATGTTCCATGATATACAAATTGCTCTATTTCACATTGGCGAGTAGCTCAAGAGAGAGTATCTACAAAATTTGATTTTTCCAATAGTTGCTGATTATGGTCGTCACCAGGAAATAAAGTGAATGAATATTTAAAGAATGTTTGAATTAATTGTCACTTTCTTCCATTTTAGTTGGTCCTTTGGTGTTTTACTATGGGAAGTATTTTCATTCGGTGACACGCCATACCCTGGGATGAAAAATATGGACCTTATAAAATTCCTCCTTACTCCTCTGCGTATGGATAAACCTACAGACTGCCCTGAGGAGATTTATATTATCATGAAAGCGTGCTGGAATAGAGAGATGAAACAACGACCGTCATTTGCACGAATGGCTGACCAACTCTCAGATATTATTCTGGATCATTCGGGAGAGGTAATTTTCTATAAAATACTGTAAGTCAAAAAAAAATGTCCGTCCACTTAAGATGTTTTCGTATTTTCCTCTGTTGTTGACATGAATCTTTCATGATTCCCAGGCTTCTTTTAACATGCATACCACTGACTATTTTTATTGTGCTTTCTTGCTCATTTCTACAGTTTGTTTATCAAAACTTTTTCTGTTTTAAGCAGAACATCCTATGCTCCTAATCGTAGGTACTGTTAACAAATATAATCATGGTCTTTTCGCAGGATCAATTATTTTTAACGCTATGGTTAATTTTAAAGACTAATGTCTGAGCAAAAGACATCTCTATCTGTAACCGAAAAGGTACATTTGGAACCTTTGCCCTATTTGGTGTGTTTAAGTTCTTTGAACTGTTCTTGACTCTCTTTTGCATCTAATGACACAATTCCTCCTTTCGAGTTCCAACAAACTAGGCATCTATACATCTTACATTTTAATCAGAACTCTATTTTCTTCAATATTTTTAATTTAAAAGTCTCTCAAGTTATTGATGTAGCCATTTAGTGCAGGAATACGCTCCCCTATGTTTTGTCAATAATGAGTTTTATAGGAATATGTTACAACACAGAAACATAAGAAGCAATGTTTTAGGTTACCTTTTCCTTAATAATTCGTTTGAATTCGTTTGAATTCGTTTGAATTCGTTTGATAAATGACATACAAAATATTTTGTTTAAGTCGATAATACGCAATGTTGATTGCATATAAAAGTGTTTACCCTGAATAGGATAGCAGGCCCGCGACTGTTTAAACACGTATAACTTCTATAAATCGTAGTTTTATGCTTTCATACTAAGGTTGTAAATACTTTGAGACCTTTGACGCTGAATTTAAATGTTTTTATTGCCAACTTAGTGGTATAATATATAATATTATAAAGTAAGGTAGTTTAGTCCAAAAATGTTTACCAGATGTAAGTATGATCGAAATGAAATAGAAGTTGCTACGCTTTATTTCATGAATTAAAAGCCACAAGAGTTATCTCAAAAGCTGTTTGAGCAATAGAATAATTTTCTATTCTAAATCCTTGAGAAAAATGTATTCGTGACAAATATCAGAACCATTAGCGATGATAAGAAGTCTCAACGATGGCAGCCAAACCACTTTAAAGAGAATATGTTGATTATGTGTCACAATATTCCCTCTTGTTATACTTGTTTTAAATACCATTTAGCTATTTATATATCTGGGACCTTTCTCTATGGTTTTAAGATACAAAGTTGTTGAAAAGTTAGGAATGGAAATATGACGTCTTCAAAATCGATAATTAGCCACTAATTAATGCTATTCAGCTTTTAACTATCATTAATGAGTTTGAGATGTATGAAGAACATAATCTTAGATCATTTTACAAAATATTTGTAGAATTCATTAAAACAAATTCCGAGTTATAGCTCTTTGAAACTTTCCACCGTATATGGTCAACTCTTTTACCAGGGTCACGTGACCTGACCAAAGGTTTACCAGGTAAGTGTTAGGAAAAGTAAGAAAGGTTCAGTAACATAGAAGAAAGAATTCAAAAGTTATTAAACAATGTTCACAGCCGCGTGCCTACTAGACCCCACCTCTCTCACCCCGCATCCCCGTGCTAGGTAGGGTTAGGAACTCATCCAAGAAAGTGGTTTTTTTTATTTCAGGTCGTTAAAATCATTATAAGATCAATTTATAGATCAGTTTCTCCAAGTCTCGCACTTTCGACTTTATGGTGTCAAATTAAGAGATTTCGATTTAGTAAAATTCTTAGCTTACTTTTATTAGCAAAAAAGAAATTATAAAATTTACGTTTTAATAAACGTCAAGATAAAAGCTAATTCTTAAGTTCAACCAAGACAACCAAGAGCATTCAAATGGAAAAAGAAAGTACAGTATCGTAGTTAGATAAGAACACAAGTAAACTATGTCACCGCCACGGATGAAACCCGTGACCCACGCTATCGTGGAGTGTTCTCTACTAACCAAACTAGGTGACCTCCCATGCTAACATACTCTGTTTCTCTAGTCATCACATTAGTTCGCAATCATCCGCCGGTAGTCATCGACATCCGGCTCAATGCAGTTGAGACCAGCCTTTCCACGCTTGTTAACTTGATTCATGAAGGACTGCCATTAGGTCCGTCTATCCCTTTAAAGTCCATTAAGAGTTAGAAAGTATCATGAAGATGAGAGGAGAGGAAAAACTGATATTTCAAATCCTCTTAAGTCTGTATGGCTAATGTGGACTAAATTTTACTAAAGAAGTATATTATTTCTTTCAAAAGATTGAATTGTATTTAAACTAAAGAAAGCACAAACAATTACAATTAAAAATACATTATGTAGATGTCCTGCATTGATATTTGTAACCTTTCATATGCTTGTTTATCTCTTGTTACATACCTGTTGTTTTATATACGTTTACTTCATTTAGGTTTATATTAATATAGCCTACAAAATAGAGCCTGTAGAGCCATTCCTTGCCTTTCTCAGGGTTTTGGATATTTGACAATGGCTAGGCAAGAAAAGGATAATCACGGAACTGGCACACCTGGCAAACACATTGTTGATGATGCGTCTAGGGAAACGTAAGGAATGAAAATCGTTTAATAGTCATTTGTAATAAGTGTGATAATGGTTATACGTTACAATGATATATCTCATCTGATCTCCAACAAAATGAATTGCACAGTCCGAAATTGATATTCTGCTGGTTAATAACGAACGCTCATACAACCGTGGAAATAACAAGTTTGAGCGCAACTGTAATTGGTTTATAAGCTGTTATCCTATTTAATACAAGTTTGGCAGAGTTGTTTCAAAAGATCTAATGGCTATCAGAGCAATATGTACACTTATACACAAAACTTTTAAACTTAAAGTTAAACTTTCACCATGGTAACATAGTAATTGAAATCATATTGTAAATCATTGAGAAGTGTAGGTTGAAGAGATGCAATACTTTTTAATGCAAATACTCAATCAAGTAACCATACATAAACAATAGATATTTTCAAATACGTTAAAGATTACATTGATAATCTTAGTGTGAGATTAGGCATCGTAGCATTATCTCTCAACAAGAAAAGATGCGAGGAACGGCTGCGAGGAACGGATGCGAGGAACGGATGCGAGGAACGGCTGCGAGGTACGGCTGCGAGGTACGGATGCGAGGTACGGCTGCGAGGAACGGATGCGAGGCACGGATTCGAGGAACGGCTGCGACTCGATGTCTCCGACCGTGCCACCGACCTCGGTGATGATCACGTCATCCGCGCCCCAGTATTCGGGGTTCTTCTCGAGCCGGAAATACTCGTTCACCGCGATCTCTTCGAGCGTATAGGCACCGTTGCCAACGATATTGTCCGGGTTCGTCCAGTTCGCGCCATGGGCTTCCACGGTGGCCTGGTGCGTCGGCATGAAGGTGTAATGCACCGTCATCTGCGGGAAATAGGGCAGGGGCTGGCCAAGCGTGACTTCGAGCGTGTGATCGTCAATCGCGCGCACGCCCAGCTCTTCGGGGCCGATCTCTCCGGCAATGACCGAGGCGGCTTTCTCGATCTTGCTCAACTCCACATACCAGGCATATTCCGAGGCCGTGGCCGGGTCCGCCGCACGCCGCCAGGCGAAGACAAAATCATGCGCTGTGACCGGATCGCCATTTGACCATTTCGCGTCGTCGCGCAGTTTGAACACCCATGTCTTGTTGTCATCGGAGGACCATTCCGTCGCAACACCGGGGCGCAGCGTGCCATCGGCATTCTGGGTCAGAAGCCCTTCATAAAGCTGGCGCGAGACATGGCCGCCTGCGGTTTCTTCCACCAGCTGCGGGTCGATGGAGGGAAACTGATCCAGAAGCCGGTAGCTGAAGGTCTGATCCTCGGCGAGCTTGTCTCCGGTCACCGGATGGGTCTGGGCCCAGGCACCGGTGCTCAGGGTTGCGGACAGGATTGTGGTGGTGGCTAGCGCAGTCAATCGGGACATGACGATCTCCTCATTGAATTATCAGAACCGCGTTCGGAACCAACAAGAACCAACAAAAAGGGAGACAAATTAATAACTTCGAATCTATTCCGAACGACCTGCTGTCAGTCTAACACAAAGATTTCCGCGCTTAGAAGAATCTGCAGATGGGGCAAAAGAGCGCTTATGGCGGTCGAAGGGTCAGCGTGCAGACGTCTGTGATCAAGTCACCGTCGGACGCCCACGACTCATGACATCACCACTCCATCATTTGTGGAGATTCGCCATGGACACCTCTTATCATCGAGCCGCAGACACCTGGTCGCCGCTTTATTTCCTCGCCTCGCTCGGGGCGGGTGGGCTTGTTGTAACCTTCTTCATGTTCCTCATGTTCTGGGTGCCGCATCCCGGTCAGCCGGTACCCGTCTTCGAGGACATCATGGGGGCCTTTTCAAGCGGTGGTATGCCGCTTGAAACCGCCATTATCATCGCACTCCTCGGCATTGCGGGGTTTGCGTTTCTCAACATCAAGATGTTGATCTGGAACCTCGCGCGCCTGGCCGAGTTCCGCAAGACCGAGGCCTACACGAAGCTGGTCAATTCCAATGGGGAAACCCAACTTCTAGCCATGCCGCTGGCGCTGGCGATGACGGTCAATGCGGGCTTCATCCTCGGGCTGGTCTTCGTGCCGGGCCTTTGGAGCGTGGTCGAGTACCTGTTCCCGCTGGCGATGATCGCCTTCGCCCTGATCGCCTATGTCGCATTCCGACGGATCGGAGATTTCCTGGGCCGGGTGCTTAGCGAAGGTGGCGTTTTCGATGTCACGGCGAACAATTCCTTCGCGCAGCTTCTGCCCGCATTCGCGCTGTCGATGACAGCGGTCGGCATGGCCGCCCCTGCGGCGATGAGCAGCGTGCCGCTGACGGTCGGGATTTCGATGGTTCTGTCGATTGCCCTTGGCACCATCGCAGGCCTTTACGCGCTGGTTGCGGCGATCGTGGCCTTCAACTCGATGCTGCATCACGGCACAGCCAAGGAGAGTGCGCCGACCTTGATGATTGTCGTGCCGATCCTGACGGTTCTCGGGATCATGACCCTGCGGCAGGAGCATGCACTGCACACAACCTTCGAGGCCCATGGGGGTGTTGCCGACAGCCTGCTTCTGACCACGACGATCCTGGCTGTTCAGCTTGTGTTCCTCGCCCTTGGCCTGCTGGTCCTGCGACGCCAGAAATACGCGGATGCCTATTTGCGCGGAGAGGGTAATTCGGCGGGCTCATACGCGCTTATCTGCCCCGGTGTTGCCTTGAGCGTCATGCTGCATTTCTGGATCAACAAGGGTCTGGTCGGTGCTGGCCTCATCGCGAAATTCGGTGTTGCCTACTGGTCCTTGACCTCGCTTGCGATTGCGAGCCAGGTGGCGATGATCGTGCTCATGCTGATCCTCAACCGCAGGCATTTCGCCCGCCGGGCCACCGGTCAAACGGTGCCTGCCGAGTAAGATGAAACGCGGCCCGGCCAACGCGTTTGAGAAGGCGATCCTCGATGGCGGCGGCATCCTGAAGTCGGCGCCAGACGGGGACATCGCGTTCCACTGGCAGGGCATGTCGCGGCTTTTTATCTTCGTGACCTCCGGCACGCTCGCCGTGCGGTTCCGCACCGAGGCCCGGCTGGTGCCCTGGGCGGAATGCCGCGCGGCCCGGGGACAGGATTGCATGCCGGTCACCGCGGCCATTCTGTCGGATCGGGCGATCTCGGTTCGCGCGACCTGTAGTGGCCCGTCCACCTGGATCGAGCTCTCGCCCGCCAACCTCGTCTTGCTTGTGCACGGGCAGCCTGCGTTCCGGCGGGCCTTGTTTGCGGGCCACGCGAGCCGGCTTCCGACCTTCTTTGCGCGTGTATCCAGCAAAGCTGCGGTGGGGCTCGATCAGCGGATCGCCGACTGGCTGCTCCGCCACGCCCGCGCGATGGAGGTGCATGCGACGCATTCCCAGATTGCCAATGATCTGCTGACGGCGCGCGAGGTGGTCTCCCGGCGCTTGCGGGCCTTCGCCTGCAAAGGGTGGATCGAGCAGCAGCGCGGCTGCATTCTGATCGGCGCACCGGGGGCGCTGTCGCGTGTCTCGAAGGGGATGTTTTCGCCTCTGCTGTGAGCGCTGACCGCTCGGCTTGGTGATTTTGTCACCGTTGAATTGATCAAGCTCAAGCCAGAACCGCGCACATCGACCAGTGTCTCGAATCATACTCGGGGTCCGAAGGCTTGCCGTCACTGCACGTGGCGGATTGCGGAGCGGCGCGATGCGGAAAGACTTCCCGCGCCGCCTGAGAGGAGGAAGAATGCACAGACGACAATTCCTGAGCGCGGCAATCGCCGGTGGCGCAGCGGCAACGCTGGCCCCAAGCGAAAGCGCCGCGCAAAGCAACCCGGTGCAGACATCGGCCCGGATCGTCATCATCGGTGCCGGTGCGGGCGGCACCGCCTTGGCGAACCGGTTGGCGCGTCGCCTCGACGGGGCGCAGATCACGCTGATCGATCCGCGCAAGGCCCATCTCTATCAACCGGGTCTGACGCTGGTGGCGGCGGGTTTGAAACCGGCGAATTATGTGGTCTCGGACACCGCCCGATGGTTGCCGGGTGGGGTCAGCTGGCTGCCCGAACGCGTCGCAGCGGTTGATCCCGAGGCCAGGACGGTTTCGACCGAGAACGGCGAAACGCTTTCCTATGATTGGCTGGTGGTTGCGCCCGGGCTGGTGCTTGATCACGACGCAATCGAGGGCTTCAGCCTGGATATGGTGGGCGAGAACGGCATCGGCGCGCTTTATGCCGGGCCGGATTACGCGGCGCGCACCTGGAGCGCCGCGCGCCGTTTCACCGAAGAAGGCGGCACCGGTCTGTTCACCCGTCCCGCGACCGAGATGAAATGCGCGGGCGCGCCGCTCAAGCACACTTTCCTGATCGACGATATCGCGCGACGGGCGGGCAATGCGGGCAAGATGAACATGGTCTATGCCGCGCCGCAATCGTCGCTCTTTGGCGTTCCCATTGTGGCGGAGAAGGTGCGCATGCTGTTTCAGGATCGCGGTGTCGATACGATGATGAACCGCACGCTGACGGCAATTGATGCAAGCGCCAGACGCGCGACCTTTGCCACCGAGAGCGGCTCGGAAGAGGTGGAGTACGATTATATCCACGTGATCCCGCCGCAACGCGCGCCGGACTTTGTCACACGGTCGGGCCTGGCCTGGGCCGACAAGTGGAGGGATCAGGGCTGGGTCGAGGCGGATAAGGCGACGTTGCGCCACTTGCGCTACCCCGAGATCTTTGCGCTTGGCGATGTGGCCGGTGTGCCGAAGGGCAAAACCGCAGCAAGCGTCAAATGGCAGGTGCCGGTGGTCGAGGATCACCTTGTGGCCGGCATCGAAGGTCGCGAGGGCACCGAGGCCTATGACGGCTACACCTCCTGCCCGCTGATCACCCGGATCGGGCGCGCGATGCTGGTGGAGTTCGATTACAACAACAACCTCGTCCCCTCCTTCCCCGGCATGATCGCTCCGCTGGAGGAGTTATGGATCAGCTGGCTGATGAAGGAGGTCGCGTTGAAGGCCACCTATAATGCGATGCTCCGCGGCAGGGCCTGAGGAGGAGAGATCATGAAAGACCTGACATTCGAAACTCTCATCGCTGTGTTCGAGGAAATCTTCGGGCGCGGGTTGTTCTGGCTGATGATGGCCATCGCCGGGCTGGTGACGCTTGCCTATCTCTACGTGCTGGTGCGCGACCGGGCGGTGAGCTGGAAGAAGTTCCTCTTCGCGCAGCTCTCCATGCCGGTTGGCGCAGTTCTGGCGGTGTGGTTCGTGATGGTGATGACCAAGTCCCGCCTCTCCGATCTGGGCGGGCCGATCGACATCATCGTCTTTCTGGCCATCGCGGTGATGGGAGCCATCGGCATGGCGATCCTGGTCTACACGCTGGAGTCGCTGCTTGGCACCAAGCGAACCAAGGATGCCTCGGGGCCATGAGTCTCGCGCATCCGGGGCATGACCGGATGTCGCAAGACGGCACCGGGCGGAACTGGTAATTCTCGACCCGCAAACGCCCCGGTGCGAACAGTTTAGGACACGTGGATATGGACGAATCCTGGATCACGAAATTCAAAGGGCTCAGACGGTTGCCCGCTGACATCCGGGCGGAGCTGGAGGCGGGCAGTCAGATCGTCTCGGTCCCGGCGGGCACTCAGATTTTCGCGCCGGGCCAGACGGCAGACAATCTGTGGCTGTTGCTCGATGGCACGGTCAAGGTGCAGCAGAAATCCGAGACGGGCCGCGAGATTTTTCTCTACCGGGTGCATGCCGGGGAAAGCTGCGTTCTGACCACGGCCTGCATGCTGGCCTTCGAGGATTATTCGGCAGAAGGCACGGCAGAGACCGATGTGGTCGCGGTTGCGATCCCGCGCCAGACGTTTGACGACCTCGTCGCCAAGTCGCCGGTCTTTCGCGAGTTCGTCTTCACCGCCTATTCGCGGCGCATCACCGATCTTTTCACGCTCATTGATGACATCGTGTTTCAGCGCATGGATGTGCGGCTGGCCTCTCGCCTGCTGGAGCTGGCCGACGAGAACAATGTCGTGCATGCCACCCATGCCGTCCTTGGCACAGAGCTTGGCACCGCGCGCGAGGTGATCTCCCGGGCCTTGTCGGAATTCCATCGCCGTGGCTGGGTCGAGCAGTCCCGCGGCGAAGTTCGCCTGACCGGCAAAGAGGGGCTGGAGCGGCTGGTGAAATCCTCCGGCGCGCATGGCTAAGCAGAGAAGTCCCTGATCGGCGGGCTTTGGTGACCAAGTCACCAAACTTCCGAGCCGGACCGTGCAAATGTCCATCCATTGATTCTCAATGGAGTGAGACATGACCACCAATATGGGAAAAATCGACCGCGTTCTGCGGCTTGTCATCGCGGCAGCGCTGCTCTTGGTCGCCTTCGGAACGAGCATGATCGGGTCCGGCATTCTGTTCTGGCTCGCGCTGATCGTTGCGGCGGTGTTCACGCTGACCGCCCTCGTGGGCAACTGCCCGCTCTATCGCATCGTCGGCCTCAAGACCTGCCAGGACGGATGATGATCGAGACTGTTGCTACACCCTGGGCATCGCTTTCGGGCGGTGTCCTCATCGGGATCGCCTCGACCCTTTTGATGCTGACCGTTGGGCGCGTCATGGGGGCCACGGGCATTCTGGCGGGACTGTTCCAGCCGAGCTCGGGCGCTGATTTCATCTGGCGCGCGGCACTTCTGGCCGGGATGCTCACTGGGCCCGCCTTGGTCTGGTTATTGTCGAGCGAAATGCCGGCAATCCAAGTGCCGATCTCGACCACCGCACTTCTTGTCGGCGGCCTGATCGTCGGCGCGGGCGTCACCTTCGGGTCGGGATGCACCTCCGGCCACGGCGTGTGCGGCATGGCACGTCTGAGCCCACGGTCCATCGTGGCGACCATCACCTTCATGGCGTCCACCTTCGCCACGGTGTTTGTCATCCGTCACGTGATCGGGGGGTGAGCCATGAAACTGATCGCACTCTACCTGATCGGCCTGATTTTCGGCGTTGGTATCTCCATCTCCGGCATGGCCAACCCGGCCAAGGTCCTGAATTTCTTTGATATCGCAGGCGTGTGGGACCCCTCCCTGATCTTTGTGATGGGCGGCGCGCTGGTGACGACCTTCATCGGCTACAAGCTGGTCTTCGGACGCGCAGCCCCGGTTTTTGAGGCGGATTTCAACGTACCGAGCTCGCGTGTGATCGACGCCAAACTCATCGGCGGCTCGGCCGTCTTTGGCATCGGCTGGGGTATCACCGGCTTTTGTCCGGGCGGTGCCTTGCCCGCCCTTGGCACCGGGCGCTGGGAGGTCTTTGCCTTCACCGCGGCCCTCGTGGTCGGGATATATCTGGCTAAATTCATCCAATCGACTGCCGCGCGCCGTGCCGCGGCGACCACCTGACCTGACCCCTCAGAGGAGACACGTGACATGACCTCATACCCCGTGAATATGGACATCAAACATCAGGTACAGGCCTTCTTCGACGAGGCCGAGGTGCTCTCCATCATCGACGTCGCAGCCCGCACTTCGGCGCTGACCACCGGCGACGTCGACGTGATCGACCGCGTCGATCTCGCGCGCGATCTCTTCGACGGGAAGCGTGAGGTCGACGCGGGGCGTCAGCAGCGGCGCGTAGTTGCGCGTCCAGCCGTCGTCGATTTCTTGGTAGAGGGGGGCGTTGGCTTGGTAGCCCTTCCCCATAGACCCGCCGCTGGGTAAACATCGTTTTAGTTCTAAAACTGCAAGAAAGATTTCGTTAGATTATCTGGCGTTCAAAGATGGTAGTTAAGAAACAACGCGGGGTACCTGGTGTTAATATTTTCTGCTGCAATGTTAAAGTGTTATGCGGGACGAAACTTCCCATTTACACCTCGATAATTTTATGGTGCACAGCGCTTTAATTTATAAAAAAGGAAAATGATTGATTTTGTTTTGATACGTTAAGATTTTAGTTCCAGTTGGATTAATACTGAGTTATTCATCATTTTAAAGAGCTTTGAAAATTTAAGGAGGGCTCTTGCAGGTTTTATTTACCTATAATGGATTTTGCGTGTATTTAGTCACTACTTGTTTTCGTAGACGTAAAACACAACACTGACTAGATCGTTATCATCGTTGTTCAGCCGCTGAGGCTACGTAAATATTATGCCAGGTAGACCTCGTGGATTTTCAAAGGCACAATTTTATTTTAAGGTAAAAGATACGAAGTGCTTGCTGGTGCTTCCAAGAAATGCTACGTATGTACCTAGTCTTACAACAACTCCTCTATTGAGATGTAAACTTGCTGATATTTGCGATTCTGATGCTAATTGATACTATTTATAGACGTTTTCTCGCGGAGTTTAGTCCGTACTTCTTCACAAATCTGCAGTGTTTTGTTTAAGGTAAGAAACTTTCAGTCTGAAAATAACTGAAAGGCATTATGAAGAGATTACGCTACTGAAACTACAGTGTGAAAACGTTTAAATTCTCATCATGGCATGCTTTTTATTAATTGACTTTCGTTGTCTTCTAGGTGGTATCGTTAAACTATTACTCGAAAGTGGAGCCGTCGTTAATATCAAAAACAATCTAAAACAGACACCAAGGCAGTGTGCATTAAATTCTAAGGTACTGTTGTCGTACCTATACACTTACTTTAAGAAGTCGTTTGTATTTACTTTGGTAGAGCCTAAGCCATAGCATAGGAATATCAGTTCTTTAAATGGTAGACCATTTTTGTGCTGCTTTTTATGTCTTACACTCATTAGGCGCTTTCAAGTAGTACATTAGACACACTTTTATGCAAACACATTTACATCATTCTTCATAGCTCTCTCACAACAGACATTTGTATGGCAAAGGTGAAGGAAAGTTTGCAAATTTTCATTGTATATTTACTTTGCACGTTCCAGGAAAGTTTGCAGGGGATTTCTAGCCAAATGTTAAAGCAGTACATATTTGTGATAAACATGTAGTGTAATGGAGTTCCAATCCACAATACTTCACAACACTCCACAATACTCCACAATACTTCACAACACATACCTCATGAAATAAAGCTCTTACTTGATGAAATTTATTCACACATTCCACAGGTTCAAGAAATTTTGGATAATGCTTCTAAGAACGACAAAGACGTTCATGCTCTACCCCCGAAACAAGAGGTAAAATCTTATCTTTATTAAAGTTCTGTTTGAAGATCTCTCTATGGACCGTTACATTATCGTACCTCTACGCTACATTGAGTGTCGACGGTAACGATTATTACAAAAGCAAACCTTTTTACTTTGGGCTATGCCACACCTTGATTTTACAACTCCTTTCGCGTTTGTTCTGTCATTTCTTTCGTGTTTTCCTCTCTTGCTATCTTCATGTTTATCTCGTCCATCCTTTCCCTTTTGAAAGGGAGTGGCATTTAGGGGTATGTAAAGTGATTTTTACTCACTAAAAACTTAGCTCTGAGTTTACTTTGTGCTTAACGAGGGCGCCTGCTCAAGGGATGCTTTCCCTAAGAGAGGCCACTCATTTGAAGAGATTCGATACAGGCATTTGCGGCGTGTTCAGAGAGCTTTAGTATTAAGCTCGAACGTTTGAACGTGAGTATTGGCAATGATGTGTAGAGAGTAGTGCATACTTTTTACGTCCAGTATTTTTGACAGTCACCAATAGGGAGCGAAAACGCCTCAATGACCGAAATTCAAGTCCTTCAAAGGGTTTGTTAAACAAGTACTTAACGCAGGAATACAAAGGAAAGATCGCTAGCGCTATTGCGAAACTTAACAATGACTTGAAGGAGAAAGATCTTGATTTAACTTGTAAAGTAACAAGGTCGAAATTTTTTATCCAGATTTTCGTTTCTGCACTCTTTTGTTAGTTATTAAATTGATTGGAAGTACCTAGTTGTAGGAATACTTTCAATAATATTTCATGCATCCCCAACAGCACATCATTCAGGATTTCTCTTTAATGTTTATTGCTACGTGACTGACAGGCAAGTGTGACTGTATGCTCCCGCTAATTGTGTCACGTCAACCTAGAGCCGGGTCTTCATTGAGAGACCATATCTCATGTGATTTTGCCGTGTGCCTTTACAGTTCTATTTTAGTAAACATTCGACACATGTCGCTGGCATCATCATAAATACAGAGCTTCTTGTTGAGTTATATTACCTCACATTTCTCTTGTAACGAACATTCACGCATGTTATGAGATATTTTGTGATGTTTAGCCCAAGAGCTAAATCATGATATTGAGCTCCTGTCGATAGTTGGTAGCGCTTTTGCAATTGATGTATGTGTGCTTCAATTTGGCGTTGCAGAGGTATGCTCCTTAAGATACCCTGTACAACGTATTCAAATTTCTTTTTTTAGATGCTGCATCCATCGTATAGCAAGCAAAGTTCTTCACCATCAAAAGATAGAAGCAAAAGGAAAGTGCAAGAGGTTAGCTCAACGTTTGCCTTGATGTAATGGTTGTGGTTTTGTTTTTAAAGGTGACGCGTAAGACACTGACACCCTTCTTAGTGTATGTGTTATAAATATATGACTGTTTAATAGTCGCCCTTCTTAGTACAAGATATCGTTGGCGTGTGCAAACATAGTTGTCCGTTTTGCAAAAGGAAATAGAGAAATAGAAGGCTTGACATCTTCGGGTAATTTGTTACTCTTTACCCTCGTCTTTTTGTTTCTACACCTTTTCTGTTTATTAATTATTTTTCCCTCCCATTATTTTAAAATTTTTGTTCTCTTTTTTTGTCGTTTCTTCTTCCCCCTATCTTTACCTCTACCGCTGCCATAACCCTTTTTCGTCGTTGTCGTTTACAGTTTTTAAGTCTCGCCTTCCTCTCCTTATTCGGTCCTTTCTTTCTTTGTTCGTTCATTCCGTCTTTACTTCCTTCCTTCCTTTGTGTCTTTCCCGTCTCCTTTTGCCTTTCCAGCTTTTTTCTTTGTTTCTTGCTACCTTTCATACATTATTTCATATAGTTCTTCTAGATTTGTTCTACGTATTTTTTATAAAAAAAGCGAACTAGTACTTTAGTTTATGCTTCTCTTCATTTTCAGTTCGAACGCTTGATCAAAGCGGTAGTTGATGGGGACTTTGAACTGGTAAGTAAGGCAACCATTGCATCATATTTCGCGTACAAGCTACTGTATACTATTGGTATAGTGTAAACTTTGGGCAGTGAAGGAGTAAATTGTGGTTTGCAGTGCCCCTTGGAAACGTTATTTGACATATTGAAGCGCTATGACAATTTAGTTTTCGTTAACTGCAATTTTTGATCAGCGAGCCCTTCATGTGCCTTAAATATCAAGAGTCAATTCTAGTACATCTTAACTGTCAATTGCATTCCGGAGAGAACAATTTCGTACCCATGCTAAGAGCCTAATTTGAAGTAATAACATATGCAGCTCGGCTTGTTTTAGCTGGGTTAAGAGACATATACAAAAGTGAAGCAAGACCCTGGAATATATCAAAGCACGCATAGGTTTGGTCAAGTTTTTGTTCTGCGATTCATCGTTTAAATTTCGAGAAACTACATTAATTTGTACGATGTCCAAGTAATGTTGGTACGGTAACCTCCCTCGGGTATGTTATTAAGGTACCGTATTACAGCACTTCATTTCTATGCTCATTTTGCCAAGAGTTTTTCATTTAAAAGAAAGGGATCTATTGACCGTGCTGCTATTTTGCATTGTACAAAAAATGAGTATGGATGAAACATTTACTTCATTTCATGTAATTAACTTTTTTACTGCATTCGAGTCCCTGGTTGACATCGGTGATAAAAGAGGAATTTGAAACTTTCCTCTTGGGTAGGAGCAGATATTTTAAGCCTTCAGATATTTGAAAAAAGTGGCCTTTGCTCATATGTTAGTATAAAATTCACTTACATCATGATCAAATATTCTCGAAGTAATGTTCAAATGCTTTTGAAACAGTAAGCAAATTGCCCTTTCAAACTACATGTCCTGCAACTGTATGCTGTATTCTTTTAAATGCCCCGTCGCATACAACCCAGAGAGAAGATTATAATTGCCTCCATTCTTTTATGCCGCACGTGTAAGAGATCCTTCCTCCTAAATTGTATTCTTATATAACTCATTTAATGTGGTTTTGTGTGTGTGTGTGTGTGTGTGTGTGCGAGTGTGTGTGCGTGTGTGTATGTGTGCGCGCGCGTGTGTGTATGTGCGTGTGTTAGAGGGGAGGGTCTCCGTATTATTTGTGTCAACTTTTTCCCTTGATTGTTTACAAGGTGTGACACATTTAATGTAGATTTTAAAAGTGAAATTTTCCCAAAACGTTGGTAAACATTCCTCCTCTAAAGCCCACCTTTATTGATCACATTTCTTTGGGTTTGTTAAGTGATCCCACTATAAGCCGAAAAAAGCCGGAAATGTTTACTGGTATTATTTTTTCGGTATTGTAAATCGGAATAGTTTTGTAATAGTTAATAAAGCCCCCGCGACTGCTTTGCAGCCTCCAATTTAAAGACGGAAATAATCTGCGTGCTTATTATATGATGGCAGTACTGTAATTATCTCAACTCTTTATTTGTGTACTAAGGAAACGTTGTATTGTGTTGTGTATTTCCACAGGTAAGATACAAACTCGGCATTCCTCCGGAAGGAAAAGAAGAAGTTGTTGCAGATCCAGATATCCCTGTAGAAGCATTACTTTGTCATCCATTATGCCAGTGTGAAAAGTGTTATCAGTTACAAAAGGTGAAACTCGTTACTGAGTGATCTATTCTTTTAGTTTGAGGAGAGGTAGCAGAAGGGCCAAAACGTCCTTGAGAGTGAACTCCATTGCGTCCATAATTGGGATGGGGAAGGGGGCGGGGATGAATCTTATAGCAGCATAGCTTTGTTTTACCTTACAATATGTTTCCATAGCATAGCATCTCATGTCAGTGAGGTGCGGATATTAGTCACCAATAAGTATAGATATTATTACTCAAGTACGTTGCGTATAATTGTAGATTAAAAGATCCTTGAACGTTATGGTATGCTTCAATTGCCAGATGTTTTTGTATTTTTTATTTGACAGTTAAAAGTTTATTTTTTTCGTAGTCACTTACGCTTTTAATGAAGTGTGGTTGTTTTCCTGTTGTTCTCCAGAAAATTCTTATAATTGTTCTTCATATCTTGTGGTCATTGCAGAACCCTGTTAGCGAGTCAGTTGTCCTTAGTGCCAACATGGCGACGAAAGATGGTGTAACACCCCTTCACTTCGCTGCTCTCCATGGATTTGAAAGAATTGTCGCCTTGCTACTAAATAAGGCTGGTGCTAATCCAAATTATAAAACGAAAGCTAGTGAGAGGACACCACTTCATTTGGCATGCCAGTACAATCACGTAGCGGTAAGGATGGGCATAACTTCCTCTACAATTTAGTACAATAGATATTTTTAAAACGGCTTTTCTGAAGCCATGGATGGCTAAAAGCCGCTTCTTACGAAGTATATTCGCTGCAGCTCAGTTTTGTTGTCACAGATGTAAAGTATGAGCATCTCCGTTGGGATTGTCTTGGAAAAAAGCAAGAAGCAGTTGGGCGAGATATTTTGGGCTTGATTAGCTTTAAACTGGTCACTCCCTATAATTTCATTGTGATGCGATAGGGTAGTGTGTCGTTAACATATTTTTAACTGCCTACGTCCTTAAATTTGTAAGCAGCTATGACAGAACAGCCGATGACACTGGTAGATGTAATTTCAGCTGCCTTGTAATTTATCAGGAGGACGAATCGAGTGTAATGCCACGACTAAAGCCGACGTATACCATTTCACGTGGACTGGTGGTAGAGGCGAAAAGAGAAGATTCGAGATGATAGTTTTATAAAACTACCAAAGAAAATTATATGTCACTAGTAATTTTGCAAATCGCATTGCATCGAGTTTCGGTGCGGGGGAATCGAGATGTATTTTCCGTATAGAGCGTAATTCAGGAGGCAGTTCAAAACGGAGATCACGTGAAAGTGTGACGCTAAGGAACTGAAATGGAAGCTTCTATAATTTGGTGGTTTGGCGGCCCTTTACGAAAATCCGCGGGCTTCAGCAGGTTTGTGTGTGGATCGTCTTTAACAGTTCTTCTGTATTGTCTGCTTCATATGAACCATATTAGCCATATGAGGGCAGTTACCCCCTTGCTTTTGCTTTTTGGTTGTGATGGAGCCTTTCGTAACATTGTAATGAAAGATTCAAATAATGAAAACTTTACCATGAAGACTTTTGAACGGAAGTTTGAAGTATCGTCCCACCCTCATCCAGGCGCAAGCCTGTCGTTTATCTCAAAGGCATCCAAATTGATTAAACAATTGCGTTAATACCCTGTACGTCTCTTCACAGTTGGGACCTTTTTTGATGGCACAAAAACTGAGCTCTGGTTTGCGCATCAAAATTCGCATCAGAAAATTAAAGTTTTGCGCTTTTGAAACGTACTGTACTGTAGTTGGGCGAAATGAAATGCAACCAGAAAGGGGGATTTAAGTGCTTTTACGTAAACGGAGAGATACTTAAGATTTTGGTTGTAATTTATTTAGTTTATTGTATCGTTTAGTTACCTTGGAACAGCTACGACGTTCATGAAGTAGTTAGCTCTTTAGTTTAGTTACATAGTTAGTTCCGCAATAGATCAATTAGGTAAGTTATTTAGTGGCTTTTGTCAGTAGTCCAGTTCCTTCTGAGCGGTTAATGGATAATGTTAAAGGACCTTGTTCGTTGTCTACACCCTTGAGATTATATGGAACGTGTGATGTTACTGCTTATTGCTTACATTAGTGGTCCATAATCCGCGAGAGTAACAGCTCTTGCTCTGTAACATTCATCCATCTACTTAGGCTGGATATGTAAGTTAATCTTTGCCTTCCTCTGCTTCCGCTTTCCGCTGATCATACCTGTGACACTGAGATGCTCTAGCTCCTCCTTTCTCATTACGTGTCCTAGAAATTCGAGTTGCCTTTTTCGAATTGCTTTTACAAGACAACGAACTGTTCCTACTCTCTGCAGCACTTCTTCATTTGTCCTTCTCTCTGTCCAAGATACTCTCCTCTTCCTCCTGTTGTTTCTTTGTATGGCATTAAGTACAGTTGCTGACACAATAACTGTGTAAAGACACTTTCAGTGCTTTCAAACAAGAAAAATATGCATACTACCGTTGAAAACCCGTCCTTCCATAGTCGAGAACGATGTATCGCTGATGTAAAATAAAGTACATCTCATGTAATCAGTGTTATTGACCAGCATCCTATATGACTTCGCTTGAATTGCACAACGTCTGACCACCATTTAATAATAACTGCACGATCAAATTTTTTTTTCGGCATGGCATATGCATCGATAAAAATATCATTTTGACTTATTTTAGGCCAGGTTTTGGTTAATTACTCCCTTTTCCAACAAATCACTCCCTGTGAAATATTGATAATTAACTAGATGATGCCAAAAAAGAGTACTACACATTTGCGGTTAACTGTCTGTGAAAACGTCTTTATTAATGCTCAAATCACGTGCAGAAAAGTCATGTCATTTCCTCTTTCACTATACCATACTGCCTACATGCGTGTCGAAAAACACGGATTTCCGGGTTTTTACCCACTTTACTATCTACAGTCTTGTACCTAACTCTTCCAGAACGCTTGCCTTTGTTCGCTGTTGCTGAAAACTGACTTGCAGCATCCTGCGGTTCACCCACATTTCAGCAGCTCGAATGGACTTGATGTTGGCTGCTTTCAGCCTCCGCTCCATACGTCATCACCGACCTGACAAGTGCTCTTGCAACCTTTAGCTTTACATCTTTCTGTATACATCTGTCTTTCCATGTATTTTGAAGCTCCAGAGTGCTCTGCTTTGCCATTCCCATCCAAGCAGCAATATCCTTAGTGCAATCACCATTCCTTGTCATGATTGAGCCAAAGTACTTAAAGTTGTCGAACTGCCCTACTCTTTCTCAAGTAACGCTGAAATTTTCCTGCATGCTGCTCACTGCTATTCATTCATTCTTTCCTCCCGTTCAACTTCAGATCTCTGCAACGGGCTGCATTGTCTAAATGTTCCAAGGTCTTGAACGGGTTAGTTGAACCATCCTCTATAAGTACTGTTTCTTTGGCGTACCTCAAATAAGAAATCCGCGGTCTTTATATTCGGATGCCGTATTCCTTGATATTTGTTTCCCACATTACCTGCTTTGTGTACAAGGTAAATAGTCTTGGCGAGACAACGGAGCCTTGCCGAACGCCTTTGCCAATCAAGGAGAATTGCGCGTGTTCTCCGTTCCATCTAACAACCGCTGAGTGGATTGACGTACAATCCTTGCAAAACTGCTACTAAGAGAAGTAAAAATTCCATTTGAATCATTACGTCAAAAAGCTGTACGTGACTCGGAGTGTCGAAATCTTTGCTGTAATCGACAAACAGAAAGAAAACTTTCTGGTTCGCGGATGTGAGTTTGTCAATCAGAATCTGGATTGTGACCCGGTGATCCACACAACTCTTGGCTCTTCTTTATGCTTCCTGTTTGTCGTTTAACTCCTACTCCAACTTACGCTTCATACGGTTCAGTAAGATGATCAGTATAACCATACTGGCGTGACTAATGAGGGCAATTAAGCGGTAATACGAGTATTCCAACTGTGACCCAGCCTTGAATAGTGGGATGAATTTTTTAGTTCTTCAGTCTTTCGGCCATTCACAAGTGTTCCAGATGGTGCAAACCAAACGAGGCAAGACTCATAGACCTACCGATCCAACATGGTTTAACAGTTCAGCAGGCTTCCCATCAGTTCTTGGAGCTTGACCATCCTACAATTGGCTTACAGCAATTGTGACTTCTTTCATCAGTGGTTCCGGCTTTTTCTCTATAAATTGAACTCTTATCAGAGGATTTTCAGCTGCTGGCTTCTTGCATAGGTCTTCTCCGTAATCCTCCCTCCGTGCTAGTGTTTCCGGTTCTGAGAGCACAGCACCATTGACACCACCTATGTTGGCTTGCTTGGATTGAAACTTGGATGATCCTTCAACTCTCATCTTTTCAAAAAATTCCTTTCCTCTCTGTTGCTTGTCAAACTCGTCTATTCTTGCACACTCGGATTCCAACCACACATTCTTGTCTTTACACAGACTACGTTGAACTTCTCTCCTCAGTTGCAGATATGCCTCCCTATCACTTCGCCGTAGCGCTTCTCTTTTTCTACTCACTAAGTCGAGAGCGAGTAATACAAAATATTGGGGCTACGACAAAATTCCCAGTATTGGACAAATCACTGAGGCATCTTTGTGGACGACGAATAATCCAACCGGAAATACGTTACCTTATAGCAAAAGCATTAAATATTTTATGCGCCTGATGTAGGTATCCCCTCATTAAATGTTACATTGTTCTGCATACAAAAGTGGTGCTATATTTTGAGGAGCTGTAAATGCCAAATATTAAAATCAGAAATGAGATTTGTTCCAAAGAGTAGGCATACACTCTGCCTCTCTCTGATACCATAATGCTCTATGGAGGAACTACTTTTAATATAGGTTAACCATAAGTTACAATGCTCACAAATGAATGCAACTCTTACTGTGGACACGATGCCCATGGAAGAGGACTCTGAAAGGACACGGCTAAATAGTAGAGACACCATGTCGATGTCACACTTGCAAAGGACATTACTCTTGATGTAATAAACTGCGATAAACCAAGACCTTGGACGTATTTTGATACTTTCCCCCATAGGGGCAACACTCCGAGGTGAAATCTTTGTCCTAGCAGCAGCTCCATGTACAGCAGGGGAATCCCTTCAAGAACCAGCATAATGGTGTATGGAATCAGAAAGGCTCCTAAGTAAATAAGAAAGAAAGATGTAAACTTACTTATACTTTAACTTATTCGATATTTGTGTTTCAGTTTGGGTTCAATAGTAAAACTCCTTTTGATCCTTTTGCATAATCTATTGATTTCTAATCATTGTGACATGTTTACATTGAGTTAGGCTTTGTGGTATTACAATCTGATATTAGTAGAGGATCATTCTGCTTATATATGCTTATCGTGGAAGATTCTTGAAGTTTTCAGAATAACATGGAAGGTTACAGAATGTTACGGAATATTCTAGAATATACAAGAATGTACTAGATTAATCTATTATGAAAATAATATCACTGTTCTAGAAGGTTCTAGAATATTGTGGAATGTTCTGGAATGTTCCGGAAATATAGAGAATGATCTAGAATCATCTGATAATATGACAATTTGACAATTTGAAATAAGCTGAGGTTGCGGCAGATAGAGTATGATGCTGCTCCAACCAGATTTGATTTGTTAGTATTGTTTGCATAATCTTAGAAAATGTAGAATTAAAGTAAAGTAAAATCACATGGTACTCAAGAATTGCTTATTCCATGAAATTCTGCTTCACAGCCACTATATATGTGCCAGATTATGTGTGATTTTAACTGCTTCTAATTTGGTCCCTAAGGATTGTAGTTATACAGCAATGGAGCACGAAGCTTATTAAGTTTACACCATCGTATCAATTTCTCAATCATTTACAAAAAAGAGGGTCATGTGCATTGTCAGTAGTATTAACGCGGGGCTGCAAGAACAAAAGGGTAGGGACCTCGCCCTTAAAATGTTTTGAAGAGATATGTTTACAAATTTATTAAATAGTTAAACATAATGTCAAACCACCCTTCTGGTGATCATTCTGCTTCATAAATTGCAAATTTCTAATTATTATCTGTATGAAAGAACTAAAGAAAAACTTTTGAAAGTTTAAAAGCTTCAACTTTGCCGTTTTGAAGGTGGTCAATTCTTACTTAAAGTTTATTTCATTAAGGGATTTCTTTTTACCTTACATTAGAAAGCCCTTGGTAGGCCCACCCTAAGCGCCTGTAGTATATTTCTTACTCTAGAAACGCTTTAAACCAAATTAATTATTTTTTCGCACTCTCTATCTTCCCTAAAACTTTCAAAGATTAATCTGACACTGAAATTCCAGTGTTAACATTTTGTAGGAACAACTATAATAATTCAACCCTGTGTAATAATTGATAAGGTGAAAATGAAACTCCAGCATTACCCTTATCTTGTCTATGTACATTCACATACATACAGGCCAATGCCTCAAACGGATTCACTATGATAGGATGATAGTCTCACTTGTGAATATTTACGGCACAGTAGACTGCAATATTCCACTGTATAACTCTTAGTTATTATTATTTGGTGAAAGCTTGAGTTCCCCAAGGATAAAGGCTCAGTCGTTTACTCTTAATTGCAGAAATCAATGAATAAGTGAAGTAGCAGCAGAAACAAAGGAGGAACTTAGCATTGCATTGGAAGAGGTGTCTTGTGCAGAGAAGACTTAGATTGATGAAGAGAAAACATAGTATTCGTTACCATGCCTACCCCTAAATCAAGTATCAGAGTCAAAACACCATGGACTCACAGGCGAGGTACCATGTGGATGTGAAATAGGAGTATTGCTGGGTTCCAAAGGGGCTGGGAGGAAGTGCAAGATCACACTTATAAGATGTGAAGACAAAACACTGGCAATCAAACTAAGGGGCAATCTCTATAAAACGATAATCCAACCATTGCCTTTTTATTTGGGTGATAAATGGGCAATCAGGGTGAAAGGACTGAAAATCCTGGAGAAGACTAAAAACGAATTCTTAAATAGACATTGCGGATTAGTTTGCATAAACAATAAAAGACCGAGCATACTATAGAACCTTTGAATGTACTAAAAATCACAGAGAGGACAAAAGAAATGAGAGTAAGATTGTATTATCAGACGATCAGCAACCCTAGCTACATGACCATGCAGTGGAAGCACCAGTGCAAGGACAAAAAAGACGACGGAAGAAGATGAAGCACTGGTTAGATTTTGACCAAGTAGACATGTAGAAGAATGTTCTCCAAAAGGAAGATTCCAACAACAAACGGCTACTAAAAAGACTGACGAAGGAAGCTGGCCTCTCGGTAAGGGATTAGAATAGCAGGAATAAGCTGCACCAACCAGGTTATTGATATATATATAATAATCAAAGAGAAAAACTACATTTTTGACGCTTTGAGATAATTCTTCCTCAGCAATCAAACATACGTACTATCTTTCTATATTGTCTCGACTTTTGTCCAGTGGGTGTATAAATGGGCTCATAAAAGCTGTACAAGATTTAGAGCAATAGCTGTCTAGAGAGGACCCGCTCGACAAATTTGAACAAGTTTATACTTCACAAGACTTGTTATATAAGGCTCGGCAACCCTCGACTTCTCTTTTCAAGCTATACAAAAGGGCTCGACTTTTGACTCCCAATTTATCGAGTGAATTTTAGGAAAATGTCAAGCCCTACCACCGAAACACGACGTCGCCTCTTCAAAAAAGAAATCTCGTCGCCTTATATGCTCGGACCACAATACTTACCACCACCATTTTTCATTAAAAGCCACGGAAACCTCCACACATTCCCGAGTCCAACTGCAAATCCAATGGTTGCTAGCAGAAACTCTGCTCTGCGTGACCACAGCTGCCTTCCAGGAGGATAAACCTGAAATTCATCTTCGGCCTTTGCCTCATCTACAGCTTCATTAAAAGGCAATGATCTCTTTGAAGGATCAATTAGCATGAAATTCTCATTTTTGTTACTCTCGCCCATAATGGATGTGAGAACTGTTAGTACGCTTTTGACAAGTAGGTGACAGTAGGTCCTGAAGCAGGTTTCGTGCTTTACATTCAGTGTACTGAAATGAGGTCTTTTGTAGTATTTACCTTATTCTTTTGCAGTCCCCTGAATATTGCAGCTTCCATTTTACTAAGGATGAGTTTATTTAATACTACAAGAGTTTATCTTGTGTGTAATTCAAAAGGATGACACAAAGGTTTTTGTTTCCTTCACTTCTTATCGGTTAAAAACAAAAACACTAGAATTCACACGTACAATGCCAACACTAAAAAAGGTTTATAATACCACAAAAGACATCAATGGTCGCCAAGTTTACGATTGCCATGATAAACACTCCTATCAGTTGAGTCAAAAGGTGTACTTTGCAGTCAAAGGCACACCCATGTGCAGACTGCGTGTCCTATCACAATCCTGTATATGTATTCTAAAAGTAAAACTGAAAATGATCAAGAGAACCAAAGCTATGACAAAACTATACTATGGAATTTTGTCTGAAAATCATTAAGTGAATGAGGAATTCATAAAGGAACTAAAGAGTGCTTATCAAAACTTTTTTCCACATTCACTTAAGGTGACTTGGTCGTGGGGTGTTTCGTGTCGATATGCATATCTTGCTGTGAATGTGACACAAAATCTGTCGCAACTAATATCAATTTTGATAAAGCTAAAAAGTGAGTTTGGAAAAAATTGAGATTCAGCAAATCTTTGGGGGCATGGCCCCCTCTGCTCCACTGTCCCCAAGTCCCTGTAAAGTATGTACTCCGGGTTAGTAGAGCTTGAGACTTTAAGATCCACAAGAGAGGAATATATACAAGACAATCCTTAGGCTTTTTTTCAACTTTTGCCTCACCTCTGTATGTTTGCATACCCTCTTATATACAATATATTCTTATATTTGTATTTTCCGATTTCCGTATGTCTTGCTCTTTTTAATTTGCCAGTACGATGGCGTCGTTGTTGTTTCAGAAGTTGGTCGATATTGAGATTTTAATACCCCCTGAAAAGACATATCTAGAAAAACTGTCCACAAGCTTTACTTCAGTATTTGACTCTCTTAAGCATTTTAGCATGCAATAATACGGATTGCGTTGTTTCTATGTTTTGCTATTTTGGTTAACATTACTTTCTTACTGTCATTACTTTTCTTTTTATAATTTATTTATTTCTGGTTATCTGGTATAGTGTTAGCAATCTTTCTTTGATTATGTCTTGCACATTGGTAAAGTTTAGGGCTTTCAAATCCATGTGCAAGATATGTTTATCATGCATCAAATTGGTCAAATAGTCGCTTCTGTGGCCGGTACTTTTTGTAACGGCTAATCACAGTACAGCATCTAGCGACTATTCCCTATGTGTATTCGAAAAACGCACTAGCTTAACTACAGATTCTTTTGCTTTATTGTTCTGTTAATGGATCATGCATTAAAATTTATAAGTTTTTTTTAAACCAACTTCAAAAAGTCCCCTTGTTTTAGTATGTGCCCCTTGTATTTGTAGGTGAAATTTGGGTAAGAAAGATTCACCACTCATAGCTTTGACCGCCTACTCATAGTTTGGGATTTTGCCTGGCATCCATTTGCTTAAGAGATATCTCCGAAAGCATTTTAAGTACTGTAAGCAAAACTTTGTATTTACATTAATATGTGTTTGTGGGCCGTGTGGTTATGTTGGTGTCCAAAGGATATGAATTTTTCCTTAATTTTCAAACCCATAAATGAGACTAATATCATGTTACGATTGTGTTTTCATAAGAAAATAGCGTAGTAGAGTTTCTAGTCACCTATTGTTCAAGGTGGTTTCAGCAGGACGTAAAACCGGATGCCCTCCCAAATTGTAGCCTTGCCCCCCAAACCTGAAGTGCTGGCTACGGGCCCGTATATGTTATTTCTTGTATTATACAGTCATTAAGTGCTAACTTTCAGTTTGCAGTATAAATTTTACAAATAGCATAACATATCATATTTTTTCATTTCCATGGCGCTGATATCTTGCCTCTTTATCCAGTTTATATTTTGGCGGATAAAGTAGGCCTATTTAAGCGATGCAGTTACAAAACCTAATTTTAGGCGATTGATCAAGATGTCGTTCTCTAGTTTGGAAAGGGCATATATATATTAACAAGAAAAATGCAACGACTGATCTCTCAAAAAGACTGGATCGAATATCTATCGTTCAAAACGTATAGTCAATCGTGAAACGTTTCATCGCCATATTGGGACTAAAGAGTGGATGGACCACCGGCAATGCTTCCTGCATCCAAGAACGCAACACTACTTACCTTGCTTCGCCTTTTTAACGTTTGGAAGCAATATGGCATTTTCAGTTTGGCCGCACTGACCGTATTTGTTTGCATTAGCAAACAATAGAATGCTCGATCCAGTCTTTTTTAGAGATCAGTGAATGCAGAGAGCACATAACACTATCAAACTACTGATTTATATTATATGTGATATCACATTAAGTATTTATTTGTAAGTATTTTATGTTGCATCAGATAGGTACGGAGATGAGAACAAACTTTGGGAACAAACTCTTTAACACTATCAGTATTATCTGCGGTTATAAAAAGAAGGATGTGATATTTAAACTAAGGAAGCCTAATTCAAGCAGCCACGAACACAAGTAGCGTAGTTGCGCATATATACCTCTACAAATGTTTAAGTCTTTTCTTCTAAAATTACAGCTTTATTTAGTGCTGACACTGCCTATTAACTTTTACCTTTTCTTACTTACTTTCTTTCATTTGTTTTCTATGGTCGTTATGCCACTGTTGGAAAAAGTTCATAATTGGATCAATTATTGAGGTTAGTGAAATATCCTGGTTATTTTTCCTTCTGTGCAGAGAGATATTCGTTTTCTGCAATATTAAACAACCAATAAGTATAATTAAATTACTTAATGATACTTTCATAGAGGCACCTTTTTACATAAACATAGTACATGAGAACGAAAGGCTTAAACATAGTAAAAGCATAGTTCAGCTGAAAAATGATATGGCGTACGAAGACTTACAATAAGAATATTATTTGTCTTTTGTTGATATAAAAACTTCAGCAAAGATGGATGAAATTAGTGTGCAGATTTCATTAGGGACGTCTTTTCATTTTTCGCTTTCGCTGATTTTGCTTTTTAGTTATTGACCTAAATACTGAATTTTGGAAACAGAGTATTAAAAACATAAACATTTTCTAACATAAAGCTGTCAAGGGTTTATTGAGTATCTTATATAGCTCCCTCCTTCCCCCAAATATCTAAGAGCATTTTAAGCGCTAACCGTAAGAAATATTATTTTAAAAAACACTTTATTTCGGTGGGGTTGACCACTATTTATATCCATAGTTATTGCTTTACAATTGTAATACTTTGGCTTCCGTCTCAGTCTTCATTTTCAATGGTCATCACCACTTGATGTACCAGATCATCACATGGAAGAGAGGCTGCTTGATATCAACAAGAGCTATGTTGAGTAACAGAGGGGATAGTCGTTTCCACGACAGCAGATCTCTATGGTTTAAAAGTTTACATGAGTAAATAACTAATGCATCTCTAATCCTTGAAATCCTTTAATCTTAATATCACGTTACCATTGCACAATTATGAATAGTAAAGTAGCATAATCAAACAATGTACTTTTAAGAAAATAAAAGTCTGATGTCAATGGAAAACTTGTTACGAAGAAGCAAAGCCTATCAATGATTACGTGTCATCAAATGCTCGTGCCATTTCTCACCTTTACTGTATCAAATTTCACCTTAACCTTACCAAAGGCAGATACGCGCCAAAAAGTGTTTATACCTTTACAAGCGCTTTAGCTATTGCACCAGAATTTATGAATTTTCCATAAAATTATTACCTAAATGTTATAGTGAAACATTTTCTCAAAAACCTTCATTAGATATGTAGTTATGACTTTATTTTGCCCATACTACAATATAACCAGGGACGTGCCGTCAGTGAATGCAACGCATGCATTGCATGCCTTGAAATTTTCATAAAAATTGAAAATTGACCTAAGCTAAGGCCCTAATCTTTATTTCTTTTATTTTAATATAATACTTAGGAAAAAAAGACCACCCCAGCAATACTAGGGACGTGCCCCCCAACATTCCCCAGTGACAGACAACCCCCGCAGCTAGTCACGAACACCTCGAAATAAGAACTAAGCACAAACGAAAAATACACGCAGAAAAGCACAGAAGGCCCGTGCTTTTCGTTGTCATGAAAACCATTTAACGACGTTCATTTATTGGATCTTGTAAAACCAAATCCTTTTCCAATCCCTGGCGAAATAAAAGGCCTGTAATGTACTTTCCCCTGTGCATGCAAAGCCCAGCGATCGTGGCGAAACGGATTACTGAGCTATTAAATAGTAAGGAAAGTTTGGTTTTCAGATGCTGCCAGTTTGCTAGGTAGAGGGGTTTTTCGTGAGCCAGGGTCAACGGTCAACATAGCGTCTTGGTGAAAATCTTTGCTGCTTTTCATTTTAATTGTAATCTAAACTATTTTCTCAAAGTAGAATGAATGTTGACGACCATTTACTTGTGTTAACTACCAAATAAACTTGAATAGTTCTCAAAAATGTTAAGGTGAGAAATGGGAGCGGGGACAAAACATTTACTAAGGGTAAATATTATAGTGTGTTATTATGTTTATGATCTTCTGTTGCAAGAGACTCAATCCTGGGGCCGCGTAGCCTTGCCATATATCTTAAAAAGTTTATTTTAGTTGAGTAGAATGTTAGTACAATGTGAAACAATACCAGAAAAAAATATGTTCTTGCGACAAAAGAAGACCGTCGCAAAAATACGTTAGCAGTAGAAGGAAATCGGTGCCAAGTTAGGTGGGGCCTCAACTCTTTTTATTTTCTTCAGCCCGAAATACCTTATGCAGGCCCTGTCCTTGTGTGTTAGTGTAGTTTCGCATGCGTAGCTGCCTTGACCACGGCAAGTTCCTGAATATAATTAAGAAAACTTTGGGCTATCAGTAGTCTTCCTTAGCAGCTCCAGCACTCCGCAAAAAGGGAACAATTGTAACAAGGGTGCAAAAGAATTTACATTGTTTTAGAGTATCTTTAAAGACTTACCCTTTTAATGAAGTAATTTACAATAAAATATTAATGCATGGTATGGTAAATAGTGGCATCGTATGTATGGTGAATATACTTAATCTTTTCCACAGGATTTTATACTAGACGGTTTAAGTCTTACTTAAGGTTGTTATTTAGGTCTGTGCTTGCATAATATATTTTAATCAGTTTCTGATTAGCCTTTAGGGTTTCATTACGTTTTATTTTATGGTTGTAAGCTTCTGATCGGTATAATTACTTTGCAAGGTAAATCAGATCATATCTAGATCCTAATTTGCGCTGAGGAAGCACCAATTCATTATTATTATTGTTTATTGCTATAAACGGTAAAAATTAAGATTTTCAGTGTTTAAATTTACTCCTCGTCTGATTTGAGTATCCATTTTAGCTCTTATAGAAGACATGTAGCCTCAAAACGTATTGAACACTTTTTATTTGCATCATCTCTTTAATTATCAAGTTAACTATCATGACGAGCAATGTTCATGTTTTCGTCGACGTCTAAAGTTGAACAAGTAAAATGTAAAGGTCGAAACAATTCTTTGGTGTAGTGGCATTTTGCAATAGTTCATAACCGTCTTGGCAGACATAATCATGTGCATGGCAGGTTGTTTCGAAGATTATCTTAGTCTCTGTTGATACACGTGGTTTCACAGTCTCGCAGAGCTGGACTTTAAATGACAGACTCCTAGTATTGGGAAAGCTGGCTATGGGGATAGAACCTCATGTTCTATTGTTTTCAGTTAAACTACTGAAAACTCAAGACCTTATCAAACATCATTTTCGGAATGAGAGTATGATCGGTGCCAAAGAGACTGCGGCTCTTTTATGAACCTGTAGAAACTCATATGACAATGAACTAAAATTATTATTCAAGGGTAATATTATTCATGTTGCGACACTGACCCCTTTCCTCTGCATGTTTCTACCCCTTATCAAAAGGCCCGCAAACAGCTTTCACTGCGTGAGAAAGTAAGATTCAATAAACCAGCAGGCCACTCCCCAAATATAAACCCTAAAAGGTTGATGGAATAAGCCTACTTTTATATGATTGACGAACAGTAGTAGCTTCTCATTAAGTTAGGTTATGCTTCTATGCTTACGTTTCTAGGCTTGGTTACGTATCTTTTCATTTTATTGCTTTATGGAGGTGTATGATGATTTTGACCTGATAGATGTTGGAGTGATGCGCAAAACGGACTTTTTTTTAAATTACAGGTGGATGTGTATTTGTAGCAGTATATGACATTTGGTTGATCAATTTGGTTGGAAATTCTATATGTTTCATCTATAATTATTTTGCTTTAATGCTAAAAAATATACATTTTAAAAAAATACAAAGTAATTTCAGGGTTCTTCTTTGTAAATTAATTACACAGTTGAAGCTTGTGTTGTACTTTGTACCACTGCTCTAGCTTTGTCATTTCTGAATCTTGAAATTAAGTCGGGCCAAAATGATTTCCATAGCATGTTGTTTGTTTATGCTTTCGTCTACTGTGGTAATTTCGTTCTTAATAAGCGTAAAGAGTAGAACGTCATCATGCTTAATCAAGTTATAACCTGTCCAGATTTTATGGCCTTATAAAAAGTGCTTTCCTTTCTCATCAAGTATAAGTAAATGGAAATCTGAGATAAGTCTTTTCTAGATCTTAGTTTCACGTGCTAGCTGCTTGCCCTACAATAGGTTATTTACAGCAAGGAATGCCAGCCACATAATAAGTAAGTTAAACTTGAAAGGCCACTTGCACCATCGCCGTTTTAAGGTAGACTAGTAGGATGGTTGACAATTGCTCGCAATAGGCTTTTCAGACACCATCAGTTGAGAGCAACACGGATCTGCGTTTTTTTAGACCATTTTTTCTTCTTAGTACAGCCCATTGCCCTGATTTCTAAGTAAAAGATTATCAAACATCTCATAGTTTTCTTTGTTTTTACTGAAAACAAACTTTTGGCGATGGCCATACCAGAGTAGTCAATTTTTTTTCTCCATATTTCTTATTTCTCTAGCGTTTTTGTCAAAACAAACAGATCAAATCCTCTCTTCTCGACGATATTTCCTATGTCAATGGGCTTTGGACATATGGAAAAGCCGGGGGGGCAGCCCTTCCTTGGTCAAGTCACATGGCACAGACAGGCTGGTCTCCAATTGCGTTGAGCAGGATGTCGATGTCCAGCACTGGATGATTTGGAGCTAATGTGGTGACTAGAGAAATAGAGTATGGTAACATCGCGGGTCACCTGGCTCAGTTGGGAGAGAGCATGCCGCAAAAGCGATTGTCACGTGTTCGATCCCCGGTGGTAACATATTTTCTATTTCTCTAGTGTTCTTTTCAAATCTATTATCTTTTAGTGTGTTTATTAATAAGAACATAAATTGGAATAAATACTTGACTCAAAAATCTCCAAACATATTAGAATATTCAGGACGTTTACAGTGTAAACAGTAAAAGCGACTAAAAAGTTATCTTTTGTATGCAATGTTATGGCAACACGTCATTAAGAGTGCCTCAACATATCAACTTATAAAATTGCACATACTACAAAATAAGCTATAAGAGTAATTTCATACGCACCATAGAATGCTCACACCCGGCCAGAATTAGTAACTAAAAATATTATCAAAACAAATAAAATTAGTTGTACCAAGTCAAATATTAAATGCATAATGCAAACCAAAGTAACTAAGAACTTTAACAAAATTACTTCAGAAAGGCTGGGAAAATTAACCGATCAGAGTCTCTAAGTTTGCTTGTAATGAAAGACGATGTAAATCTAATAAACACATTTAGTATTTTTAACAGTGTCTATGTTTTGGAATAGTTTTGATAAGGGACCTTCTATGGCTGTTTAACATAGCTTGGGAAAAACTTGTCCTTGCTTTGTAAATTGGGAGAGGAGTCTTCAAAGTATATTGCCAAGGAAGATTGCACGTTGCATAGGAATTAACTTGACTTACTTGACTTATTTGCGTAGGTCCGGGCGACCCCTTACTCTCCGAATGCAATTCTGTTTCCATCCACTTCTGTCCTGAGTGTTTCTCTCTGCAGTTAAGATGGGAAGGCCTGTGTCTCTTTTGATGTGATCCGTCCATCTTATTGGTGGTCCTCCTCTTGGTCGTGGTTGGTGAAAATCTTGTTTGTAGGCCTTGTAGACCACGGATGCATCTGTCTTTCTGCATGCGTGGCCAAACCACTCCAGGTGTTTTTCTTTAATAACTTCTAGGATTGTCTTAACAATTCCTGTGGCTGAACGAATGTTAGCATTTCGTACTTTGTTGACTTATCCAGATGACTTGGACATTACATTTGTTGATGAATTGTGTCAGCCTGTAGTATTTACCAATCTCTTCACAAACGAGGAGTATAAAGGGTACTAGCCATTTTCTGTAGACTTATCCTTAGATAAGGGTGTGCACTACAGTTTTCCAAACATTTAGATAGCTCTACCGACGTACCTTGCTTTACCGGTATCAAACTGCAGCTCTCAAAGCTCAAATTAATTGAGGACCGATTACGAATATCCATGGAGCAGAAACAACTTGTAAATCTGGCTCTCGAGTGCGCATCAAGTCAGATATGATGCGTGAGTGGGACTTCAGTAACATAATCAGCGAAGAAGAGGAAAAGTTGTGAAGTAACTTACTCGGGAACAAAGTCGGAACTCGTTTCAATATACACGGAAAAGAAATCCTGGGCATGAAACATTGTATTCAACTCAAGCATTTTTCCTGGATAAATACAAAAAGGAACAAATCCTAGGGCTCCCCAAGACACTTCATGTTCCTGCATATTCCCAGACCTGTCGCAGCCCCACATCGGGCAAGCACGCGAGAGGCACTAAGCAGCCTGCGCGCAGACAGAAACTACCGACGTACCCACTTCAGTTGGGATAGTCTGCACGCAGGCTAAGCTCAAAGCAGCTCTTGGAAAGAAGGACAATCCTAATTTCGGAATCTAGTCACCATCACAACGTTAGGTGTTTTTCAGATAGGAAGTGTTCACTTACTTGCAACAAGTAGCCCTCGGACCAACAACAATCGCCGTGTACGTCTTGCTTTCACTCAACATGAGACGTCTGGAGCTTGGCTTTTCAAAGTTGATACAGCCCGTCCAACATTTCGGCTATTCTCGATACGGCCCTCTTACAGTTTCGGGTAGAACTATTGACTATATTCAACTTATTAGTTCGGGTAGTATTTGGACTACTAGTGCGGGAGTAACTCCACCTTCCTCCGCTACAGCAGTGCCAGAGTCCTGATATCTTTTGTAGCTGAGAGAAAGACGCTGTCGTAGATAGTTTAACAAAGTTACTTATCCCCGTACACAGGCCGTATGTGACAGTGGTTTAGACCAATGAAGAGTTGTACAAGCGTCGGGCTAGTTTCTACTCCAATAGTAACTTGCTGAATAGGTTGTATATTCATAACGCAAATATGTGCACTCACTCAAGATAATAAAGTTCAATAGGGAAAACTATCCTTAAATTAACTGCAGATTGTGCAATTATTATGACTGGTTTTCTCTTTCCTCCTATACAAAAATTCGATTTTATAAACCAAGAAAAAAATGCGCAATATATATTCAAGCAAAACAACTTTTTACGTGGGACTTCAGCCGCTCTAAAATCAATTGCCACAGAGTTATGCATGACGATTGGTGCGCAATGTCACCTGGCTCAAATATTCTCAATCGGAGAAGGATCGCTGCGCAACAGACAACAAACAATGAACGACAACACAGATAACTTTTGGAGCCAAATCTAGGATGTATCTTCATACATAAAAAATGCAATCTGTCTACGTTAGCTCAGACAGAAATTATCCACTTTCATTAAATTATATAGGAAGAAATCTATGCCATAGAATTTTTATCGCCACTAATTGTTCAATGTTGTACAACCACCTTCTAAAGCACTGAATTAAGTGAAAATAAAATTCTCTACATCTCAAAAAATTATTGTTGGTGCATGGTTGAAAAAAACAGAGATAAGTGCGTTATACAATTGTAGGTACAATCTGGCCACCAGCACTTAAGCAACATCCATTTAACAATTCTAAGAGAAAAGGAATAACATGGAAAATCGGATCGGGAATTGCTGACAGCAAATTATCTTCACTACGAACTGACAAGCTTTCTGTGCGACTTCAGCCACCCTCTGTTGAAGTTAACAGGTGTCTGATAGCTACAAAAACTCTGTAAAACGACAATTTATTTTGGTCGACCATTTAATAAGCGACACCAAGCAAGGCTCAGTTTATCCACTGGTTATGCAATGAAAGACAACTTTCGACTCTCATACGTTAACTTCAGCGGACTCCTCTTTATAAAGAAATAAATCAATTGCTATCACTTAGACCCATTGCGTATGTATCACTGGTACCAAACAAGCCAAATAAACCAACGGACTATTTTCACTGAAAGTCATCGATAGCACTTAAGTTACCGTTGCCATGGCACTGTGGAGACCCTAGTTCCCAAACAAAAAAGGTTTGCTAGTTACCTTCGCCCCCTAGGGCTACAAATTTCATTCAGTTCGTTTAAAAACCTTTGACGTACACTCATCGACTCTTGTACATAGTAACGCTTAGTACATCTTAATACATACTGCAATGTGCAATGTGGTAGACGCCACAGAACAATGAGAAACATAGTGGAGGAGGACCAAACCAAGGAATTCAAGTTCCCAAACATGGCGTTCATGTACCTTGACTACGAGTACATGTGGAGCGAGCTATTTGAATAATTGGGATGGTAAATGATGGGTTCTGTTTTAAACGAGTTATCAATAAATACTACCCGGTTAGTACCCGGTCCCTCAGATCTATTTGTGTATCCCGCCAATGAACAAGAATACATTTACACCAGCGTGTGGATACTGATATTAATTCTAGCTATTCTCCGCTGTCCTCAGACGAGACGAGATCTAGAAGGAGTGAACATACTCTGAATACAGTTTCCTTATCCATCCAAAAACATTACATTTTCTATACCTGGCTCATTGGTTGCACTTCGACTGTTTGCACATTCACCTTGGAGATCATACGCTAATGACGTCATCAAAATTTGCTAGTCTTCAGACCCCTTCCCCCTTCCCGTCGTAAAGACAAATGAATGATTCTGTTGTTGAATAACAATATACCATAACGTACTTATCCCTCTATAAAGTCATATCATTTCAATTATGTTTGCATATATGTCATAACGTATGGAGGAGTATGTATGCAGGCATTTCTTGAAATACCTCCTCGGCCACGAATGACAACGTCATCGTTAAGTAAAAACGAAA
>JAAAKM020006971.1:93921897-93936162 GCA_010016025.2 Alatinidae sp. Z8VKAUB7J3
AGGAGTATGTATGCAGGCATTTCTTGAAATACCTCCTCGGCCACGAATGACAACGTCATCGTTAAGTAAAAACGAAATTGAACTACCACTACTACAGGGGCTTTCCTACGTTCAAAGCGTTCTCAACCACCCAAGTAAACATAAAACAACAACAACATGACGTCTGTTCATTTCAATGGCCCGGTACTGTTGACACTCATAAATAAAGATGCTTTATCAACAATACGTTGTAGCAATCGACAAATCATTTTTGACGCCAATTCCTTACTTCATACTACCTAATAAATAACACATCATGAAACTAGTAAAAGCTGTCATCTGCGCGTACTTCATGGAAGGCAACGTTCCTTGAAGGCTTACTTGAGTTATTAGTTGACTGGTGTTAATGTTTAGAATTTGGTCTGTAATTCTGGGTCTTGTATAAACCTAAAACAATGCAACGGGCAAGAATCCCACATAGTCTCGTTTCCATTTGGTATTTTCGTCTCCAAGTTTACTTACAGCCGTGCTACTGTTATACTTCAGCTGAGTTGCAGAAGTTAAGCTGTTTTCGCAGAGAGCCCGTTTGTGTCAACGTTCCCCTACTTACGCAGTTCTCTCTCTAACCACAGACGATCTGATTCGTGATCTTGATCTACCTCTGACAATAGACCATAGAGCGCTTCGTTTTCTAGTACACATTTGTATTTATAGGAAACTCGATGCCTGACTGAGAGGAGGGGAAATTTGTTGGTTGACAGGAAACCTCTCAAGCAGAATTCATCTACCGCTAAGATATTTCGTTCGTTTGGAGGTACGAAATACCCAGTGCCTCAAGAGGTCCTTTAAATAACGTGCTCAGCTCCTTATATCTTAGTAACTAAACTTTTACTTGAAGTACTACTAAAAGGTGACCATCAGAATGAACTCGAGACTGAGTACCTTACCAAGATTTGTGGATTTGTGGTACAGTATTTTAACCTATGTATAATGATAAGTGTTCCATACCAGCACGTCCCGTTATCACTGACGTAACTACGTACAAAAGACCATCAATTACTCCCTGTCAAAGAAACAACAGTCTTGTATTTAAGATGATAAGTAAGTACCGCTACCCTTAAGCCAAATCACTCCACCAGCAGTAACAGTGAGCTTAGCTTGGTAATCGTCACAGTCACTTGTGGACTGCCTGGCAAAGAAACACCCGATATAGAGCCATCGACAGTAAACTGCTCGTGAACGACGATCATGGGCAACTCAATTGAATTTAAAGCAAGAGTTAACATACACAAGCCACGAGTCTAAGGACCGTAATGATGATGATCAAATGAGCTGCATTTATCCATTCTCGATTTTATGATATACCTTGTGCCGTAAATATGTAACTTAACATCCTATACGGGCCATAATAACTATGAGACAATCTGGAAATTAAAAGCTACCTCCTAGTAACTTTACCACACCACGATATATTGCCAAGACAACTAATGAGACCGAATACGTTCACATGGCGACGTAAGCAAGGTAAAAAACATTAAGGAAGGCAACCCTGTCTTTTTATAATCTTTCAGGCGATTTCGCTCTTAGCATGCAAGAAAAATAATTTCAATCACCAAAAAAATTAAATCCATAAGTGCCGTATATAAATACTCAACAACGATAAGCCAACAATCAAACCCTAAAAAGTTGTCTACGGAATCTGGTGACTCAGAGTTTACGCTTTTAGATGAGGATGCGGAGGACGATGAAGATGTATTGATTGATCGATTGACTGAACGTTATGTTTCAATCTATTGTATACAAAGATCATGTATGTTTAGTTATCTGTTTTTCCTTTCCTTAATAAGCGCCCACTTCGAATAAGCACCCACCCAAAAACATTTGTTTTTAAATAAGCGCCCAGGGCGCTTAATCGGTCATTTACGGTACTCGATTTAAGCTTTCTCTTCTAATGAGCAACACCGACGAATTGCAAAAAAGAATAGAAAATACGCTTATACCAACCATGAGTGTACGGTAAGACTGGACAACTCAACTACGAAGCATTTCAAGGTACGAGTATAACGTCATTGCTCCCGACTATTGATAATAAGACTGAGTTTCTAGATGTAACGTGAGAAAACATGCGAAACTTCCACCCATCCACCATCCCTCGCAGCCTTCTAAAAAAAAGGTTGTTCTGAGTGATTGTTTATTTCCGTAAATAAAAAATGGATCTACTCTATCAAGGTTCTAAAAGACCTCCCATCTCGGAAATCCCTTCTCCCTAACCATAAACAAGCAAATACATTTCCCTGCGTTTATAACATGGAAAGGTACAATCAATTCCATGTATATTTCAGTACACTGTCAATACATGCCTATCAAACTCAGTTTATACCCTCTCTTTAAAACGCTTTTACGCCCAACGTCCTCCACTGTTACAGTTTTCCCCGCCCTGTATCACTATCACAGCTAAGTCTAATGTAGATCAATTAGGGGGTCGACAAAGTCATGACCGACTTTTAAGTTACAAGGCAAACTTTTCATACAACACCTTCGTTGGCATTAAGACCTTTCGTCTCATCGTATGTATATTAGATAACATCCTATAAACGTAGTGACTAGCTCGGTCTCCTTGTCCTAATTGATAATCCTAAATACACCACTTCCTTCAAATTTACAGTTCACGAATGCACTTTTTCTTCTTGGCTTTGTTATACAACTAAAACATACAAATATGTTCCCTGTCTTGATTGGCGACATTGATATAGTAGCTGTGGCGGTGCATGATAATACCATATTTGGTGATTTAAATATTAGTAGTTAAATGTTCCACCCACGTGCAGAGAATTCTTACACATCAATTTATATTACACGTTCGAATTACCAATCGAATTATAAGTAGAAATAAATTTCTAGTGCAAAAGAAAGAATACATCTCAAAATCGAAATCAGATGTACTCCAACGACATTAACTAACAGAAACAAGGAGAATGACAACTTCTAAGCACTTGTTGCAGATCAACTGCAGTGTGCCCTCTGTTTATGCAGTAACTAACTACTTCACCAACGACGGCAAAGAGCACGTCGATACATTAACTCAAATCAGAGTAAGCGTTGTAAACCTGTGTGTCGTAAGTTATCTTGCTGCAATTCTTTCCACGGATTTTAAACTGGGGATCTTATTAATGTGGATGCAGTGATGGGAAGAAAGCGGTCTTAGGGTCAGAAAATGAGATTTGGTCATTCACTCCAGTCGAATAAATCCCTTATACCTTAATTTGTTATTTACAAAATTTTAACAAAGAACAGAAACAAAAAATGTTTTTCATTTAGTGCGTAATTCATTAACGTTGCTCAAGTTTCACGGGCCTACGGGAAGCAATGGGCTATCTTATGTTATGTGTCACAAATTTAAAGACAACATGTCAAAAATACCACATTTCCGGTAGCCCAAAAAATGTTTTCAGAGTATGTTTTCTCGGCCGATAACTTTCGTTCTGAGGGCAAGGTGGTCATATTTTCTGAAAATTTCAATTCGTATGTCCCAAGTCGGGCCACCGTCATGGCATGATTTTTCCTTACAAAAACAACAAAAATTTATCCTTTCGCCAAAAAACAGCTCATCTGTTCGAAAACCCATAGTTTCAGACAAAAGAAACGATAATTTCAAGACCAACTCTATTCGAAAGTGTTTGCATCGGACAGATAGAGAATCATCCTCACATAAGCTACTGTAAGCTGTTATAAATTTAATACAACTAGAGGACAATTTAATTTCATGCACTAAAATTATTCAACATTAAGACAATAGCTTCTTTCAAATTTGCCTGGCACTGGGGCTCCAGGGATACCCGAGATAACAAAGGCCCATGGTGCCGAGACAACTAAAAACTGAAAAGAACACTAGAAAAATAAAAAATATGTCACCACCGAGGATCGAACCCGTGATCCACGCTATCGCGGCGTGCGCTCTACCAACTGAGCTAGGTGACCTCCGATGTTAACATACTTTTATTTCTTTAATTGCCACATTAGCTCCCATTTTGCCGTCCGTGGGCCTGGTCGGACACCCGGGCGCTGGGCTGGCTGGAGGCGCCGCGGCTCGGGGTGCGCCGCCCGATCCTGAGCGGAGCCTCGCCCGAGTCGCTCGCCTTCGGGCTGGGGACGCTGGCCGGGATCGACGTCCACCACACGGTCCTGGCCGGTCACCGCGACAGCTGGGGGAGCTTCCTGCGCGACGTCGAGATCGGCGATCCGTTGGCGCTCGATCTGATCGACGGGCGGGCTCTCTACCGCGTGGTCGACACCCGTATCGTGCGCTACGACGAGGCCTGGCTGCTGGAGCCGACGACGATCCCGCGGCTGACCCTGGTCACCTGCTACCCGTTCGATGCGTTCAGCCCGGGGCCGTGGCGGTTCGCGGTGATCGCCGAGCCGGAGACGATCGATCAGCCGGCGTGGATCACCGCATCGCCGCTTCCGGGCGCGCGCGACAGCACGTTGCCACCGGGACCGAGGATGGTCGACTCGCCCCGGAAGGGGACGCCGCGGTCTTCACCCCAGGAGTTGGCAGCGATGAACCAGCCGTCCCAGCCGAACAGCCGGGAGCGCCAGTACGGCAGCACGTCGTCGCCCTCGTCCAGCCAGTTGGTGCAGAAGGCGACCACCTCCGGGCCGGTCTCGATCAGGAAGCTCCGGAATCTCGGGTCGTTGAGATCCATGCAGATACCCGGACACAGGCGGCCGTACGGAGTCGGGTAGATCTGGCGCTCGCTGCCGGCGTTCGCCCAGCTCCGGTCGAGCTCGAACAGTGCCACCTTGCGGTAGCAGCCCGCCAGCTCGCCGTGGTCGTCGATCACGAGCGCCGAGTTGTACAGCGCCGTGTCGTCGCGCTCGGCGAAGCCGACTACCACCCAGGCACGATGGCGAGCGGCCACCGGTGCCAGAGCGGCGAAGGTGGGACCGAGGGCGGGCTCGCAGTGGGGGAGGATCTCGTCGGGCGAGCTCCAGACGTAGCCGGTGGTCGCCATCTCCGGACAGACCACCACCCGGGCACCGTCGGCCGCGGCGCCGTCGACGAGCTCCGCCAGACGCCCGCGGGCGGTGGCGGTGTCTCCCTTCGGTGGTCGGTACTGGACGCACGCCAGAGGTGGCGTCGACACGTTGTCTACTTCCCCGACGACGGTCGAGCTCGCGGACGAGACGCCCGCGCGGACCGTGCAGGCTCAGTGTAGCCCGGAGCACGGTCCTGCGCGGCGGCATGCGTGGAGCCGCCTAGGCCGGCCGGCGGGGGAGCGTCCCCTCGAGCTTGCAGATGATCCCCAGCATCACCTCGTCGGCGCCGCCTCCGATCGATACCAGGCGTCCGTCGCGGAAGGCGCGGGCGACCGGATTGTCGGCGGTGTAGCCCATGCCGCCCCAGTACTGCAGGCAGGCGTCGGCGACCTCGCGCGTCAGCCGCCCGCACTTGAGCTTGGCCATCGAGGCGAGCTTGGTGACGTCGGCGCCGCCGACGTACTCGCCGACCGCTCGGTAGACGAGCGAGCGCAGCAACTCGACCTCGGTGCGTAGCTCCGCCAGCCGGTAGTGCACCACCTGGTTGTCGAGGATCGGGCGGCCGAACACGATCCGTTCCCGGGTGTAGTCGATCGTCTTGTCGATCTGCACGTCGAGCATCTTCAGGCTGTTGGCCGCCGCCCACAGTCGCTCTTCCTGGAACTGGATCATCTGCATGGTGAAGCCCATCCCCTCCTCGCCGATGCGGTAGCGGACGGGGACGCGCACCTGATCGAAGAACAGCTGGGCGGTGTCCGAGGAGAACATGCCGATCTTCTCGATCTTGCGCCGGTCGATGCCGGGCGCGTCCATCGGCACGACGATCAGGGACTTGTTGAGATGGGGCTTACCCTCGGAGGTGTTCGCGAGCAGGCAGCACCAGTCGGCCTTCATGCCGTTGGTGATCCACATCTTGGTGCCGGAGATGACGTACTCGTCGCCCTCCCGCCGGGCGATGGTGCGCACCGCGCCGACGTCGGAGCCCGCCTCCGGCTCCGACACCCCGATACAGCCGACCCGGTCGCCCGCAATGCTCGGCGCGAGGAACTCGCGCTTCAGCTCGTCCGAGCCGAATGCGTGCAGGGCGGGCGTACACATGTCGGTCTGGACGCCGATCGCCATCGGCACCCCGCCGCACTCGCACAGGCCGAGCTCCTCGGCGACCACGGCCGAGTAGCTGAAGTCCAGGCCGAGGCCGCCGTAGGCCGGGTCGTACTTCACCCCCAGCAGACCCAGGTCCCCCAGCTTCTTGAACAGCTCGTGGCTCGGAAACTCGCCGGCGCGTTCCCAGGCGTCGACGTTGGGGTTGATCTCGTTGGCGACGAACTGCGCCACGGTGGCGCGAATCTGTTCGTGCTCCTCGGTCATCTGCATGGCCCGCTCCTGTGCGCGGCGGACGCCGGTTCGCCCGCCGTCGACGCCGGTCGCGAACGCGCGCGACGCCGATCGGGGCCTCATGGTAATCCTGGTTGACGTTAACGTCAACTTACTGTTGCAAGGTGTCGCCAAATGCCCTATAAGATCGCTCACGCCGACCGCGGAGCCCCGGGGCCGGGCGGCACGGGACTGACGAGGAGCGCGGCGCATGACCTACCTGGAGCGGGACGGCACGCAGGCGGCCCGCACGCTGTCGAGCGATGCGGAGCGAGCCGAGAAGCAGGAGCTGTTCGGCATCCGCGAGCTCGCCGAGGAGTTCGGGATCAGCGCCCGCACGATCCGCTTCTACGAGTCGAAGGAGCTGCTGTCGCCGACCCGGGTGAACGGGGCCCGGGTCTACACCCGGCGGGACCGGGCGCGGCTCGCCCTGATCCTCCGCGCCAAGGCGATCGGCTCGTCGCTACGCGAGATTCGCCAGTACCTCGATTTCTACGGCGAGCACGGCGAGGGGCGCGAGAAGCAGCTCGAGTTCGTCGTCCAGCGCACCGGCGAGACCATCGTCCAGCTCGAGGCCCGGCGGACCCACATCGACGCCACGCTCGAACAGCTCCGCCTGATCCACCGCGAATCGCGCAAGCAGCTCGAAGCACTGCGCGCCCGGTCGGAGGAGTGATGCCGGCCGAGACCGTGCTGGTGACCGGAGGATCGAGTGGCCTCGGCTACGCGCTGTCGGCGCGGCTCGCCTCCGAGGGGGCGCGGCTGCTGTGGGCTGCCCGACCGGAGAGCGAGCTCGTGAGCGCGCGGGCTCGGCTCGTCGCGGCCCATCCCGGGCTCGTCATCGACACGCTCGCCATCGACCTCGCCGAACCGGGCGGCCCGGAGCGGCTGCACCGCTGGACGCGGGAGCTCGGGGTCGAGGTCGACGTGCTGGTGAACAACGCCGGCTTCGGCACCTACGGCCCCGTCCGGGGTCAGCCCGCCGAGCGCGAGCTGGCGATGATCCGGCTCAACGTGCAGGCGGTGTACACGCTCACGCGCCTGTTCCTGGACGACATGGTGGCGCGCGACCGGGGCCGGATCGTGAACGTGAGCTCGACCTCCGCCCTGCTGCCGGTGCCGTACATGGCGACCTACGCGGCGACCAAGGCCTTCGTCCGGCACTTCTCGGAGGCGTTGTCGGATGAGCTACGCGAGCAGGGCTCGGCGGTGACCGTCACCGTGGTCTGTCCGAGCGCGATCCGTGGCACCGGCTTCCAGCAGGTGGCGGGGATGGCGGGAGTGCGCACCTTCGAAGGCCTGCTCGCGACGACGGCGCCGGAGGTGGCGGAGGACGCTCTGCGGGCTGCCCGTCACGGCCGTCGGGTGTGTATCTCCGGACGCAGGATGCGCGCCGGCTGGGCCCTGACGCGGTGGCTGCCGGCTTCCTGGCGACGCGCTCTGATCCGGCGCGAGGTGGAGCGGATCGAATGACGGCCGATCGGCGTTCGAGCACGGGCGCCGGATCACCCTGAACGGAGCGACAGAGACTACCCGCGGGCGACGAGGAGAGGAAAGCCGTGCCGGTCATCGACAGTCGAGTGGACGTGAGCTCCCAGGAGTTCCGGGACAACCGGCGAGCGATGCTCGCCCTGATCGAGGAGTTCCGCGACGCCGAGGGGCGCGTCCGGGCCAACTCCCACAGCAAGAAGGAGAAGTTCGAGCGGCGCGGGCAGCTGCTGCCGCGCGAGCGAGTCGCCCGGCTGCTCGATCCGGGGACGCCGTTTCTGGAGCTTTCGACCCTCGCCGGCTACGGCATGCACGACGACGACGGCGAGCGCAACGCGTCGGGCGGCGGCACCATCACCGGCATCGGCTTCGTCAGCGGCGTGCGCTGCCTCATCACCGCCAGCGACAGCGCGATCAAGGGCGGCGCGGTGACGCCGATGGGGCTCAAGAAGAGCCTGCGCGCCCAGGAGATCGCGCTCGAGAACCGACTGCCGGTGGTGACCCTCGCGGAGAGCGCGGGCGCCAACCTGCTCTACCAGTCGGAGCTGTTCATCGAAGGCGGCCGGGTGTTCTGCAACATGGCGCGCCTGTCGGCGGCCGGCATCCCGCAGGTGACCGTCGTCCACGGCTCGTCGACCGCCGGCGGCGCCTACCTGCCGGGGCTGTCCGATTACGTCGTCGTGGTGCGCGGCCAGGCGAAGATCTTCCTCGCCGGCCCGCCGCTGGTGAAGGCGGCGATCGGCGAGGACGCCACCGACGAGGAGCTCGGCGGCGCGGAGATGCACTACACGGTCTCCGGCACCGCCGAGTACATCGCCGACGACGACGCCCACGCCATCGACCAGGCGCGCGACATCGTCGCCCGGCTGGGCTGGGACTCGGCCTCGGGTACGGTCCGTGCGATACGGCCGCCGCGCTACGACATCGAGGATCTGCTCGGGATCGTGCCGGTCGATTACCGTCAGCCGTACGACGTGCGCGAGGTGATCGCGCGGCTGGTCGACGACTCCGATTTCCTCGATTTCAAGCCCGAGTACGGTCCGCAGACGGTGTGCGGTCACGCCGCGCTCGGCGGTCGCCCGGTGGGGATCATCGGCAACAACGGCCCGATCTACCCCGAGGGAGCGGTCAAGGCGGGACAGTTCATCCAGCTGTGCTGTCAGTCCGGCACGCCGCTCGTCTACCTGCAGAACATCACCGGCTACATGGTCGGTCGCGAGGCCGAGGCCTCGGGCATCGTCAAGCACGGCTCGAAGATGATCCAGGCGGTGTCGAACGCCACCGTACCGCAGGTGTCGCTGGTGATCGGCGCCTCTTTCGGTGCCGGAAACTACGGCATGTGCGGACGCGGCTACGACCCCCGCTTCATCTTCGCCTGGCCGAACAACCGCACCGCGGTCATGGGCGGCGAGCAGGCGGCCCGGGTGCTCGCGATCATCACCGAGGCCAAGTTCGCCCGCATGGGAGCGCCGGTCGATCACGACGCCCTGGCGGTCATGCAGAAGCAGGTCACCGACAAGCTCGACGCCGAGTCGACCGCTCTGTTCGGCACCGCCCGACTGTGGGACGACGGCATCATCGACCCGCGCGACAGCCGCCGGGTGCTGATCGAGTCGCTCGCGATCTGCCGCGAGGCGGAGGCGCGCACGTTGCGCCCGAGCTCGTTCGGCGTCGCCCGGATGTGAGCCGATGGGGGAGCGAGGCATGGAGCGAGAGTTCGACTACGACACCCTGGCCGTCGAGCGCGACGGCTCGCGTCTGCACGTCACGCTGAACCGGCCCGCGGTGCGCAACGCGATGAGCTTCGTCATGGTGGGCGAGCTGATCGCGCTGGTCGACGCGGTGCGCGATCGTCGGGACGTCCGGACCCTGGTCCTGCGCGGCGCAGGAGGGCACTTCTGTGCCGGCGGCGACATCCAGGACATGGCGGCCGCCCGTCAGATGGAGCCCTCCGACGACGGCGATCCGTTGGCCGAGGGCAACCGACGCTTCGGCGCGCTGCTGGAGCGCGTCGGGGCGGCCCCTCAGGCGGTGGTCGCGGTGCTGCAGGGGGCGGTGCTGGGCGGAGGCTTCGGGTTGGCGTGCGTCGCCGACGTCGCGATCGCCGCCCACGACGCCCGCTTCGGTCTGCCGGAGACCAGCCTCGGCCTGCCGCCGGCTCAGATCGCGCCGTTCATCGTCGAGCGGCTCGGGCTGAGCGAGGCGCGACGCCTCGCGGTCACCGGTGGACGGTTCGACGGCCGCGAGGCCGGCCGGATCGGCCTGGTGCACTTCGTGTGCGAGGGGGAGGAGGCGCTGTCGGAGCAGCTCGACCAGGTGCTCGGGCAGATCGACCGCTGTGCACCGGAGGCGGTCGCCACCACCAAGCGGCTGGTGCTGGAGTCGAGCCGGGCGGACCGTTCGCGGCTGCTCGACGAGGCGGCGACGGCGTTCGCCGGGGCCGTACGCGGTCCGGAGGGGATCGAGGGCACGGTCGCGTTCCTGGAGAAGCGACCGCCGAGCTGGGCGTCTTCGGACGCGTGAGGGCGCCATGCACAAGATTCTGATCGCCAACCGTGGAGAGATCGCCGTGCGGATCGCGCGCACGGCGCGAGAGCTGGGCTACCGGACGGTGGCCGTGTACTCGAGCGCCGACGCCGACGCCGAGCACGTGCGGGTCGCCGACCAGGCCGTGCCGATCGGGAGCTCACCGGCCCCGTCCGATTCCTACCTGTCGGCCGAGGCGCTGATCGGAGCCGCCTGGGTGACCGGAGCGGACGCCGTCCATCCCGGCTACGGATTCCTGTCCGAGAACGCCGAGTTCGCCGCCGCCTGTGCCGACGCCGGGCTGACCTTCGTCGGGCCCGGCCCCGAGGCGATCCGGCTGATGGGGCACAAGGGGCTCGCCAAGCAGCGCATGCTGGAGGCGGAGGTGCCCTGCATCCCCGGCTACCAGGGAGAGGCGCAGGACGATGACGAGCTCGTACGCCGTGCCGGGGACGTCGGCTACCCGCTGCTGGTGAAGGCGGCGGCCGGCGGCGGTGGCCGCGGGATGCGCCGGGTCGACCATCCCGAGGATCTCGCCGCCGCGCTCACCAGCGCTCGCTCGGAGGCGGTGAGCAGCTTCGGAGACGGCAGCCTGCTGCTGGAGCGCGCTCTGGTCGGAGCCCGCCACGTCGAGATCCAGGTGTTCGCCGACACCCACGGCCAGGTCGTCCACCTCGGCGAGCGCGACTGCTCGGTGCAGCGTCGCCACCAGAAGGTGGTGTGGTGATGGTGGTGGTAGTATCAGCAGTAGAGGTAGTAGAAGTGGTGGTAGTAGTAGTAGTAGTAGTAGTAGTAGTGGTGGTGGTGATGGTGGTGGTAGTATCAGCAGTAGAAGTAGTAGAAGTAGTAGTAGTAGTAGTAGTAGTAGTAGTAGTAGTAGTAGTAGAAGTAGAAGTAGTAGTGGTAGTAGTAGTAGTAGTACTATCAGCATCAGCATCAGCATCAGCAGTAGCAGTAGTAGTAGTAGTAGTAGTAGTAGTAGTAGTAGTAGTAGTAGTAGTAATAGTAGTAGTAGTAGTGCATAGTACCAGCAGTAGAGGCTGAAGAAGCAGCCAAGGCAAACATATTCTCCTCCAAATATGATGTCTTTTATGTATTTGCGCAGTTTTGTAATCAAAGCTCGCAAACATCTGGTAAACCTATGGAAATTTGGTCAAGAAATTTATTAGTTTGTTTTCTGTTTTACAAGTTACGCTTTGACATTTACGAGCCTTCTTCAGCTCAATCTAGACTAAGTGTTAGTCCGGTGGCACACTTAAAATGATAGCGATGTTGATACCAAAGTGCGTGATTTTCAACCATAATTCCTTAAGTACTTACCATAGAGAAAGCGTTAAATAGCTTTATATGTGTAGCGTATAGGAAACATTACCATGACAACTAATCACTTTCTTAACTAGAAGGAGGCTGCTGCTGGTAAGGAGAAAAAGTCTGCACAGCATTAATTACAGTAAAGGCTATATTTATTCAATAAAAGACCATTCGCTTTACTTTTGAGGCGGTTTTAATAGTTTTCTTTGGTTTAAAGCACGTAAGATGGATGTTTTATGTTGCTTTTATGTGTGTGTTTACGTTTCCGAACTTGTTTACGACCATGGCAATCAGGCGCAGAAGCTATTTCAACTCATCTCGTCACCAGGGGGGGCCAAAGTCAAATGGATAATCATTTGACTCCATGACTTTTATATCTGAAGTCGTTTATGGCTAAAAGCCAGGCTTCCGTGAAAGAGGTAGCCGGGCAGGCATATGCTCTCTAGGAAACCTAATAATATATAAACGTATTTCCCTATGTAACAGGGACCGGGGAAGAAGGGGAAGAGGGGGTCATGCCCCCAAGACTTGCGAAATCTCAATTTTTTTCCATGACCACTTTTCATCTTTATCAAATTGAAATTGATAGTCATTGTGTCACATTCCCAGCAAGATATGTATATCAACACGAAACAACCCTTTCCACACAATGACCAAAGGCACCTTAGTGGAATGCGAAAAATAAGTTTGAACACAGCCTACGTAGCCCCTCCGATCCGCCTGACCTTCCCCCGTCGCTGATGTAAGCAATGCACACACTTGTCCCTTATACGCCAGTAAACCACATTTTAGGACGGCCTTGGTTACGCGGTGGCAACCAGATGCCGGGCACAGTATTTTCTACGAGATGCTGAAAATATTTCAACAGATTTATGCTTATTACCTAAAAATGACTCCTTCGACCAAATATACTAGTAAGTTCCTTCCATTTATCAAAAATCTTGAATATATCTTGCATGATACCTCCAATAGTATAGACATTTTTGCAGTGGCATTAAGAAAACTCTATTAAAAAATGTCATTACTACCACGTAACCAAGGTCGTTATGGACTAACGAGTGTTTCCAGTTTAGTCGCGTATATTCAAATGCATAAATGACAGACACAATCAGCCTATGTAAATAGCACTCTTTTGTATTAGTTTAAAGAATGTTCACTTAATGCAAACGTAACAAAAATTGCGTAATTTGTATTATATTTGCAACATTGTATATTTGTGTGAAGTATTGAAATGTAGTATTTATTATTTACAGATTTAATAGCTGTACTTTTATATGTTACAGGCATTTAGCGAAATCAGGCATTACGCGTAATGACTATAAAGTTCAGGCACTACGCATGATGACTAATTCATTCAGTTATAACACGTAATGACTGAAATCTCTAGGCATTTCACGTAATGACTAACATTATTTTTGCAACATTGTATATTATTATATAGTATTGTAATGGATATATTCATTATGTACATATTTCATAGCTGTGCGATTATATATGCTTAAACTTTAAAGATATTGCAAATACAAAAAATTCCTTTTCTTGACGCAAGTAGTCTAACCAGGGGTTTCGATGTCAAATCGATTTCGCATCAACGTCACGCTTGATGTTGAATCGGCGTCGCAGGGTTGCTATTTTGTGTAAGAGGAGCCGTCGTCCTTTTCCAAGGCTTTGAAACGATGCTGTCGCAACGCCCATTCAATGTCGCCAAGATAAATAACTCTTTAGTTAAAATAGTTGCGTCCGAAAGACAGAGAATAAAGTTGAGGGGTGAAGTTGAACGCTCTTGTCTTCCATCCAGCTAACTTGATGACAGAAAGGCGACATTTCGGCCTAGTCGACAGAATGGAGGACGAGAACACAGAACAGAGAATAAAGTTGAGGAGTGAAGTTGAACGCTCTTGTCTTCCATTCAGCTTACTTGATTATAGAAAGGCGACATTTCGGCTTAGTCGACAGAATGGAGGACGAGAACACAGAACAGAGAATAAAGTTGAGGAGTGAGACTACTACTACTACTACTACTACTACTACTACTACTACTACTACTACTACTATTACTAGTACAACTACTACTACTAGTACTTTTACTACTACGAAGTTGAACGTTGTTGTCTTCCATCCAGCTTACTTGATTATAGAAAGGCGACATTTCGGCTTAGTCAACAGAAAGGAGGAAGAGAACATAAAACTGAGAATAGAGTTAAGGAGTGAAGTTGAACGTTCTTGTCTTCCATCCAGCTTACTTGATTATAGAAAGGCGACATTTTGGCTTAGTCAACAGAAAGGAGGAAGAGAACATAAAACTGAGAATAGAATTAAGGAGTGAAGTTGAACGTTCTTGTCTTCCATCCAGCTTACTTAATTATAGAAAGGCGACATTTCGACCTAGTCGACAAAATGGAGGACGCGAACACAGAACAGAGAATAAAGTCGAGGAGTGAGACTACTACTACTACTACTACTACTACTACTACTACTACTACTACTACTACTATTACTAGTACAACTACTACTACTAGTACTTTTACTACTACGAAGTTGAACGTT
>JAAAKM020006971.1:93944979-93973221 GCA_010016025.2 Alatinidae sp. Z8VKAUB7J3
CAGTGTCATTCTCGTGATTGTGTCAAAATGGCAGACCTATGATTTAAATGTTATTCTTGACTTATACATTCAGTCGAAGTAAACAGTAAGATAACCAAATTTGAAAACCCTATATCTACCTTAGAAGCCTTAGATTATTATTCTTGAACAGTGAGTTTAATTTTTCCGGATTTGAGTTTGACCAAAAATAATCACATGATAAGCATATTTTGAGCCTGTCTCGGAAAACCCGAATGCTTATATATAAAACAACCTTTAGTTATTATCTATAGTCTGTTTTATCATGCATGAGTTGATATGTTATTTTAATAAAGAACTTCGCATTCAAGTCGTTCAAGGCGAACCAAGAGTGACGTAATAGAATGATTTTCTACAAAGCCTTCCTGAACTTCCTAGTCTCATCACCTAATGAAGAACTACATAATCAACTCTCTATAAATTAAGTTATTAGAACATAAATGTGACGCAATTTACCGTAAATTTGGCAGAAGAATCTGGCAGCATGTAATCGTAATATTCATGTAAGGGTGCTCTCCAGCGGGCAAGCCAATTTACCTGGAAAAATATGACCATCCAAACTCATTTACATCACAATGATCAATGTTTGGCAATAAAGATTTTTGAAGCAATCCGTTTGTCACCGTATAAACGACGAGAAGAGAAAAAACAAGTAGAATAGAGAGACGAAAACGTACCAAATTATGGATCAATAATTATAATCTTTGGATTCAAAATTCCATTATTACTTACATAATAGGTTGACAAAATGATATAAACCGTTTTTCAATTTTTAAAATGTTACGTTACATCAAGGTTTAACCCTCAAGGTGAGAAGGCTTTTTTCGATAGCATGGTTAAATAGGAGCCAAGCATATAATTTTTTATATTACAATATCACGCCATTTTGAAATAACCTCATTTTGCATCTCTGAAAAGGATTTCTTTATATTTGAACCTAGAAAACTATAATCACATTGTAATACCATCCTATATAAGAAGGAAAGTGAGATCAAAATCGTTTCTTCGTGACATCTTAGATGTATGCTTGGCAACTAATCATAACGAGGGCGTTTGTATTTTGGGGAATTCTAAAAAAATTATCATATTTCACTCTCAAAAAACTTGAGGTTACTTACACAGCTTTCATTGATTACGTCATCAGAGTGCAATGACGTTATTAAGGCCAACAGGGCAGAAGATAATGTAAACCAAGTTATAGATATTGTAAACAAGTTATAAATTGGTTTTATCTGGCTTTTTGCCCACTTCTTGGAACTTCAGCTTCTTAGGACTGAAAGAAGCACACCTGAGAAAAATTTAAATAAAAAATACATAGAGCCAGAACCATACGGGGCAAGATAAAGGGCGAAGAATATTGAATTTTAAAAGGTAATCTTGATTATAAAAATAAAGAGAGACATACAAGTACCTGTACCAGTACAAACAAATAAAAGCAACATAAAAATATGTGCACCGAAAAAAGACTTTGCATAACTTAATAGCTCTTGAAGAGTGCTTTCTCTAATAGATCTCTTAAAAACTATAGCCGAGTTTCATCACCTTGTTCTTATGCAGCACAGCCTTCCACTTGTGCCCTTCTGGCGGCGTAGGTACTTGCGCTTCTCTACAACAATAGCAATAAAGGTTTAAACAGTTAAAATCAGATTTCAATCTCAATTCAAATTCAATTTCCATCTCTTTTCAATCAAAAAAACTTAATTGAAAAGAGCAGCATGTACGCTCATTAGGAAGTAAGGGCATAGCAAAGTCAAAATTGCTTAATATAAACAAAAAATTTTAATACCTCAATCAGAGAGTGACTTCACTAAAATTACATAAAAGAGCAAATCTGATTAGCAGGAAGTACCGTTTCGTCCTTCGAGGGCAAACCAGTAGAGCACAGTAAGGAGACTAAATCTCAGCTTTAAAGCAAGCAGGCTTGCAGCAAGGCTGTTCAAAAGATTCATGTGGGACGATCCTAGAGTGCTACAAATTTGCATTGCATAACGAAGACTGCAGTGATACACCGAGTTATATGAAATGAAAATCATCACCAAGAAATTTATAAAGAAAATATCATCCCGTAAAGGAGAAGGTTTGTTTTCCATTTTATCTGATTGCAGATGCGAAAGTAAAAGAAAAACACGTAACCGTATATAAATACCTTTGTTTCCTATTTTATTAGAACATATTTTTGTCTCTAAACATTTCTAGCGTAGAGAGCACAAATTTATTACAGTACATTCAAAATTAAACAACGAAGTTAAAGTCAGCATATTGGTAAATTCTTTTGTAGGTAAATTTTATTGTAGGTGAATCATTTTTGTAGATAAATTCCTTTGTAGGTAAATTCTTTTTTAGGTAAATTCTTTTGTAGGTAAATTCTTTTGCAGGTAATTTTTTTTTGTTGGTGAATCATTTTTGTATATAAATTATTTTGTAGCTAATTTATTTTGTAGGTTATGTATTTTCTAAGTATATCATTTTGCAGGTAAATGTTTTGCTAGTAGATAATAAGCTATAACTTTTCTTATCTTAATATTCAACGTAAAGTTGCAACTTTTAAATTTTTTTTGTTGTTTCTCTTGTTGTAGTAGTCATTTTATATGGAGACTTTTATAGTACGCTCTAGATGTAATAAGCACCGACACATAACCCCGCGAGGCTATAGGTGGCTACGTCCCTTTAAGTTTGTCATCACCCCACCGATTTTGCTAAAAAAAATTCTAACATTTGAAGGCTATTCTTAAGCAGTTGCAATGTCAGACCCCCTAAAACCTCAAAGTAGCCCCTGCGAATTTCTTACAATGGCTGTGGGCCTTGGGAAGCATTTTGCAACGTCTTGGTGGTTTCTTTAAATTTCCATGATGAAAGATTGGTCGTACGAAACACCAAGAAACTATAAACAAGATTCAACAAGGGTGACCTAAGAACAAGGTAAAACTTAACAGGAGTATGACTAATGCTAATTAAGGTTTTCACTTTTCACAAAACTAAAAGTTATGATGTTCAGCCCCCCTTCAAGGGAAAGCAAGAAAAATCGGAAAATACGCTTGCTCTAATCATAATGTATCGACAATAATATCACATTTCGTAACACAAGGCTATCAAGACGTCGTTAGGTCATCTTAAGAAACAGAAGCACAACGCCAACAATACAAATCATATACGAGAGGGTTCTCCATCGTGGTTGTGTAGAGGAAGACTACCAGCACGTTAACAAACAGGTTGGAGATAAGGAGGGGACAAGCCCGGCCAGACCCACCATGACATAAAATATGACGCCCTGAAAGGTATCTCCAGCCTCTTAAAGTGTCGAAACTTGGCGTTCTCATTTTAATGATGCATAGTTTTTCACATCCAGCATCTCAAGTCGCGAGCTACCTTCCTACCTATAAGGCTCACAAGCCTCGCTAAACTTCCTCCCCCCCCCCCCCCCCCCTCCCCCCCAAAAAAAGAGAAAAAATTCGTTACCAGCATCAAGGCTGGTCACAAAAGACAGCCTCTCAAATTTTTGAAGTGATAATAAGTAATTTTTTTTTTCCTGGATGCGAAGACACCATTTGGCTTCTAAAGTATCTTTAATCGAAATTTTACGATAAACCAAGTTATAAAAGCAGACTTTCTTATTTCGTGTCAGTGTTGTGTCGTCGGCGCAATGCCCCAATTTTAGAATGTTCCCCAGATTTTTTTCCAATCAATAAAATTTTTCGTAGGATTTTCGCGGTAAAAGCTCTTAGCTAAGCAGTACATCTTGGCTGCCTGGTAGTGTTGCTTACCTTGCTTGCAAATGTGAAAGTATCCATAATCTGAAACAAAGACATGAAAGGGGGTGCACTGTTTCCAGTTATTGCCGTGTATACAATTGGGTTAGAGTTCTGTCCTAGAGTTTGAGAAATGTTGAAATTGACTAACCTTTGACCTTTGACGTCAACGAAATGTCATGTAAGAAATGTACGATAATTTCTTACAACAAAATAGCATGCAACAAAGTACGCCCTTTTAATTTGTCCTTGGGTCAGACAGTGAGCACTCGAAAGCCCCTTTCTTTACAATCACACCATAACTTTATCAAAGTGCCATACTCCTTGAAGTTTCGGGAAATGTCTTTACGTACATTACTCCAAATGTGACAAATGTATAGGGCAAGGGTATCCGATCCTAGTTGCCCAGTGGGCAAAATTTTGATTGGTTATAATCAGTCGGGACCGCAGCCATTTTTTACAAGAGGGTCATTCACTGTTGTTGATAGTTTTATCTAACTTTTGAACTCTGGTCCAGATTAAGTTACAGGACATATGTGATGTGCTATACTTTTGAGGAACGTTTAAAGAGATATTTTGATGTGAAGATTCTAATGTAATAAAAGATTGTTGACTTTAGTTCATTTTCAACGCTCCCTTAATCTTTTCAGGTTACCTCGATTACAGATATACTTCACAGTGCTCCAAAAGTACCAACAGATAAGAGATCATGGGAGTGCTCATAGTAGTAGTTTTGATGCTCAGCAGCTCACACCTTTAGTATTTGTTTAAAAAACGACTAGTAGGTGTATTTTGCAGATTTCTTAAGCCACCCAAAATGTGTTACTTATTTTTAATACAAACCGAAGAGTACTTTCAACTTATCCAAATAAAAAAGTTGTACCCAATTAAAAATTTCCATTTTAAAGCGCCAAAATCCCAATATTACCAAACGTTTAAAATTTGTCGGTAATGGGAAAACTTAAAAAAAAAAAAGTTTAGGATCCTCAAGTAATTTACTCGGTCTGAAATTGGCAAATTAGCAAAATGGCAAAAATTGAGAAAAGGCTAAAATGTAAACAATAGAGTACATGAGTAAGAAAGATTAAACCAAAATTGCTTGGAGCTGTGATGAAACTGCAGTAGAACTTCTAGACTATATATCTGCAACAATTAGTTCCCATTAATAGAGAGCCGACACACCTTTTACATTTTAACCGTGAGCCATTGTAAAAGGAAGTTAGAGGAACACTGGTATTGCTTTCACAATATTAGATTTTAGTATAACTTTGCTCAAAGCAGCACTGATGAGAATAGCAGCAGCACTCTCAGTCGCACACTGGCAACTTTGAGATAAATTGAAAGTCTTGCAATAATAGGATGCAAGTTGCTTAGAAAATTTAACAAAAGGGTGAAAAGGTTGCAGGAGTTCTCCGACGTAGTCCAAAGTAAAATGAATTTTATAAATGTAAAGCGGATCGCGTAAAAAGATAATATGGGCCGCATGCAACGGCCGCGGAGCAGCCGCCACTGCTATAGTATGGGCGATACATGTTTATCATGCATCAAATGGTCTGTATCAGGTCAAATATTTGCTTCTGTGGTTGATATTTTTTGTACCCATCGATGACTGTGCAATGCCTACTGACTATTCCTTATTTGTATACGTAAATCTTAGTAGCTTAAATACAGATGCTTTTGTTTCATTATTCTGTTAATGGACCATGCATCAAACCGTATTAGTTTTACAAACTAACTTCAAAAGTTCCTTCCAGATATGTAACACCTAGAATCTGAGTGGTAAGAAACTACGTCGAAGTCCCTTTGTTTAAGTATGTGCCATTTGTGTTTGTAGGTGAAATTTCGACTCAAAAAGCTTCGCCACTCACAGTTTTGCATTTCACCTGGCACACAATTGTTTAGTAGATATCTCTAGAGGGATTTAACAAATCTAAGTAAAAGTTTGTAAGTATATTTATATATCTGTGGACCATATGATTAATTTCCTGACTCCTTACCATAATACTTCAAACAATTACAGGAAGGCAGCATATAAAACTCTAGAAATATAGAGTTCGCATTTGAGGTGTTAATGAGGCTAAGATCATGTTAGCATTCATGTTCGATAATGAAAAAGAATAGTCAATTTTCTGGTTACCCCATTGTTCAAAGTTTGCTTCAGCACAATATAAAATCGGGTGACGCTCCAAATGTAACCTTGCATCTAATATCAATCTAATACCAAACTCTAATATGCTCCATTAGATTACAAGCTATTTGCAAGCTAATCTCTATCCTCTAGCAATGAAGGTTTCCTTACTTCCATTTGACTAGATCACTCCAGCTTCTCTGACCAGATTGTAAGCTTGCTGCGCACGTGACCAACGTCTGCATATTACAATTCTGTAAAGCCAAACTATGACTTATTCTTATTGTGTATTATAGCTTAACGGTTTGGTCAACTTAAAATTATTAGAGAGTTTAACATTGCTTTGTCAAGGTGTTCTTATGAAAACGCAACCCTTATCCGTTGTTAATGTTTGCAACTATTCACCATATTATTTATGGTCATTTCCCCGACCTAAAAATTTGGATAACTGGTAGATATGGCTCCTAAGGGGCAAGGATGAAGTTGTTTAATCGCCGTAATAAAAAACTTGCATCCATTTATAATGAGAATATTGGAGTTTGACAAGGAATGATAACTTTCAATTTCAATTCTTTGTTTGAGGATTTTTATATCTTGAAAAAAATGTCATACTAAATTTCATTAATTGAGATTTCACAAAATATATCATGCCATATTAGTATAAAAACAGTGAATTTGTTAGTCAACATTCGTATTTTGTAAAAAAACGTTTCATTTATTACAATTTCTCTGGCTGACAAGGATATATGGTGAGTAATCAGTTCCACGTGGTTTTTAAACTCCTTCACAGTATATTTACATCTTTTACATAACGAATCGTGTTTTCACACTAGATATTGATTGTGAAAAATGGTGAAAAGTTGGCTCAAAAATCTGCATGTCTTCTTTTGCTCTCATATAAACGAAGAATTGTCTGAATGTTTCACATGCAATCTGAAAGACTCCGGTTAGTGTACGCCCTGGATCATTACGTTTTGAAACTAACTGATGAATTCACGTAATTAACAGAAAAGCTTCATATAGCATACTTACTACGGCCATCTATACATGTATTATGACGTGATATAACTCAAAGTACGTTCACGTACCTGCAATGTGTCCGTCCTGACTTTGGATTCTCACGGGCAAAATTTCGACTAATAAGCTAATTGCAGAATCAAACTCTTTAACCAGTTTGCAGATCGTCTGGACTGAACACGCCTTAAAATGTCACCCTTCTGTCACTCAAACAAGATACTTCGGTTGATTCTATTTGAATTTAAGCTCTTTGATATTTCTGACAGGTACCTGCAGCCAATCTTCTTTAAGGCAGGGAATTTCTTACAAAATATTACAATCAGGATGGTCAATAATTTACGGCTTTCTTCTGCGTAAGGTCAAAATATCAGCTACGTTCAGGGAGAGAAAGAAAGATCAATGATCAGGAGTAGTAACTGCAACTTAGGGTTTACTGATTTATCAGTGAGAAGAACAACATTACATGAAAGTGATTAACAGTAACGCTATCACAAAATTTTAAATTCCAACTAATCCTAATAGCAGAGAAAATTAGACTTAGCCCCATGCTAAACGATAAACTTTTGTTGCAAATGAAGAACAGGAATTTCAAGGACAGCCTACATGATATTGGACAAAATTTCTAACCCTGATGAACTTTTAGAAATATTTATATATATGTAAGCTCTGAAATGTATAATGTATGTTTTGTGGAAGCCAGCTAAATTACTTGCATAAGCGTTTTGAACGTAACGGCCTGCACAAATCCCAAGTTATTTTCTTCCACAATCATTACTCCTGCTTTCCCTAAACAATGTTCTTCCAACATCTTAAATCTAATTCCATAAAAATGAGATGGAAGGTGACCGATCAGCTGCTCCCAAAGTCAAGCAGTTTGTATTCTTTACGCGATCCAGGGGTCACCTTGTTAATAAATTAAAATCATTAAAAATAGATATTTGTTATAACACATGGCTCGTTGTTTCTCTTGTCATTGTACATTAGCATGCTCAATCGACAACTCTGTTTCTGGGCCTTCGAATCATTCTCGTGGCTCAGCAAACTGTTGATCTTTTTAAAGACCACTTCCTGCGCTGATCTCAACATTCTTCAATTTATTACCCGCCATATAATTCAATTTTAGCAGTAGAGGGAAGTGCATGCATCTGTTTTTCATTGCAATCTACAATGAGTTAATAAACAGAAAATTGACAACAGGGACAAGTAATTTTCTGAAATCAACAACTTAGAGGAAATTGCTAATTTGTTCTCACTGTTTACGACGAAGCACATTGGAAAGAATTCTGCTCTAACAGGAGAATATAGTGATGCACAGCGATGTCAGAAATCTTGACGACGTTTGGCAAAATAGCAAATATACCCTTGGCTTGTTCTCTAACAATTTTTCTCTTATTTAGAAAGTTTAGCTTCCCCTTTTAATTTTCTGTCTACTCACATGCTAATGTTAATGCAGAATCTGGTCATAATTATGAATTTCTTGAAGGGTGTCTAATGTCCATATACATATAACGAAATATAGATTTGAGTCAAAAGAAAGACTAAGATTTTTAAACTACTTCAAGTTGAGTTGGGTTTTTACTCAAATCTATGTAGTCTGTGCATATTTATGCATGAAGTCCTGTATTTTTTAGTGTCAACGATGTTTTAACGTTACACTGTATATCCGAGTATAAATACACCAATGTGTACTATTGATACCGCTACTTAAGTATTTAATGGACTTTGGAGCACGTCGTGAGATATCAAACCTGAGAAAACTATGGTGATTTCCTGTTTCTTTATTACTACTGGTTATAAGTATAAATATATGTTTATATACGAATATATGTGCATATATAAAGCTAAAACAATGCACGTTATCTTAAGGTTTCGATTTTATTTTCTTAAGGTTTCGAAGTAATCCTTCATCAAAATCCGTTCAATTGCGCTACTTGTATCGTCTTTAATACTAATTACAAGATGAGATAAAATAACAAACAAAATTATAATTACAATAACTTTTTGAATCAAACCCCTGAGGGAAACAGTGTCATTAGTCATCTTTCTTGAATAAACTCACACTAAAATGCCTAAACAAAGTAAAACAATGAATAGAAAAAGACGACACATGCAAATTACGAAACGAACTAGCAAAAGCCTTAAAACAGTCACTAAACCGTAGAAGTGTTAAATGGTTAGGAAGAATTGTAAAAGTGGTATGGTACCCAGTGAGACTATCAAATAACACAGAACATAACTCAACAAACAAATTACAAACACGTTAAAAAAGCTATTCTTAGTTATCTAATACACATATTTTTAGAAGCAACTCGATTTTCAGGGTAAGGGTTAAGGTTGCAAAGGGTATGACCCACTTCAAGGGCTAAGGTTGCTAAGGTTATTTTTTCTCTGTGATACCGAATCATGAAATCACTGAAAAATTCCACAAACGCCCACACGTTGCCAGAACTAGAGTAATACGATATCATAAGCTATTTGTTTTAAATCAGACACTGTAAACATTAAAAGAGGATTACTTATGTATGAATGCATTGTATTGTATGTATTTATTTAACCAACAACTGGAAAAAGTCAAAATGTCAGTAAGGGAAGTACAAACTACTTTAAAATATACAACAGAAAATATAAAGGGTACTTAAGAGAAAAATGTAAGTAATTAAAAACAAAGAAACCCCTATGGATAAAGTTGTAAGTGATAGCATTAAAAAGGTTCAAAAGACCTTGTTTCCATAATGGTCCTTTTATAGAAGTGTTGACAAATATTGTGCTCGAAACGAATGGAAGAACTAAAGTCGGAAGAGCTTAAGAGCGGATTTCTATAATTTCTCTGAAATACCAAGCTGGGGGAACTAAAAGCAATAGTATGATTTTCTTATCTTTGCTTGAGAGTTTTAAAAATGCTTACGGGTAAATTATTTCAAATTTTTGGCCCTAAGTATGAAACGGCTTTCTGACCTTGGATGCTTTTTCGATTAGGGACATGTAACTTATTTTTGGAGCTACGTGTATTTCTGATCTGGCTTACCAGGAAAAACGTCTCTGCCAGATATAAGGGGTCTGTATTTGTAAAGAATTGGAAAATGGTTGTTGCAATACACTGCTCAACTCTTTCCCTTGTCGGCAGCCAATTTATTTCTAAGGTCTATTATTTCTATGGTTGCTCTGTTTTGACCAACAGAACAATGTATGAATTTTCGGAAGACGAAGCTATCGCCTTTAGGAGCATAAGGCAAGGTCAGACAAAAATATGGAGTCGTCCGTTTTCATCATCCATTGCCACCTTAAAATTTATAATTGACCGAACTGCATGAATGTTCATTTTACATTACAAGTAATTCCTGTCCACTTTATGTTACGATCTTTATTTGAGCGAGACGTTGAATATTTTGAACTTAAGTTGCTAATTACTTTTTTCTGCTAATTATAGATGACAACACCTGGGAAAAGATACAAGTGGAGGGGCCTGGGCCTCCGGCATTGCAGGAACATAGTGCGGTTATTCATGGGGTAAGACACTGTTTTGCCCCCGTTTGATATTCCCTTTTTCTCAGCTTTTAGTTGTATTATGGCATGAACCTTTACCTGTCAGCAGGTATAAGTCATTATGAGCCAATTTTTGACTATCGATACCCGCACCAGTATCGTAGGTTTTAAGCGATAAGGAAGTCGATTCCATCTCAATTTTTTAGCCCGACATTTATAAAATATTACTTACAAGCTTTCAATGTTGATTTAGAGTTTTGTCTTAGAATAATGCGATGCTATTTACCCACTTTGGAGTGTAGCCTTTACTGAAAGAGTTTGGTCATCAATTAGTGCTTAACGTCCATGGCGGCGCAGAGCAATAGGCCTACTTTAACACAGTCAGCGAATTTGCTTTTATTTCCTGTGCCGGGAATTGCAGGATTCTTAACAAATGCGCGCGCTCGGCGTAAATGTTGAGAGTCGAACAAAGTGAAGAAATCGCCACTTATCCATTTGCTAGCACATGAATTATATATCTGTAATGCTTTTGCTATTCTCCACTTGTTTGCAAGGGATTTCATACCATCATATCAAACTTATTTCTTGGTATCATTTAAGCGTATTTCGGGGTGTTTCTTGTAAGACAAATGCCAAAGACACCGGGTACCCTAACGAATTTAACGTACGCTTTATATCTTGTAATGGTACAAGATGGTTTAAGGGGTCGAAAGATCCAACGATTAAACAAAGACACTCAAATAATTCAAATTGCCTTACGGCTTTCCACAATCTATTACTTGACTTCGACGAACAACAAATACACTAATAAGCTTCAACACAATTCACATTACCTTCTCCTCTGACTACTCCAACTGGTAAAATATCGATGTACATGGGAGTATATTGAATTTGTACAATAGATCTAAATTAACCAATGAAATTAGGATAAACACACGAGACAAAAGATGACGAAGGACCGAAATTATAAATAACAGTAAAAATACTGCTGACACACGTGAAATAATGACGCACACAAGTTACATTACACATGACTAGCGCATTAGGTAGGTACTGATTGGACGAATAGCAGGGACAAAATTAATCAGTAATACCACGAGTAAAATTACAGGCAATCAAGAAAATACTGAGGGGAATTACCGTTACAAGCTCTACTAAGAACATAGTCTAAAATAATCAGATATTACTGGCTACCTTCCCTTGGGACTTGGAATTGACTTTTTAAGTACAGAAAAGTGCAAATTTGAAACTAAAACGTATGGAAACGGAGACTAGATCACTGTACGTTCGCTATGTCTAGTTGGATGTGATATATGCAAAAAGAAGTTATCACTGAACCAGGAATCACTAAAAAACACCCCCACGCTTGTAGAAAGGGTCGGCCGTTCTTGTTTATTTGCTGACTTTTAAATTCCTCATGCATGATGGGAACATATTATTTCAGGTAGTTTTCCGAAAGTTGTTTTAAATTCTGAGACCCAAACATGTATCTGCTTGCTAATATTGGTATAGTAATGGGTATCGGTATAAAGGCCGGCTTTGTATTGACATCGGTATCAGTAGAAAATTAGGTACTCCCACAATTTTAAAAGTTAGACTGGTCTAAAGTTTCAAGACGAAAATCAAGTTTAAGGAAGGCAGATTAACTCATGTTGCTGAGAATTACCTGGGAAACGGTGTAGGTTTGTGGTACAAATTCTGAGTGGGCAAACAACTTAACGAACACGCTTGCTTGTTATGGTATACCGTTTACTGACGTTATCTTGTGATAGGAGATAGCACATATTCTCGTCTCACTTCATGAAGAACCGATATTGGCACTCAGACGTTGTATGAACTTCTCAGAACAAGATTCCGTTAAGAGTTTGGTGGAGCAATTGTCAGTCGTACGTTTAATTGTTTTCGGCTATTCCTTAGTAGGGAGGAAAAGCAAAAACAGATCTACTGATACTCGAGTTAAGATACGACCCGTTTTGTATGGCTAAGTAAGTGCGAAGTAAGAAATGCTAACGTTTGTGTTAAGAAGGTTTAACGATGGTTTAGCGAAATAATAAAATATGGGTTAATGAATCAGAACGTCATTTATGCGTATTGTAAGTACACAAACTGTTGTGGTAAAGGGCGAGACTAGAGGGGTCGAAGAGCAAGAAAGCTTAAGTACTTTCATTCTAGAAAATTTGACCTCGTGCACGATGACTTTAAACCAAGGCGCATTTAAGTGTTGAACAATTCAGTACGTGAACCAACCTGCGGTATGTGCCCGTAGTTTTTTTTTGTAAGAACCTTCAGAATGGTCTTGTTTAAGATATTTGCAACAGAGGCCTTTAAAATGTTCTGTATGTTTTAAGTTTACATAATATAAAATCTGGATACAGTGTCCAGCTCAAAAATTGAAGAAGTAGAATCTTAGAATCTTGTATAATGACAAAACCTCCAGAGCTGCATTGACACAACGTTACCATTAACTTAACGAAGTATATTGGGGCAATTGAATTTTGTTGTTTTTATTTCTATTTCAGCCTTCCCGTTCGTAAGACACTTTTAACTTTTATTATTTTGTAAGGATTGTGTTCTTATAGGGTATGTTTATGTCAAAAGCCCCTATTTGTACAGACACTAACAAACAATTTCATCGGTTATGCCATAAGGATAACACCTTCTTTTTCATCAAATTGTGCCTTGCTGTCTCTTTTGCTAAGCAAACACTCATTAATCGGTTAATTTATCATAATGTTTTTATCAATTTACAGTTCACGTTACTTTAGACAGAGCACAACCTCTGTCCAGTAAACAATATTCACCTACCCTACTAGCCGAAGTTATAAATATTTCGTTTATTCCTTTCCGTAGAGTTGCATGTATGTCTTTGGTGGAGTCGTAGCTTCAGATACCACAATACCACTGTGGTGCTTAGATTTAGGTAATGGTTTCTAACGATTCATTCCCGTTATGTGGAAATCGTGTTTATTGTAGACATTATTTTATAGATTTATTATTCCTGCGCCTTCGTAGTAGATTTGATAACATGAGGCATTTACGTTGGATTTAACGTTAATTTGAAATTCTCACTGTAAGTTTGCCCTCCTGGTCGCGTTAAAAGTAGACGTACATGATCTTCCCTACCCAGCAACCTTAGATCTTTCCACGAACCATTCCCAGATCCGTGTATCTTAAACCGGCCTCTTAAAGCGGCAATATACATAAGCCCTTTGCACAGCTTAGTGTCGTAGACCGTTGTCGTGGGTGTGTTTCAGCCAATAAGGTTGAGTTTAAGTATCATGAATTACCTTTGAGTCAAAAAAGAAGTGAGAGTCCTGACAGGTTAGAATGTGAGATAGAAATGGTATTCGTAGCAAGAAGCAGTGTATCTGCTGGCTTTATTTCCCGTATTCTTTTGAAGTCTGGAATGTGTTTTTATCGGTACTTACCCACCGTAGTAAATGACAGTTTAGGATATAACGACGTATGTCATAATGGGTGTTCAGGGTACTGAAACATTTGCGCGTAATGATCACCTAAACTGACCTGTCTCCAGTTGTCCAACAGTTTGTTGCCTCGGTTATGCACTTCCGGCTTTAAATAGTTGAAAATCGCTTTCCCCGCTTACTGATGGTACCTCTTGATAACGCCCTTATCTAACGATGGTTGCCAGGGTTCACAGCCGGCCTGGAAATCAGGGAATTCTCAGGTGATTTCAACTTTGACTCATTTTGTAAGTAACATCAGGTAATTGTCAGAAAATTTTGGAAAAATTCAGGGAAATCAGGGAAAAATTGAATCAATTTATTCGTGGTTTTGTTGGTTAATAGTTCTTCCAAAGTTGTGCTATTCCCTCGTAAATCACATGTACAGCACGGCTGTTACGCTCTATTGTTATCGGGGAAATAGAAAATGGGTAAATTCGATGTTAGTTCGGAAGTCTGCACGCAACTCGAGAATTTCAACAATATTTCAATTTTCTAGAAAAGGGCCTTTTCATTAAAGTTTGTTGGACACCATTGAGATGATTCTGTGAATTGTATGAGATTTATAACCTTCGTGTAACTGGCCTCCATACGGTATACGACGCTTCGTATAATAGAATTTTAGATTTGTGCAAGGCATGTATTGCGGGTGTGGAATTGTCAGAGATTATTTTCTAAATTTTGTCAGGGAAATCAGGTAATTATCAGGGATCTTTTTTCAAAAGTGAAGCTGGGAACCCTGGTTGCCGAAAGGAAGACAGTGGAAAGTACTCTTAATAGGATTTACTTATCGATTTAGCAACATATAGTGACACAGGGTATAATAGATGATAAATACAATTTACAACTTGAAATTGATGATAGCGTCGTGACCATAAATCGCGTGTGACCTTCTGATCAGAATATGGTGAAAGCTCAGGGTCTAGAGAGGGTAGATGTTTCATAGTTTAAATATTACTTTGTACGTAACAACGTCAACCTGCTTGTTGCCAATGATAGGAACCATTGCGTTTAAGACATGCAGTTGATTTGTGGCCTTGAGTTTCTATAGCAGCAAAATTACTTAATTTTTCCATTTATTTTTTATGTTCAGAACAACTTAGATGGAAAAAGCTACCTGCAACCAAGACTGTAAGTTGGATTATTTCGCACTTCTTTGTAATGCTTTTGGTTTATAATTTCCAATCCTATATGCACCATTCTACCTACTACACTGAAATTTGATTCATGCACAAACATCTTCTATGTTATGTTCAATGATTTTTTGATAACGAGTTTAAGAAGCTGACTGTAAGTAGCGATCCCAAATAAGGAAACTACCTTATACAAACAATTAAACGCTAATGACTGGCCAGTTTAGTAACTATTTGGCAGTAGATAAGGAAGGAAGACACCGAAACTCTTAGACAGGCACAACTAGTTGGTAAGCAAACTCCCTCACTCACTCCATGTTTTTTAAAGGTATCGGCAATTTCAAGAGAAACACAATTGAAGTATGTAATATTATCCTGTCTGGTTATCACTGCTGTTAAGGATTTTATCTGTATTATGATACAAGTCGGTTTTTAAAACATGTGTGCCTTCTTTACAGGGCCCAAAGAATCGTCGAGGACATTCTGCGTCCATTTTTTATGACTCTATGTACGTATTTGGTGGCTTTATTGATATAAGGGGCGCAATAAATGAATTTTGGAGATACGATTTAGGTGAGTATGGCTATTTCTTGTAACGTTTCTTCATCTGGTCTGTTTTTCTGGTGATTACATCTAATCTGTAATGGCTAATGAAGTCCGAATATGAATTAAAGTAGCTCTAATACGGCGACCAAACATTTTTATCGTTCGGTAGTTTTTTCTAACGCGGTCTTCAATTTTGAGTCGTGTGGGTTGTTCTTGAGCAAATACAGAAGTACGTGGCTCAAATTTCCAAACTAACTAGGAAATAGACGTCCATACTTAAGATGTGACACGTGTCCGAGCTCGCGCTTGGGAAGAGTGGTAGCGTTTGAGTAACACAGCGTCCACTTCTTCAGTTCGTTCCGTCACACAACAGAATGGGTTGATGTGTACATAAGTGTGGCACGTTTTCACACTTATAGAGGTGATGCACGATTCACTGAGAAGTTGGGAGATAGTGATTGATCGAAATCGAGGACATGTTATTGTAAAATTGTAGATATCTCCCTCCTACAATTGAGAATGAATAAGGCAGATCTTTTGGTCATATGGACTACGGAATGTCATGAAAAAGAAATATATATATATAAACGACCGGAGGACAATGTAAACTAGGTTCACAGGGAGGCTTGGTAGGATGCTAGAATAGGGGCATTGAGGTAAGACAGAGAAAGGTTCCTTGGTAGGTGGTGATAATACTTAATTATACGGTGTTGATGGTTTTCGGTGATAACAACGAAATCCGTTAGGACAGTAAGTACATGGTTAGTAGGGGATTCAGGTTTTTAAGAAGGCAAACTAGCCTTGTGAATAGTGAAAAAAATTATTTGACGAAGATCAAATATCATATGGTTTCAGTCCATTTATCTGACGCATTGAAGACTTTGCTATTTCTGTAGATGCCTCGGATGTAAAGCCACAACCCCTTACGTTAGTTAAAAACTAAAAGAAGTATTTTCCCACTTCAAGGAGTGTAGCTGCAGAAATTAATAAACGGGGAGGTCCTAATAAGGAGCGGGGGTGGGTGGGTTTTAAATTTCAAAAAATTAATAAGCGGGGGGAGGTACGATTATTTGGAACTCGAGAGTACCTATAGGAGATAAATTGTAATACATGTTGTTATTTGTTATCTTTGTGGTTTGATATATTTTACACTATGATACAACAGTAATAAGCACTTGTTTGTACTGCAGGCTGGTAGAACTAAAGGAAAGGGTGACCAAACCTCCGTTGTTCAGCTCTTAATGAATGTTCTTAGGTAAGTTATTCGCGTAGGTTTTACGTCATTGTATTGCCATGTAAAAGAAGCAGAAGTGGGCAGGTATGCAACTTACTTTGAGAGGTTACGCCCATTTGTTTATCTCTTGTAGCGCAATTTCCTGGTCGTGATAGATCTTTCTGGTGTAGTTGAAAAATTATTGCCTGTATAAGTCACGTGGTTTTTCATTGCGAGAATTTTGTTGTATATCTTTCTATTGTCACTTGAATCCGATACATGCAATAGCATGGATCCCTAATATGCATCGTCATTTTAAAATTCTATAATTGATGGATACCCTTTCAAAAGTATTACTGCAATTAATTTGTAAGGGGTTGTGACAGTCACAAGGAGTCTCTTTCCAAGTCCACCTTTTTTACCTTATCCGATGCTAGGCAACATAGTTTCTCGAATACGATTGAACCTGTAACGGATGTAATATAAACCAAAATCATGGGAGAATGTCTTTTTGTCGTTAACAAGAAATATCATTACTGCAAAATTTCTTTTTATATCTACACCGCAGGGTATTTAGGGTGCCTTGGCGGTTATTGCCGCTGCTGCCAGCTTGAGTAGACACAGTGGTAGTATGTTTTTATTGCAACTAGTGGACGCTAAGATATTTTAAGACGTCTGTGTATCTCTAAGCCGTCAGCTGTGTACACTATCATTTGTGTTTGGCCATGAATCTGCTCTTTGAGGTTATCCACAATTTGATAGTAGCAGTAACCTTTTAAGCCGTAGTAGTATGAATATCTGATAAACCAGTATCATTTGCTTTAATTTAGGACAGACCCCATTTTCTTTGCAGTTGCGATAGCTTCTTATCGGACATAAACAATCATATCAGTTTTGCGCAGTGACAATGAATTTTCTTAAGTTTTACTTTTTAAGATGTTTCACTTCCATTCTACAATTGCATTTTACTTATTATTTGTAGGACGCAAGGATTCTTGGCGTTGTTTCGAGGACTTGAAGCAAAACTCTTTCAGACCGTATTAACTGCTGCACTAATGTTTCTTACTTACGAGAAAATAGCTAGTTTTATTTTTAAATTTCTTAGAGCTACCCCAAAAATCAAACAACATTAAATCCTTTCTGTGCTGTAGTGAGATAGAAGATGTCATGAAATGCCACTGAAGCTTAAACACAGGGCATGTATTACATTATTGTTCCCAGACGATATTACATCGCGAGTTAAGTGATGTCCGTTGGGTGCTTACTTGGATATCATGATGTGCAGGCCATATCCTCCCGACCTAATAATTCTGAAAGGCTGAAAAGGTCCATCTCGAAATATTATTCAGTATTTCTTGACTCTGGAACTATGTGTACAAGAATTTACAATAGATAAGTCACCAGATAAGTATGTGGCTGTGTATTAGCTCAGTATCACCGGTTTGTTTTGTTTTTAATATTTGACAATATGTGGCGTTAATATATAAGACTAATTGAGTGATTCAGCTATTTTGAAGGGTGTGATAATTCAAATTAGCGTGTCAGATTGGCCACGGTGAAATTACGGTGACAAAAAGTTTTGGTATTTTATCTTTCACTATTAGTCTGAAATGTTGTATTGTTTCCGACCGAAATAGCGGATAAAGACTCTAATCTTATAGATCTACGACCCAATGTTTTAATGAAAGATATTTACGGGTTTATTGTCACTACGCCAACACGTATGCCAAACGCCAACTTATACGTCAGTTAATTCCGTGTGGCCCTACTTACAAGGTTTTCGTAAGTGCTAACATACAGTGTTTTACTTACGCTTTTGACAAAAGAGATTCCCCAGACGTACGCAGTTTATTACTAAACAACACCAAGCTATACTACTGCACTGTACTTCAAAGAGTGCTTCTCTATGATCATATATCAAGTTATATCAAACATTTGTTATATCAAAGGGTGAAATACGGAATGGTAGTATAATATATAATAATTGTATAGGTAAAGTATGATGTGTATATTTAGTTAAATCCCGTGGACGCCGATTTCTAGAAAGACTTGATAAATAAAATTGAGAAAGATCCTAAAACTTTGCAAAGGTTTGCTGACAGTGAGCGTTTCTAAGTATCCCTGTGATGATATAGTAAGGTCAGGATTGTGGACAGCCTTCTGGTCATACATATCGGTTTATGACTCTTATCTTTGCTATCGCTATATCAAGCGCTAGAAGTGGTGTATTTGATAAAGTACAACGTTTAGGTGATTGCCAAGGACGTAGCGCTGGTGTGCCATATTCGAGTGCTGTAGATCGTTGGAAACAATCAGAATTGTGTCTCGAACAAAAGGCGGTTTTAGGGTATGGCGGACAGGGGGGTAGCCCAGGGGCCCGCGCTCAAGAGGGGCCCCGCGCTTAAGCTATTCTCTTCGATGTATACACACGCTGCACTGCATATAAGAATGATTACACACGATAGGCACTGTGAAAGCCCCATATTATCTGACTAAATTGGGTGAGATATTGACAAATATACATCTCTTTAATAGGGCCCCGCGTTGGAAAAGTGCCCAGGACCCCACACGTCGCAAAACCGCCCCTGTCTTTAACCCGATAGTCTTTCCGCAGTATACGGTTGTGTAATCGATTAATCGTGCGTTAGTTGACCATTTCACGTCCTTGGCGATTCGGTTTTTTGAGATTAGCGGCCCAGTCTGTTTCAGTCAGCGTGGTTAAGAAGTTACAGGTTACATTGCCCGTATCCTTTTCTTCCCGACGTTAAGACAATCAATTATAATAAAGCAAGCATTCTTCATAATTATGCACGAAGCATTGACTTTGTAAAAGATAACACTTCTTGATGTTTTTGACGTTGCTAAGATAATGTGACTAGTAGTTTATTATGATGCTTTGTGTGCAAAAGTGCATTAGAAGTGAAGTAACGACCCCACTCCTGGCCCAGTAATGTACAGAAAGGTGTTTGCTTTGAGCTGTTTTGAAGTTGATGGATGAAACAAGTCATTCGTAAACCGAAACCTTCAGCACTTAAGACAGCTGCAAAACGATGATTCCATGGTATTGTCATGTCTCCGCAGTGTTTATACCGCGAGTCAGTTCTGGCCAGAAGGTTGATTTTCCTTAAAACCTGGATATAAGTGACCACCCAGAGGATTTTCTGTCACTTTACAGCACAGTTAAAGGAATTTCTTGTAATAAATGCTATTTTCCTCAGACTTATTACTTTGTTAAAGAGATGTGATTTTTAACTTACGTCAGCAATGGTACCAGCCCTCCCTGTAATCAATCATAGACCTCTGAAGCCGATCTTGTCTTGATTGTGTACAATGTGTAGTGTGTGAAGATCCCTTTCTCCTAGCAAGGCGCTTATTTTGATCAAGTTCAATATTGGTACATTTCAAAACACATATGATTAATTAATACTTTATTGTAGTCTTTAGGATAATTGTTTTCCGATAAATTTTATTGGATTCTAAAAAATGTAACTCGACATTTTGAAGGTATTGCGTTTCCAAGAAACCAAATGTAGACTTGAATTATGGCTATCACACGATATTGTTTGACAAATGTAGATTATAGCTTGACAATACACGCCATTATAAATTGGCATCACTCTGCCCAGTAGCGTTGTTTATGTTTATTGTCACGTACAACCGAAGCCAGTTGCATGGCAATTGTAAGGAGCAGAATGCTAGCAGCAGCTTCTATATTTGTTTGAACGTGGCACTGATGCCGTTTGTAATGAAGAAAGTGAAAAGTTGATTAGTGTATATCCACTTTGGTTGCATACTCCTCTTTATCAGCGTCATTGCATATACAGGTTTATCTCCGCAGGTTGAATGCCCCCCCTCCCCCCGACAGGAGAATCGAGTTTCTCCTCGGTTATTCTGGAAATACAGGGTTTGCGCATGCGATAAGGTGGTGCTGTTTATGCCAATTTTACTTCTGGGTACCCTTCTCATCACTTGCGAAACGCGAAATGGCATTTAAGTAGATTGCTTTCATTAAAAAAGTGATGTTGAAAATAGTCGAATCTTATATTCGTTTTGCAAGACGATTTTAAGATCGAAGTTGTAAAAGGAGTCCCTCAGCGTAACCAAAAGTTCAACGTCCCGCTTAAACAAGTTACCCCTGAAAAGGGTGTTTAGAATGCACTTGATTTGACAATGTTAACGAGCTTTACAATCTGTATGTATCTGAGAACCTGAGGAATATTCTAACATAGCTGGATTACCATTAGTACAAGGTCCGTACCACAATCCCCACGTGATATCGCTGAAAAAAATTATCAATTGTCTAGTAAACATCACCCACCGTGTTTTTTGACGGCAGGTATGGAACATAGCGTTGTGCACAAAATGAGGAAACCTCCCAGGGCAAATCTTAGTACTGACTTCAATTGGCCAATGACTTGATTATTGGTGCCCAGAACCTTCAACGAGGTTTTAACTTGCGTTGTGTTGTCTGAGAGAGTAAATCAAGCACGTCATCTGCTTTCTTTTCTATCAATATGCGATTCGTGGCTTGCGGCACGTTAGTATCATCTCGTCACAGTGACTTGCTTTGAACGAACACCCGCGGTTTAATGACTGTAAACCTCAAGCAAGAACCCCGATCATTGATACATTTTGAAGTAGTACATGAATCATTCTAGTAAATCGGAGACTGATTAGTGCTTACGGGTATTCACTAACTGGGGGGTCGAAAAACTTCAGAAAGCACTTAGCAAGAGGAGTGTGTCAAAAAGCGTTAGCATGCAACGTAGTCTGCCTCTAGTGATTTAAGCCTGATTTCAAGAGACGCAATGTTAACTACAATAGATTTAAAGGTACCTGCTTTCATGAAGGTATCAAAGAGAAATCAATTTCACATTTAATTAAAAATACTAATTTTATGAAACCAGGTTTATACAAGTACATACATCATTGCACTGTGATCGATTACAGATGAAATTAAAAACTCGAAAAAAACGGTTTGGAAGTTCGAGTTTTATAATATGCAAGATAAATGAGGGGGAGGTTGAAACTTTTTCAGAAGTTAATAAGAGGGATAAGGGTTTCGCTTGTAAAAGACATCAAAGTACGCGTTATTCTTGAGAAACAATGTCGTCTCTGTAGGACCGATCAATCATAACGTAATAACCGACTTTAGTGATAAATAGTAAGCAGAAGCAGTAAAAACAAATGGGATATACAAACGAATTATAAAAATAAAGTTCCTAAACCATTACAATATAAGATATGAATATCAATTCGTAACAGCTGCTGCTCACCAACGTGATAGTTTTTATAGAAATATTTACAAAGTAGTTTAAACTAAACGAAACACGAAAACATGGCGACCCTACGATTTTCGGCAAACAGGACTCATCTCCTTCAGTATTTGGGTGAGTATCCTTATTCCTTCACTAACACCGTGTGATCTGATAAGAACTGCAAGCTGCAAAAGAAAGACAAACGCTTCACTGTAAGTAAGGAATATGACATCTGGCTAAATGTACTATATTTTATCGAGGGACATCGCTGGCAGCGCTTGGTAGAGCAACTCTTCATTCAGGAGACAATATCTTTAGTCTTTTCAATCTATTGGGAGGATCTTTGGCTTCCTTCACAGTCCCTCAGTCACTCTCTTCATTTACAAAGTTACTCTCATACATATACAAAAAATTGACCAATCGCAAACTAATGACAACATATCAGAATATTAGTGGCTTAGGAGAATCCTAGGAGTGGCTAGACTAGAGTGTTAGTCGTTCATTGGTTGTTAGTAAGAGGACAACGGTTAGTAATAGGAGGAAGAGGAAATGACGTTGTTAACTTACAAATACTCTTTCATAACACTATTACACTTAAGCAAATGTAATGCTCTACCTAGATGTAAACAAGTATACCAGAAGGCTATTACCTAAGCGCAGCAACATCTTTCTTTCTCCTTGTTGGTATGTTGCAATATTTGGTTGTACCCTTCACGACCATAATAGGCAACTTTTTAGCGTTTTCATAAATGATCATCCAATTATGTCCTTTAATGTGTAGAATAAGTCTGATACATATGCAGACTATTTTGCCAAAATCCTGAACAGAAACATTTTGTGACATCAGATAAAACCAGACAAGTCTAAAAATTTGCTGATTTACTTAACAAATTTTGATGAGATTACAACCCCATGCTAAATATCCAATTGAAATATCTTTTTGTTATTTCATCAAATCATAACATAGTCTAATATTTTTTTTTTATTTTTAAACATGCACTAAATATTGTCTGCATCGTGTCACAATATAAGTGCTCGCATTTCATTAGGATCTCGATTCCGTAAACCTCGTAAGAGAATCAGCACTGTAATTACAGAATTGCTTGCTTTCATACTTATATTTATATATTACACAGATTGAGAGGAGTGAAAGTCCATTAGTATTCACATTCGATATATTATTAAGACTTATCATGTTTTTACATATTCAGCTTTGCAACGTTATTGTGACAAAATGATTTTGTGCAGGTTTTCTAAACGGCAGTTGGAAAGCAAGTGTCATATATATATATATATTTTTTTTTTGCATTATTTAAACGAGTTTGAGAATTTTCATCAAAGGTTCCAAAGGCCTCAAAGTTTTTGGTATTTTGAATGCTCAACATTAGAGCAACTTTTTGATTCCTGTTTTTTGAGTTTCTTAAAATTTTTGGGCTTCAGTGCTGCAGTTAGTGTTCTAACATATTTCAAAGCAGTTGCCTACAGAGAGAGGATGATGGAAGCAGAGTTACCTGGCTACGGAAATGTAGAATTCAAGACGTTATCTAGAACTCGAATGGCGCTTATTACAACGCTAAGTTCCGATTTTGCTTAAAGGAAATGCTTAAAACTAAAAATATAGAACTGCTGAGTACTCAATGTGTCTCTTGGTTAATTTCAACCAAAATTGTTCCAAATATAGTTGGGACCTATGGCCAGGTTTTAGCCTTCCTTAGGTTACCTTACCACTTCAAAGATACATTCAGAAAGCTTGGGTGAAGAACAATTAAACAATTATATTATAACATTTATTACATTAAAACTAGGTACAGTCCTTTACCTTCACTTCATCACTTGTCTTTGAAATCACTTCTGCTCTGTAATACCTTTCATCTTCACTGTATTTACAGCAACATAGGAATCTAGGACAAATATCTTGACTATTTACTGCTGGTTCACCATCACTTTGAGCACAATTATCATTCAGCTCATCCATAAATTTGTTTAAACTATCAACATTACTTGCCAAGTGACAGTAAAAGTTATGTGGGCTCAGGGTAAATGCAACGTAGACTTTCTGAACCTTTCCAATATCAATAAGAAGTGGTGTGTATGCTTTTGATGGACTTGCACAAATGCTAGAAGTTTCTGTGCTTCCTACTTGCTTGGCATCTGGTAATAAGAAGGAAGTTTCTTGAACTGTATTTGAGGCAACCCCAGCTTTTATCAATTCCTCATTTATGTTTATTTCTTCTTTCCCATTGGTTGTGTCAAACAAAACAATAGATACTTTTCTGTTACCATCTTCAACATGAGTAACAAGTCCAATTAAATGTTTATCAGCAGTCATATCTTCAAATATTTTCAAAGCTTCTGTAGTGAATGATGTTGAGTTCCGTGTAGGTTGAATTCCTGCCAGTTTGCAGTCTAGTGCTTGAACTGGTAAATCAAAGAAGCCCCTTGAAAGCTCTCGTATATCTGCAATATTAGCTTCTTCTTGATTTCCAAAATCAACATATTTAACTGTAGCTTTTCCACTTGATAGTTTACTGATGTCTATCACAGTCCCCCTATACCAGCACTTATCTTCAGAGAACAGCGCCCCACATGGAAATCCCTTTTTAATATTGTCTACTAAAAGTTCTCCTGGTCCCAAGTTTGAATAAAAAGTATTTAGTTTTACTGAAAGTTCTTCTAAGTCTGCACTATACTTCTCCAACTGGCAATGAAATGAGTTTAAACTTTCATAGTGACTAATGGTCAGGTCATGATAGTCATCTGCCTCAACAATTTGTTGCTTATATGCCAAACCGCCTTGAGGAGCACCTTGCAATTGTTGAACGATGTCTACATTACTTGTTGTTAATGAGTCTGAGCTATCATAACTTGACAGACTTGCACTTGAACTGCTACGAGATGACTTAGAAGGTATAAAGCGTCCATAACCTGCCCCTACTAATTGCTCTGAAACAAGAATCCTTGATGAGCTATCTGCAATAACCTTGATACTAAGTGTTCCATTTTTACTTAAACGTACTGCTTCTCCACGCAATTCTTTATCGAGAACCAGTTCCTTCAGGAGCTAGAGAACAGGAATTAGAAAATGTTAAAGATGATAAATATTTACTGATTATATATACACTATAAACATTAAATAGTGGTCCATAAAATTAATTGCTGACAGAAAAACTTGAATATTAATAATATATATATATATACTAAAAGTACATAATACATCTTATTGGACTCCCTTAAATCAGAAGTGATTAAAGATAATATTTTAATGCAAGAGTAATTTTAAGATACACTTTCCCTTTCATGTTGCAATGTCATATGCATACATGCAAGACTCTAGGCAACAAACACATATCCATGACCATGTCAAGATGGTGCTGTAAAGCTGCCTTAACTATACGGCCCTAATCACACATACACACTTCTTCGTTTCTTAGTTAAATTCTGCTTTGCAGTTTTCAAAACCCCATATTACATCCCCTCTGCCAAGAATTCTCCGTAAACTATGGTTCTTTCATTCTAACAAAAGATAGAATTATTGAGAAGTTTTGTTGGTTTTAGAATGTGGATGTGGGCAACTGAAATAGTATGGCATTCCATAATCCATGCAATCCATCTGATCAAATGTTACAATCAGCCTATTTGAATTGATCCCTCTTACAACAAATTCCTGGATCTGCCACTGATCACAACAGGACCTTATAAAATTTGTCATGTATGAAGAGGTATAACAATAGAAGGGTTACCTGAATGGCTTCTTTAGTCCAGTGATTTCCTGGTATTGGTGCAAATCCAGTTAAAGATGCCTGACAACATTGTGCGGGTAATACTTTAAACTCATCTGGAAGATCCCTTAGTGCACTGCAGGCACTATATTCTGAGTTTCCATAATCAAGAAAGAAAACTTCAGCCTACAAAATATAATGAAATGGAATATCATTGATAAAACATGAAAAGCGAGAGAAAGCATGATGTATCTTTTTAACTTGATCAAATTATAGCAATTATAAAATGTATATACTCTAAGAAATGTCACCTAAAAATACAACATATATATGCATATTTGTTTCATGCTGCTTGCCTAAAGGTGTTGGCTCATGAAATAGTTTAACAACTTGAAGATATATCTGACCATCTTGCTTACAAGGCTACAGTACATTAATGGATTGCCAGCATACAAAAAGAGAATTTTGTGCTAAAGCCACAAAATTTTCATAGCCTTGTTTGACAAACATATTGAACGGTAAATAACAGATTCTATAATTTTAGTAAATGAACCCCTATGATTAATACAAAAGGTTTAGGGGTCCTCAATAAACATGCAAAATACAAGAGTCTTCAATGCACTGTACAAAATTAAAATTGTCAGCAAGGCTGTTAAAACCGCATAATCACCCAGCACTGCATGAAATTACAAAATCATCATAGTGCTACACAAAATTTTGACCCTCCTACAACCAATCACCAGAATAATCCAAAATTGGAGAAAAGAGGCATTATACTAAACTGTTATTCTTTGCAAGCAAAAAACAGCAGTTGTGTTTTGTTGTTTCTAAAGTAAAGGTTTTTCCGACACTTATGTGCAGCAAATCCAGAACAGTGACACTAAAGACCTAGCCCAGTCTATTAATATTATGTAGTAAAACAACAAACATTGGCCCACTTATGTGAGGAGGTCTAGAAGTTGGGATAAAACACTGGGTTCTGGCACTTTTAAAGCAGATGTTCCCTGATTTATGAGGTAATTGATATTAATCATATGTCTTGTAACTTCTTTATTTAAGAGCACTGCTTACACACAAAAAAAGTTAAAAAAAAGGGAACATTTATCAAACATGTGTTTGTCATGTCATGCTTTATGGAAGTGAGACCTGGTCAGTAAAAGAAGCTGATTTGAAAATACTGGAAAGAAACGATATAGAATGACAAGGTGGGTGTGCAGAGTTACTTGGAGTCAGCAGATCCCAAGTCTTGAACTGAGAAACCTAGTGAAATTGAGCAGTATACAAGAATCTATACAACATAAAAGATTAGAGTGGCATGGCCAAATAGAAAGAACAGAAAAACAGCTTGGCCAAATAAATGCAGGAACATAATAGTAAATGGATATGTAGGAAAAGGAAGGCCAAAGATTACCTGGAATGAAGTGGTAAAAAGAGATCTTAAGGGAAAGAGGATTAAATACAGAGTTAGCTCATGACAGAGTAGTTTGGAAGTCATGCATACGGAAATGTCCAACCTATGCAAGCATGGAAAATGGATAATAAATGTAAATGATGATGATGATGTGAGAAGACTGGAGAGAGAGGATGATGTGGTTGGTGCAACACGCTGTGACAATTGGATATCTATAATAAGCAGTTTGCCAGTCCACACTGTCACATCTAGCACATCTTTTCAATGAAAAGTTTTAGAGGCGATAACATTAAAAACATGAAATCCCCAACTAAAAAGACAAAATGAATTTGTATCTTCACATAATTGTTTTCATTTGGTGCAGTCAGGGATTGGTAGTGATGCTACCCAGTCGGTAATTGCATAGTAATAACCTTGTTTATAATCTAGGTTCAATGTAAAGGCTTAAGTCAACTGTATATCTTTTTGTCACATGCCAAATTAATATATAGGGATACAACATAATGTATATTTATCATGAGTGGAGCATTACCACAATAGCTTGCTGACGCATAGCAGTTATTATACATTAATCATGAGTGCATATAAACATATATATAGGTAGATAGATTTTTTTCTTTGAAAAGAACACTAAAGACATAGAAAATATGTCACCACCGGCGATGGTGTATACCCATGACCCATGCCTTTGCAGAACACTCTACCAACTGAGCTAGGTGACCTGCCATGTTAACAAACTAGCTCTCTAGTCACCACATTGGCTCCCGATCATCCACCAGTTGGCATTGACATCCAACTCATCTAGGAGAGACCTTAACTACCCATGACATTGCCAAGTTACTTTGTTGTAATTGTACCATATTTGTATAAAAATAACCTTGGGGTGCCACACCCACCTCACCAATCAACAGTCACACCACTCTTTGAGACATATGCGCAATACTACCGGAAAGCAATTATCTCAGCTGCTCCAATCCACAGACTGGCCTGAGACAAATACATACTCAATTTCGCAAAACTTCTAAAGGTTAATCCTATGCCTTATCACTCACATTCCATTACACAGTGAAGTCTAAACATTTTCGAAGAGGTTAAATAGCCTAAAT
>JAAAKM020006971.1:93988358-94007780 GCA_010016025.2 Alatinidae sp. Z8VKAUB7J3
ATTTGTATACTAGCACTGTGACCTCCAGTGTAAACGAACTGACGAAGTCTTGAAGAAAAGACGAAACGTTGTCTAAACTGTCATTTCCTTTTTGGGGCCTTATTTATCTCCCCTGCTTTGATAATCGTTGCTGGAGACTTAGCAACATGTTAACAATCGTATTTATTGCCTTTGGCCTGGTTCAAAAGTTCAAGCAGGTATTGGAAGAAATTTACAATGATGATAATGAGTAAGATACGCCCAGTTTGTAACAGAAAGGCAGGATAGTGAATACAGAAAAAATTAACGTAAAAACAGCATAGCTTTTTTGATATCATTCATGTGGCTTTAAGTGGAGTGGCCAAGGCTCCCTATCCGCCGCACACCTGGCCTGGGAAGCCCTGGTTTTGTGAACTTCCAGTGTTATCTTCCCTTCTTATCCAGACAATATCCAAAAAGTTTTAAAATTCTCAATTACTTCAGTTCTTATGTTGTTTTGATTGTTTGGAGGAACCCTGCCCACACACTGTAAGGTGGTCTTCTGTCAACAGCATACGAAATTAATTTTAAGTCTCTGCGGTAGTTACAGGCACAAGAGATTTCTATTTATCAGGACAAAAATACAAGGAATCAGACAATGAAGACCCAGTGCCAAACAAGTAACAACGCGAAAGTTTCCACAGTTTAGACTCTCTGGCTGAGCAGGAACAATTCATTTGGCGGCAAGAACCCATAAAAAGGAATATACCGTTAGTTACGAGACGCCAGAAAATGTAAACTATTTGAAAGCTTCTCGCTTGTAATTTTTTTTCTTTCACTTGTGGTTCCCTCAACATAACTGTTGAGTATTTCAGATATTTTTATGAATGCATACTGAACACAAGCGATTGGTATCATGCAACATGCCGGTGGGTGCCCTTGTTAAGAGCTGCAGTTTGTTAATCTACTGATTTGAAAAGGAGGCCATAACATAAGTAGTGGTGCAGGTAAGGTCTCTAATTCACAACTTTATCTGGCAAATTATAATGATGTACAGATTTGCTAGCAATGTAGTGTCATAACAAAAATCTCAACTAATAGATCACAAGAAACTAAGTTCAAACGATTGTAGGAAATACCGGTTGATAATGGTTGCGGTGAGAGATCTCTAGAAAATTCAATTGACTTGGGAGGAGAAGTGCTATGACTAACTTTTCAATGGGGACTTAAGTAGAAGGTAAATGAAGATGATGTCAAATTTACGTCACAAAGGTAAATCTTGTCGCGGCCTCGTTTTCGATCAGTAGACCCTACAGTTGTACACACGAGACGTCCTTGGTATCGGAGTCAAACTGTGCCACCATCATAAGCGTTCCCAAACTAATACGAACGAATTCGGATCCACTAGGTCCTGTGAAAACGACAGGCTGACCCGTACCAGTTCTCTTACGGATCCATTTATATCCGTACCCTTGTAAAACAGGTTTGGGGGCACTGCTAGCCCTCAGGTACATTTTGATGGCTTGAATACACCTAGATACAAAGAATGCTCTCTTAACATTGCCCCCTCTACAACAAACAAGCCTCCAGGCTTGAGACAGAACAAGTAGCACGATAAAAAACACATGAAACACAGAGGCAATTCGTCGAGTTTGGTCATTCAGTTTTACTTGAAGGACCAGTAGAGGTAAGGACGTTGATCGTTTACCGTTAGATAAGTCTTTAACGCGATGTGTTTACATAGTTCAGAAAGGCAAAAAGTATCTTGAATACGGAAATCAAGCCAATAGAGGAAGGAGAGCGGGTAACAGGACTTGTCCCTTTTCTAGGAAATCAGATAATTCCTGTCACTGCTAACCCTATGGACAACAATAGTAGTATGTAGGACAACTGTTTCTATCTAATTAAAATACCTGGTGCCAATATTCGTATCAATAACTATACCGATGCCTGGAAGAAATCCAACGCTAATATTTTGTCGATAACCGTGTTGTTATCGATACTTACACTAATGTCAACACTACTCTTGAACCAAAGAATAATGCGAACGGTGACTGAGCAGCTGGAAATGATTCCATACAGTTACCTGAAGATAAAAAGAGTTGATGATAATAAGTTACCCCGTGATTTTTTCGAAGTTTCCAAGGGTTTATCTGTATCAGGAACGGAAAGTAACGCTTGAGAAGTGCACCTTTGGTTACGAATCAATTGTTTTGAGTTTCATGCCATATGCGCACGGGTGTTAAAAAATGCAACCCGATTTTTGCCGATGCCTGCCGGTAATGGTACAGCAGAAGTTGCCTGTTCTTGTAATCGTCAATTCTTTCTCTTGTTTGCTGAAAAGCGTAAAAGTGTGTATACAGAGAAATTTGTATAGACCCTTTCTAGCTACTAATACACCGACTTGGTTGCTTCGCCACATAAGTATATCTTTCTTGAATACGCCCATGATTCAAGGTTTCGTGCTAGGTTTCAGGTACTATTGGCCTCTTGTAAAGAATCGCAGCATATTTAACAAAACAAGCGATGGGAAAAAACATCTGTTAGGCAAGTATTGGATTCGCCTCCGGCACTTTAACTGTTAAGGAAATCCGACGGGTTAGCAGTTAAGTGTTAAGAAGAAAGGTCCCGATAAGGGAATACGTGCCGAGAGGAACTTAAAAGGTAAATACATTCGCGGAAAATAAAAACGGAGGAAGATCAAAAAACATAGGTGGGAAAGCTTATTGTGATATGGAAGAGCAATAGTCATGGCACGTCGCTGTCCTCAAAGACGAATACCTTGTCATAATTTGGCTGTGAGTGTGATCTGATCTTGGCGATCTGAGTGTGATAAAGAGATAAGTTTACAGGAGACTATTAGCTGGGAGCAGCTAGCAGCAGAAGGACTGGTACTTTCAGGCAGACGATTTGGTAGTAGCTGGTTGGCAGAAAATGGAATGATTGTATGATCAACCAAGGACTCATAACATGACTATTGATCGATTGACCATGGTTACCGATGACGCATGGAGATAACTACGTCACTTATACAACTACCGGAAAGGTTCCCACCACACATGGCAGGTACGACGTTAGTTAATTTAAGTAGGCGTTTCGTTGGAACAGCATTCAGATGGAAAATTATTCCAGTCAAAATCTTCGTTTTGTCAATAGAAAGAGTTAAATACTGGCACGACGGAACGAATGCACGAAACTCGAAACAACAGTGACTTCAACAACATTCATCGCGCAGAGGCATAGAGAATCCGTCTGGTTCTGTGTTTATGATGATTTTTATCACACTGCGGTTCTACCAATATTTCTTATTGTCTACGATAAATATTATGTTATGTACGTCACAGTGTCCTGTCTCCCTAAACATTTATTATAGCCTGCGTAAATATTTCTACCCACTATCGCTCTCACGGAATACCTACAACCTGCTATGCAGCACATTAGATAAGATGGTATTACATTGTTTATCCGCCATTAGTATTACTAGCCGGGCCTTTGAACACGCGGCTTTTGGAGTCCAAAGCAATATTTCATTAACAAGTCCCTGCTGTTTGATCTAGTTCCACGCGGAATGTGTAGTAATTAAACATTCCAAAGTAAGTATCACCTGTTGGCTAGGTAAAGTACTAAGGTTAATTAATATCATGAAGACGTCTTTAAATAGAAACATTCGAAATTAAACGCAAAAGTAGCTGGTACAGTAGTTTCGGAATTCCAATTCAAGGTGGTTTTGCTGGAGGAATAACTTATTCGATAATAACTAACGTCATACTCATTGACTTACATTACGTTGCTCTTGTGCTAGCTTGTGTACGGGTTCAATAAAAGCGTACGCCGGCTTGCATGCTTGTTCATTTAATACCTTGTTTATTATGTATCATTTGTTGGACGCGCCTCTGATTTTATCAACTCCTGAGTTTAGAGATTCTCGATTATTTGATATTTTCCTCAAGTTAGTTTCTGTACGTTTGAACTGACTTAAACAGTGCAGAAGGATTTCGTTAACGAGGATGTTCTTTTATTACCACTGGAAGGTCTCAGTTTGTGACAATGAAGGATGTCGGTGCGCCTGCTATTAATATGCCCTTAAGTTACCTGAAGCACTTTTTCATCGGATATATCTTCTCGGATAATGTGCGTCCAATTTTATTTATTCTCAAATATGCGGCTGCATGGTTCCGACCGTTACCATAGTTCAACTTAGTGCCTTTATTTTAATGTTTGGTAATGGTCTTATTTCTCGATTATTTGATATACGCCTTGTGCAATGTGTAATGTGCCTTCTATTAAATATATTTTCAAATTACCAGGAACCGCCCTTTTTTCTGGGTGTCTAACATGATTTGGCTACGATTAAGTTTTTACCGTAACTGACAGGATGTGCTTTTACTATGGCAAATGAAATTGGTGTGTCAAAGACTTTTTATTTATTACGTAGCCATCTATTGTACGTCTTAGAATTACTGTTACCATGACAGTAAAGCCTGATGTAACAGTCACAAGGATTGCTCAGACAATCATAGTGTCTGTAAGTGTATTAGGACTATTATTAAACGGTGTGCTTATACGTCATTTACAAAGGAAGCGTGGCAGTAGATCATGTTTTGACAAGCTACTTCTGAGTCTTGCCGTTTCGGATGTAATACTGGCCATTGGAAACATACTTAATGCGCCCTTGTTTTTGCTTTCAAAAGGGGCGTCGCTCCTAGCAGATGCCTTTCACATGGTGTCCATTTTTGGATGTGTTACTTCACTTTGCAATGTTATTACTATCACAGTGGATAGAATGATAGCCTCTGTATACCCACTAAAGCATAGACATTGGATTAGCCCAACTGTAACTAGAATCCACATATTAACAGCATGGATTGTATCGCTATACCTGACTGTAATTTACATATGTCTGAACTATGCTGTAGGTGTTCGATATAAGACCTCGGACTTAATGGCTAGGTGGATAATGGGCACTACTGGTCTTCTTATGCTATTGGCCTACGGTTATATTATAATCCACTTCTGGAAGCCTTGTTCTTCGCGTACTAAAGGACCGTTGTCGATAGGATCAGTAAACACTGCTGGAAGAAGGAGCAGGCGGCAAAAGCCAGTTATACTCAACTCGTTCCTTGTCACTGTCACTTTCTTGGTTTGTTTTCTCCCATGGGTATTTAGAGACTATTATATAGGCTTTAAGTGGGAGCCAATTTTGTACATATTGATAGCATTAAACCCGGTTGCAGATGTCATTAACTACTCACTGAGTAATCGGATCCTGCGGAAATTTTTTCGTAGAGCAAAAGTGAAAAGGCAAGCTAGTCCGTTGAGGTTATAAGATAAGCACCAAATAATGAATTAGATTTATGCTGAATATATTATGTTATTTTTTGCATAACAACAGGTTAAACTGATGCCTACGAAGTAATGATACTTATATTTTTATCAGAGCAAGTCGTTGTTGTTAATTTGCTTACTACCTTTGTCGCTGTACTTTGATTTGGAATGGACATTCTTTTGAAAAATGAAAGCAGCAACTCTAACAGTCGCTTTTCTTCAATAATATTGCTTGGCAATAATGGGTCGTCTATTGATTTGCGAAGCTGTTGCCATTTTTGGGTCATTGACTGAAGAAAATTTATTTATGCTCATGTTGTGAGATGACTTGGATAATTAGATGAATAGCGTAGGTAACAGCGGAACAGAACTGCATCGTACTTGGAACGCAGTTTCCTACTCTGATATTAACAGCGGTATTATGGTCCACATTAAGAATGGTGCTCCATTTATCTTAGCTTTGACTTTATCGAATTAGAAACACGCAATGCTTGAATCTTCCACATTTGGTTACTGCACTAAATCTATCCAATTAATTCTTTCGTGGTGTAATAATCACCTAAAACTACCTTTTTGTTATTCACTGAGCTTCCGGTGTATTAAATCGGTCTCAAATTTTGCAAGTTTGGACGGTTCTACATGGCTGTTTCACGTTTAAACAGGAAAAACATGCTTGGTTATTCTTTAATCACTTTGATTCTTACAGACATTGTTTTACATAGACACCGCGACTTTTATTACAAATTACCGCTTTTGGTTGGGGTGTTCAATAGTGGGCGGTGTTTATTAGAGGGTAGCATTTATTACAAATATTCGGCTAGAAGGGCAGCGTTTAACAGAGGAAATACGGTATTTAATATGTCAAGCAGGAGGTATTCTTTGAGTGTACTGCTTATTCGAAAACTACCGGAGCTTCAATTCATGAATGCGTACGACAGAACTTAGAGAGGCAATTAAGCAGACACCTCGTGCTTCGACATTTAACTTTTCGCCGGTTTTTATAACTTGATTTATATTTTACACAAAAAATTAAAGCGATATATTTAAACATGAGAAAGGAATCAGACCACGCCAAACGCTTCATCTTTATGGCTCCGCGATCCACAGTTGATCGATCTGAAGGCGTACTAAAACAGAAGAAGCCTAAGTACAGGCTTTTCTGATTACACAAATTTGGCCTTAAGAGATGAACTAAGGAAAGTTTTTAAACGTCTTCTGTCTAAAATGTTTATCGTACACATACAGTTTGTGTCGGAAAATAGATCGTAAGCTACCCCACATTTAATGCGCCTGTCTCTGAGTTTGAGTTAAAATTCTATTTTTGCTATCTTCTGGTTTTAAATTTCACTCTTGCAATTAAGAAGAATTTGCACAGAAATGGTCCATACCTTTACGCTCCTTTGTCTATCTACCAATCAAGTTTAAAAAACACGGGAGAAATTTCCCAAGTAGGTATCATTCAGGGCATGATCTTTAAAAATATTTTTTGTCGTAGTTTGCACCCATAAATAGCAACCAACCAACCAATATATTGAGAGGTTTATAATTTCTTTAAAGCAGGTCCTGTCCTGGAATGGTTTATTGTAATGAATCCCCACTATGACGTGTACGCTAAAGTTACTAATTTTTCGAATATATAATGCCTTACAGTTAATTCGAGTAATCACGATATGTAAGGTTCCAACTTTTTGTAAAAGTGAGATGCTTTCGAACCCCGACTAAACTTAATGCATCCCAAAGTTTTCACATCAGGGATATATTTACTAGTAATTTAAACAGTGTTCACAAAATTTCAGGCGAGGTAAATGCAACGGCATCTAAGGGTTTCACGATCACAATTTATAATGAAACAAGGTTTATCTTTGCCTTTATTCGCGGGTAACAAACTTTTTAACATTTGACCATAAACTCCATCGTTTCGCAGAAACCTTTCATCAAAGAGGGAAGTATTCTTCTAACCTTTCTGCAAATCGTTCCAATTTTTTAATGCATGTAGGCAGAACATTTTACATTTTAACGAAACGTTTGTGCTATATAGAGGATGAAAATTACACCAACTGGCGAGAAAATAGTCGCACTTTCTGTGCCAAACCAAATTACCCTAAAATGTATGCAAATGATGGCATTGGTATTATAGACAGGAGTAGCCCTTCTTTTCATTTGGCTGGTTTTGGATCAGCCAACGTTAAAGAATTTATTGCGTTTTTGACAATTTTTGACAACTTTTCTGTCAATTGTCATTGCCTTGACGAATGCTGATCGATGTAGAAGCAAATCTTCTGATGCGCACTCTCGAGGTCGATTGTTGATTCCAAAACACAGCTAATAATACAATTGTTGGCCACTTTTGAAAACTGTATTCCGAGGAATGCTGAAGGACAACCATGTTTTCGCCCTTGGGTGCAGTTTTTACATCTTTATAGATATAGTGAAAACGTTCTCAAACAAGAACTTACTTTAAATACTATGTTTTATTTTATCATGAAGATCATCGTCAAGAGCCAGAAAATCTCTTACCCTTGCCCTCTCTTCGCACTTTATGAACCTTAAGTATCAATTGCGGAGCCTAAGTGAGTCAAGGTATCCCTGATTGCTGACCACCACCATAAAGGAATCATCGTATAGGATCTGCAAACAGGATTTGTGCAGATATGGTGTTTGCGGTTTCCCTTTGTGTGAGCGGGCAATGAATACATTGGATATGAATAATAAACTGACTAAGAGGACTGCCTAGTTTAGGGCTTGATCCAGGCATGTTAAGGTGCTAAGACCTAATGGATTCCTGGATCAAATCCATGGCGCTGAGGCAGTCGTGTAATTCTAGGTAAAGATGTGTCCATGGAGCATACATTCCTATAGAACTTCAATCGTACCTTCTTCTTTTTCTTTCGGCTCCTCCCTTTTAGGGGTCGCCACAGCGGATCCTTTTGCTCCACACCATTCTGTTGTTTGCTTCCTCCTCCGTCACGCCAACCACCCTCATGTCCTCCCTCGCCACATCCATGAACCCTCTCTTCGGCGTCCCTCTCCCTCTCCTACCCGGTATTCCCGTCTCCAGCATCCTCCTTCCAATATATCCCTCATCCCTCCTATGCACATGGCCAAACTATCTCAATCTCGCCTCTCTCACTTTATCACACAATCGCCTTACCCGGGCTGTTACCCTGATATAGTCGTTTCTAATCCTGTCCATCCTCGTCACTCCTAGGGCAAATCTCAACATTTTCAGTTCTGCCACCTCTAGCTCTGCCTCCTATCTTTTAGTCATTGCCACTGCCTCCAAACCATACATCATAGCTGGTCTCACTACTGTCTTATACACTTTATCCTTCATTTTTGCTGATATCCTCCTGTCACATATCACTCCTGTCACCCTTCTCCAACCATTCCAACCAGCCTGCACTCTCCTTTTTACCTCCCTACTGCACTCTAAATTCATCGTAATAGCTTTCTCATTTCACTCCATACGATTGCTGTGATCAGTGTATGGTGAAAACGTTTAGCAAATTGAATCCGTTACTCAACGCAATCTTCAACTTATTAAATTTAGACAAGTGTCAAACTGTTGAAATCAAATGCGTTAAAACTACAGAAGCATTGTCCACTACCGAGATGCAGCAAGACACAGCTAAAACTCTGATCATGGCTGCTGTTGGTAAGACAAAGGAATGTACGCATAGGTTATCCTATGGCCTAGCAAAAACTACATGGATGAGCTTCCAATTCATCATAATAGACGTTAGTCAACAGTTTCAAATATGATCACCTATACCTTTCATTTGCAAAATCTGAAAATTCGAAGTACTTAGGCATTACCTGAAATGTTTAAAAGGAAATTGTAGGTATTACGTTAGGACTACACAAGCATAGACCACTACCGAGATGCAGCAAGGCACAGCTAAAACTCTGATCTATTTGGTCTCAGTTACGATCATGGCCGCTAGAGGTAAGACAAAGGAATGCACACATAGATTATACTATCGCCAGCAAAAACTACATAGATGAGCGTCCAATTCTTTAAAATAGACCTTATCATGAGTTAGACAACAGTTTCAAATATAATCTCCTATACCTTTCGTCTGAAAATGTCTGAGAATTCGAAGTACTTAGACATTACATGAAATGCTTGGCAATAAATTAGTCACTGCGTGTGATGCCTAAAAATTTCAGTCATTACGTGAAATGACTGAGTGAACTAGTCATTACGTGTGATGACTGAAATTTCACCAAATGCCTGTAATATACAAATATATTCTCCGCAGACACATTGCAATTACGCAAATTCTCAAGGAGTGGAGCATTACCACAATAGCTTGCAATTTAAGGGTGCTGAGGGGATTCGAACCGCCGATTTCATGATTACTAAACCAACGCCTCAACCATTGGACCATCAGGCGCAAAAGCTAAGGCGAGGATTTTAGTGTCAAATATGTCGCAAATTCTCCTCCACTCTGTGGGTACGGGTAATTTAATTAATTAATGTTCATTGTGTTTCGGCTAATAATGCTCCTGGGATGTCTTTTTTCTGATTATCAGGGAAGGAAACCCAATGCAAAGTTGTCAAGCCATTTATGAACGGAACCCAAATGCCAAGAGTGGTGCATACTGGCTAATGGTGAACGGAGTTCGATTCAAGGTAAGAATGAAAGCATCTGTACGTTTTAATGTTTTAACGGTGACTATGACGACGACAAAGACGACGACGACGATGATGATGTTGATGATGATGATGGGGCAATGATGATGATGATGATCATCATCAACATCATCATACCGGTAATGATAATCTAGTGATGGTAATTATGGTAACAGTGATAATGATGATGATAACTGATATTGAAAATTGATTTGAGGATAACGATTATGATGGTGATGATAATGACGACTACGATGACGACCATTATAGTAATCTTGATTACGATAACACTGTTTTGTTACCGATGATGATGGTAATGATGTCGATGAGGATGATCTCCATAACTATATTGATACTGGTGGCGACGATGATGGTGGCGATGATGATAATGATAATGGTAATAATAATCATTGTGATGATACTGATAATGATAACGATGATGATACTGATAATGATGATTATGACGATGATGATACAACGCTGTATCATTTCCTTCTTTCTGTTAATCTGTTCCGTGCGTTTTTGTTAATATTGCAGAGGAAAGGGTTCTATCCTTCTCCTCTGCGTGGAAGAGTTCCCTGTTTCTTATTGTTCAATCATAAGCCATTTAGTTGCTGATGCAGAGTTGAAGTGGAACTCAACAGCAAAAGACTATTCTCGTGATGACGACCGTGATGACGACATCCTGCCAAACAGGGACGCTATCTGACTTCAAAATAACCCTTAAACTAATGACTTGCATTCGTTTCTCTTATCATGTTTCTCATCCTCGTTAACTCTACAAGTTTATTTTTTTTTAGAAGCAGAAATAGTCTGTGAACAAATTTTTGTATTGTTTGCCGTGTTACGAAGTTCGCTACTTCGTCGCTTCTCCAAACATATTCTAGACCTCAGTCTTCTAGTCATGTTCTAGACCCCAGTCTTCTAGTCATGTTCCAGACCCCTTGTTCTTGTGTCAAACTAACATAGCCAACCGCACACTGATTAAGTTAATCTCTTTACAAAACAGACGTACTGTGATTTTGATAAGCTGGGCAGGAGAGGTTGGACCCTGGTAGCCCGAGTCAATGGCACTTCAAATGATTTCACGGCGGTTTCAAATACGTGGGCTGATGACAGCGTCATTCGTCCTGGAACAGCCTGGGACCTAAATCTGCGTTCGACAATGAAGAGTTTTGGTTGGTTTTTAATTAAAAACAATGCCATTAAAGTCTGCTATGACGGACCCGAGAAGGACTGTGCAATATTTACCCATTCGATGGGGATGAATCTGGCCGAACTGTTCGCCAATGAGTTTGGTGTCATCGTTGAAGAACGATGGAAGTTTGACAAACTATTGCAAGCATTCGGCAAGTCTTGTAATACGAAGAAGATGGCAAAGCAGTGGTGTGGATTGAATTTAGCGAACATTTGCCATCCCGAGGACATCAATCCGAACTTGAATCCAACAAATCATATTGTAAGAATCGGCTGCCTGGGGTCGTTTTCAAAGTCATGTACACCAGCGGACTTTGGAATTGGAATCGGACTCACAAGCTGTTTTGACGGCTACGGATGCGGACGAGTGGGTCCAAAGACTCCCAGCATGCACTGGGCCTGTTCACCGTATTATGGAGCGTTTGATCAGACTGCCTTTGTCTACGTTGATTAAATAGAATAAGCAATGATTTCATAGGCGGCAATCTGTATTTAGGTATCGCAACGTAAACGGCATGAATCGGGCTACCAGGGGCAACCACTTACGTGCCAGGGATTGTCCCATACCTCAAGACCAAAAGAAGCTTTTAGTTAAGAATGTTTACAAAAAACACCAGTCTCAAAAAATGGACTAAATTGCCTACCGGTCTCCTGTGCCTAGAATCTAAACTTCTGGTTCTTCTCTTCCATGTAGACATGGTGCGAGTTTATCAAAGGAGGAGGCGAGGGTGGTGACAAGCGCCCACCACTGTCAGGGGGTTGGACCCTGGTAGCCCGGATCAAAGGCACCGAAACTGATTGGTCACCTATCTCGGAGAACTGGGCCTCGAATACAACATTTAATGAGAACACGGCTTTCGATATGGCAGTTACGACCTCCATGAAGAACCTGGGTTTTACATTAATTAAAAGTAACGTGCTTCTACTGTGTTTCACTGGGCGCAATACAGGCTGTGCACCGTTTACACATAACAGAAATATGGCAGCTGCAAAGCTCTTTGGAACACAGTTCGGAGTGGTACCAGATGAACAGTATACATTCGCCACACTGATGAAAACATTCGGCAAAAGTTGTGACCTCTCAATTTTACGACAGAGTTGGTGCGGCTTAAATCTCGCCAACGAATGCGACGCCAAAAACGGGGACCCTAATGAAAAGCCAGTTAAAACCACACACATTGCCAGAATCGGTTGTATTGGAGACCGCACCGCCACATGCTTTCCGGATGACTACGCCGTGGGGGTAGGGGTAACGAGTTGCAAGGACGGTTTCGGGTGTAGTAATGTAGGACCTTCTAAAAATATGCACTACCGATGTGACTATGTCTATGGCGCCTTCTCACAAACCGGATATCTGTACGTCTTGTAAATCATATAAAGCATCTCTGAAACAAACAATATGTATAGCGGACGCAATTCTTTTTAACATACTTATACTCGACAAAGCATATTTCGATGTTACAATATTGTTCCAGTGGTATATGCTACATAAAACTAGCGTCTAACGAACGTACTACAATGTTCAACGATTTACGTTCTATTCTATTAGGATATTCTAGTGGGATATAGTTTATATTTCGTATTTTAAATTTGGGTTTGGGTAAGAGTTTTTAGAATTTCGCTGCCAGTGGATATGCACTTAGAGAGAGGGAGAAAATCGGCCGGTTGTGTCATACGCTGGCAACTTTAAGGCCGGCATTGCACGGAACCAACCTTTTTTTTGCGTCACTTGGTGGCATTTTTACCGACAAACCGCACCCCTGCTTAAAATCTCAACGCTACATATCAGAAGGGCCATTTACAAAACCAGTAAGAAACACACATCATGAGCTTGTACTAGGCAAGGGCAAGTCATAGTATTTGAATGTTACCCATTGGGCCATATTTGGAATCGATTAGTTATAAGGCGGGGCTAACTTCGCATTCATGCCCCCAGCCACTTCTCTGTAAAGGCAATTTTAAGCTCTGTCGCTTCCTCGTGCTAAATTGTAGCACTACTTTGCAGTCTGGCCACTGTTGACTAAATAAACAGCCCTCTTTCAACAACAATAACGCACATATGTACAACTCTCCCTTCTTTCTATTTGGCATCAACGCACTCAACTTTTATTAGAGAAATATAACTCGTAGCACTCTATGGCAAACATGTAAAAGCGTGCTTATTGTACGACAGAGTATTCAGGGGAGAGGGGTCGCACTACGCAAATAACCCCCAACGCTTATCATAACCTCATCCATAATATACTGTATGTAGTAACACAAACAAAAAAACACAATTTATCTCCTCTTTAAGGTAAATAGAAAATCAATGACGTCATTTTAAAATGTCACATTACGTCAATAATGTGTCAAGTAGTTCTTGAATTTGATCACAAATTTCTCTTATGTACGTATTGTCTCCCTATGTTAGGGTGTGCTATGTAAACGTCATTATGTTGACTTTGTTTAATAGAACAATAGGATCGTATAAGAAACGCAAAATGTTAAACGAAAACTTCGGTGTTCTCTTGGTGTTTTGTCTTCTGTGCTGTTGTTCACGTTATGTCCGAGTTCGCTTCTTGTATCGCAAATCCCCGAATTTGTGCCTCACGTACAAGACGGGTACGTAAAGCTGCGTGTTTCAAAATAGGTGCAAACAGTCGGCAGAGACGAGGACACGCGCTACAGCACTATTCGGCGTAAAACTCGACTTAACGCCGCTCTAAGTAAGTGACACTTACCAAGATTCGGCGTATCGGTGACCTAACAAAAAGTGTCATTCACTTACTTCAAACGCTCAATGTTATATTGGTAAAATTAATCAAACCAATCATTTACGCTGTTCCAGTTTCGGTTCTAGTATAACCTCAAACCTATTAAACTCAGCTTCGCTGTCGCCCGAGTAGCAAAAACGGTAAACACAATCTTTGTCCGTGAACTGGCATCATGCAGGCTGATATCCGTAGCATGACCGGATAAGAGGATTACGTGGCCGGTGTACACGGCAAGGTCAATCTTACGTCTGCATTTGACATTTAAACTTGACTTATGCACCCTGCTACGGTACAAGGTCCGTGAAGGATTAAGATATAAATTGATATACTTGGAACAAACAAATCAGGTGTTAAGTCACATCAACCAGACAAGGATATCCAAAGGCTATTTTGTTTAATGCCTATTATAAAATCATAATTTAAAAACGTCATCAATTGAGAGCAACTTTTGGGAATTAGGGATGCAAGAGTAATAATTGATTACATATATGTGATTTTAATTCCGACCTGAGCGTAGCGAACAGGATGCAAAGATTGGGCAGTTCAGTCAAATCGAAGCTCGCATCTCGCATACCATAAGCTATCTGTAGCCTGTATGGCTTCCTACTTTTGTTAATGTAGCCAATTGAAGAAGAGACAAAAAGTTCTCTTTGGCATGCAATTTTTTTTAATTTGCGTTGAGTAACGGATTCATTCTGCTGAACGTTTTCGCCGTACACTGATCACAACAAACACGTGTTAGTAGAAAAGGTGTCGCTCTCGTGAATGTTAATTTGTACGACGAGTTTTGGTCTTTTTGTTTCCTGTAAACTCATCGTGAAAACGTTCTCACTTCACTCCATACAATTGCTGTTATCAGTGTATGGCGAAAAGTTTAGCAGAATGAACCCGTTACTCATCACAATATTTAAATTATGTACCACTAACCAACTTTTCAAATTGTTGTATTGTTTGGGCCGAGGTGGAGTCAGTTATTTCCGAAATGAAATACAGTCAGGGAATTTGATATAACAGGATGTCATAGAAATCTACGCCAATTACAGCATTCGTGCAAGTAAAATATTTTCTTCTTATTTCTACATCGTACTGCAGTGTAAACTTATAAAATATGAATCCAGCATTCCAAGCAAGCAGCCAGGGTTAAAAATTTGGAGGGACTATTCTAAACTTAAGGGGAGCTTTTCTGAGAAAATCAAAAGCATATTCATGATTCAGAGACACAAAATTGGTTATATATTAACATTCTACAAATATGTCGGGTCGGAAGAAGCAAGTTGTTATATATATCTGTATATTAGCACACGCAGTGAAGAAGTGGAGACGCCCTACGTCGCAGTCTCTCAATCAAAGACCCCTGATAAGCAGTGTGCCCGACTTTGAAACTACGGAAAATAAACAGAAAAACCACCAAATAAGCAAACTAATAAATAAAGGGCAGCTGGGGCGTCCAAGGGCAACGCCCCTAAATATAGGCTACCAGGATGGAGAAGCAAGTCAGGAGGCAGGCTCAACCGCCCAATGAGACCGTCTTTCACGGATCATGAAAAACCTGTCATAAGTGAGAACAGACACTACATCCATTCCTTGCCTCCACCTTCACCCCCCCTTTCCCGATGGCGAAGAGCCTGCTTTCATATGGGTGTAGAAGCGACGAGAACAACAAGCTATGTTTTGATAGGGTTTTCTACAAACATTACATGTTTCCTACCTTTCTTCGTGTCTTTGCTTGTTTACTCTCCTCCGTTGATAATTCGATTCCGCGAGACTCAATGTATCATACTCCAATTTCAGTGTCCCTTGCGAAGCCCCATACTTGATAAGAACATCACCAAATGCGCAAGCAAGTACTACCACACCGCGTGTTGCTCAAGCCAGATGATCGATAGATAAACATTCTCCGAATGTGTTCCTGTACACCTCCGCTTTGACCATTAGACACAACTTGGATGAAAATATAAAATTGGACAAGAACGAAGTTACTACCAGCGCACCACAACGTCACAAAAATACTAATGAATTAACAAAAACGTAGAGGGTATCATGTCTAATTCACAGAAAAGAATCTAAATAAAGGGCGCATCCAAAACCATGCATACGTTCCTGACTGCAAATTTACAGCAGACTCTGTGGTTGACGCGATCAGTTGAAGGGCAGCCAGCTACGTTACAAAAGCATTCTTTTCATCTCCCTAATACTGTCTTTTGATATCCAAAGTTTAAAACTAATTTAATGTGTCACGAAGTCATTGTAGTCATGACCAGATTACGTTTGTGACGTCATTGCGTTTATGACGTCATTGCGTTTATGACGTCATTGCATTTATGACGTCATTGCATTTATGACGTCATTGTGTTTATGAAGTCATTGCATTTATGAAAGCCAATGCGTAAGCTGAGCCCTGATATTTCAATAGTGGCCTAAATTAAAAATGTTGAGACAAAACAAATTACACTATCATAAAGAGCTATAATTCGAGGATGCTGCCTTAGTTGTAAAGCGATGAACTTTCTAAACACGTCTTTGCAGGTTTTAGGTTTAGCAAAGCTGAAAGAACTAACCATGCCAAATAAACTATTACGAGTTCTGCTTCCACAAAAAGCAACAAAAAAAGCATATAAAATAAAACTTCTAATGTATTTAAATCATATAGCTTCAATTTCCAAATATTAACGACCTTTGACCTATTTTACTCAGGCCTCTCCACTAGTTAATGTTCAAAACCTGCTTCACCTCCTTATCCTCATACTCTTGCATTACATTTTTAAATACTTCCATGACTCATACCTAAATATACCGATTGTACGAGATCAACTATAAATAACCACCCTTATAGTTTTCTGGTGGTTCCGTAGGTCAAAGTACCCAATATCTGCGACACACCTATTTTGCTGGCAAAATATTATACTTGTTGTTTATATAAATTACACGTCTTCCTTCACATGTACTATCATCAGATTGACTGCTGCGATAGTGCCTTCCCAACATAATTTAGATGCTTTAGTATTTGTTAAGACAATGTATTTAAGTGGTGCGCATCGCAAGTACAAGCCACGAGGTCTCATATGAGAATAATGAAGCTTAGCAACCCTTTCGTCAGGTCATTAAGGAACTTAGCAATTAACGGAGTTCAAAGTCATATGTATTCTGATATAGTTATCTTACACCTGGAACGACATGCTAGGTTTAGGGAAAACAATCCTAATAGTCCCTTTTTCTGTAAGAGCCGATGGATGTTATCAGATATGAGATAATCTTCTTAAATCCAGACTGCTGCTTTTACTGTTTTGGATCGTTACAAATCTGTCCTGGTCCCTTCTAACGATACGATTAAAGGAACCGAATTTATGAACAACGTCTATTAATAATACGGAGAACCTTCAAAGGCCTTTAATATCTGATTTTGATATGGGTCTATGCAGAGCTGACACGAATGCGTTTAATCGTTAAAAAGACACAGAGCATACCAGATGGTCTACAGAAGTAAAGGCGGGTATTGAAAAGAAAAAGGACTAATTTTAATGAGGTCAGACAACCAACGAAAGACGACTAAATGCCATATGTATTAATAAAAGGATATGAAACTTGGGCGTTGACAAAGGACTGCGATAACACAATGGTCTTACGAACGCAGTGCATCAAAAGAAAGTCGATTGTTGCTTGGTTACTTGTAAGTTTGATTGGGAAAGACCATTACGAAAGCCTACTGCAGATAGTTAAAAGTACCTGAAGTTGTGTTGTGGGAAGAAGATACAGCATGGAGGAAAAGGAGTTACAAATTTGTAGGAAGTATTATTCAACATTGCCAGCTGCACAAGTTGCAATACGGTAACCACGAGGCGCCTCCAGATGGTTACCCTTTAAATTTTGTTCCCAAGGAAGACCCCAAAAACGTTAGGTAGACTAAAGATGTTGGGAAATTAAGCCACCGCTCCTGACAGCTGCGCGTGATGGATTGGATCGCAGTTGATGGAGGAATATTGTGGACAACAATTGTACAAAAGACGTGATGAAATTATGCAGTTAAGTCTAGTTAAGTCAAGGTTGGCTTTTGAAACCAGCTAGTTACCAGGTCTTAATACTAAAAAAAACACCAACAGCAAACTGCTAAGAAAGTACTGTGATCTATGTATTACACGATTGTTTAATTATTTTCAAGTACCATCAATAAATTCAAAGTCTCACTTTTATGTGACTTTGCATAAAATCTTCTTCCTAAGTTACGTTTGATTTGACCTCTACACATAGTTCCTCTTTCAAAAGGAAGGATTTAATCTTACTAAACCAGTATCTTTCATCTAATCTTAATGATTCAAATTCCTTCTTTTTACATACATGGAGAAAAGGGGTTTAAGTCAAAGATGCCTTTTGTAATCTGGATTACGATAAGCAGCATAAAGCTCTAAAATCCCTGCACTTAGACCTGTTACTCTGAAAAGTGTTATCTAAGTTATCGGAGTCACAAACTGACTAAGTGTCTTTTAGAGGGAAGGGCTCACAAGTTCAACGCTAGTTGTCGGCATTTTGTATGATTTATAAACATGTCACTTCGGGCACGGCCATCTTCATCAATTGATTATTACGGAGGTAGATTCGAAACAGTTTACCTATATGGCGCTTGATCTGCGGTGCAGGGAAGCAGTATTAATGTTTCAAATACATCTGAATTTGACAGAACTTGAATAATCATCAAATCAAGAAAAAGCTACCAAGGAGACGAAGAGAAAGAGAAAGACACATAAGGAAAGAGAGGAGACGACGACCCCACTGGGTCATTAGAAACTTACTCTGAGGATCAGAATGTAAAACATCAAAATAAGGGCACAACTAGGGCTCATGTATTTTTTAAAGGATATGAGAAGTAAGGGACTCCAGCCTGACATAAGTGGTAAGAAGAAAGAGTAACAGATCATGAAATAACCAAAAGAATCAGTCTCACAGACACAGTAAACACAGGCATTTGGTGAGACCATCGACTTTCGCATTATTTTAAGAAAACAACAGAGGCTAGAAGTTGAGCCGTAGAGTCCATAAAAATGGGAAACTAAAAATGGAAAGGCAGAAGAATAAGTAAAACAAAAGGTAGGAGAAGAAGGAGAGAAAGGAGAGAGAAGAGAGCACAGAGACTGAAAAAGAGGAAGACGAAGAATACGAATAAAGAAGCAAGTTGCGATCTTGCCTTAGTCGAAATACAGGAGATGCGTCTCTGGAGATGCGTAGTCTAACACATATTTTAAGGAAGGGCTTGACACTTTACAAATTAAAGACCGCTAATTTTCCGAGACAACTTACTGTTCCGTGATAATAAACGTATTAAAACACCAATCAACAGCTTTGCTATGCATCAAGTATAATAAATTTGAATTTACTCTACGGAGATGAGTTAAACTTTTTGCCAAAAACAGTGAAAGCGCTTAGACATATTCATGAAGAGAAAATTAAGCAGTTTTTCCATACCCGGTCACGAATTAGCATGGGCGATCTGTTCTTATGTGTAATCTGTATGATCCCTGGTCTTTGCATCCAAGCCTCTCCATCAACTTGAACTGGTACGGC
>JAAAKM020006971.1:94009666-94028067 GCA_010016025.2 Alatinidae sp. Z8VKAUB7J3
AAGCGATGCAAGAGAACGTACACACAGGTCTTGCGTTTAGTTTTGTTTCAATTTTAGTTAGATAAGACAGACATTGATAACAGCACAACGTCACCTGCAGGTCTGATCTTGTTAAAAAAAATTTGTATATTTATCATCATTATCATAACTTTCAAAAATAAACTGAAAAGCTACCCATAACACGAAAACAAGATTGACTTGAAAAGCAGAGGAGCTTAAGGGTCCAAGGTTCCCGTCGCAATGACCTTTTTTACGTAATTTTATGAAGTAAATTCATAACTACTGTGGCAGAACATGTTCTAAATAGAACTCTGCCATCGGGATACTTGCTTACTTTATTACAGAAGTGGGCATTTGCTTGATTGAAAGTCCAACGTTGGAGTCGGTTACCATTGTCGGCCTTCTTGCCCTGTGCGTCGTCAATACAGCTATGTATTAAACGAAAACTGGTTACTATGTCTGTATCGGCATACTTTGACGGCAATATGGCGAAGGAGATAATCACATATGTATAAACTGAGCAACGTGGGAATGAACAGCTTACACTTGAATTCTTGACGATGAATATATGCAAATAAATGGCATGAAGTATCATGCGCAAAGATTTTCAACACAGGTGAGAAAGAGATTGGAAAAGTAAACGCACGCGCATAGCATTATCTTAAGCAAGGTCACACGAGGTTTATAAACATTAATAAAGATCAGGATGACCGACTGAATTCATTCACAAAGCGATTGTTTTCGTAGGTATCGGCATCACACATTATCAGTAAGTGTAGTTCAACTGGTTGTAAAACGCAGATATGGATTGTTGGCTGAGGCCATTGCTCTTCTGAAGGCCACTTAGTTAAATCGTTGGATAAGGTAGCTATTACCTTCAATAATGAAGTTATAATATATTTTCTTGTGCCAATTGCATGCTCGTTAATCTCCGATAGTCATCCCCTTCGCTGGTTCAATTTTCGTAAAAGTTTTCAACTCCCTGCTCTTATTAATCTTCCAACTCAATAATAATTACTCAATGACGTCATATCATCTTTGAAAAAGACTGGGTTTGTAAGATTAGAAGTTCGAATTAAATGTGAAATTGGTTGCCTGATGATGCACTGATGGAAGAAATAGATTTAATGTCCGTTGCAGGTGATATTATCTCATTCTCAGAGAAAAAAAGTTGTAGTCCTTGGAAGTAAGCTGCTTTCTCTTTATTTATAGTATACGTTTATCAACTCCCCTCCTATTAATCTCCGACTCCCGAACTCCGTTCATTCTCCTTGTATGGAATTAAGATGAAACATTTTTTCGTGCGTGAAGTAACAAATCTACTTAATCTCCAGCCAACACATAGCAAGAAAGTACATAGTCAACTGACTTGTTAATTAATTAGTAAATAAAAAATTACGTTATCATTTCTCGTTCTTAGATGCTGCAACAAAATAGAAACTTACATCGACCTCCTTTTTCGTCCCCCAGAAATTAGCACCGCCCATATAACTAAAAAAGATAAATAATATCAATATCATGATCGACGAATGCTTACACGAACTGCTGGAAACACAATGGGAGAGACAACGGAGTTTAAATATCCGATACTGCAAGAGAACGAACACGGTACAGTTATGCATGCCTACACCCATTATACATACATACATACATACATACATACATACATACATACATACATACATACATACATACATACATACATACGTATACTTCGAACCAATGAAGATATCGTTAAATAGAAAAAAATTGATTAATTAAAAACTGACTGAAGCAAAGCAGATTCGTTCAGGAAACCCTTTGTGTTTTCGTTCACGTGGGTTGGAATAATGGATAAGTTCATCTTTAACTTATCCATTATTCCATAACAATGGTCTGTTTACGGTGCAGAACACACGAACTGCAAGGAATAGCGAAGAGTTTGTGTAGTGAAAAACACTTTTGGTATGACACTCCTTAGAGAACAATTGTCAAAAATGATCGAGATGTGACGAAAGAGATCAGTGTCCTCTACCACTGAAGTTTAATTGAATAGGCCCAGTGAGAAAACAGATTCTCTGTGTCGGTAAAGCAAAGGTTTCCTTGCTTTTATATGGACTGACTCTAGAATGGCCAAACAAAATACAGACCTGGCCTTGCATGTGATACGAAAGCAATCGTTCGTATAGATTTTGGCACAGTCTGGGTTTTCGAGCAAGTGCTGCCCTATGGCAGAGTCATATTGCTCAACGGTGTTTTTGGTCTTTGAAACCCGAGGTCGTTATTTACTTTTAGGAGCTAATGTTTGGCGAATAAAAGATGGAACATGCTGCTTAATTCTTCCAACCAACCTCGAAGTCGTGTTTTCAACGTAGACAGCCTCGTACACAATGGTTTTGCTATTTCGGACAATATTCTATTACATTACATGGAATTCTAAAGGCAGAGAGATGTCAGTGGAAAATTCCAGCTATCGTGTCCTTCGTATGGAATTCAGAGAGAAGCTTTGTTAATAAAACTCCTCTGACCCCTTTGGAAGATAAGACAAAGTACATTGGGTTATTGTTAGACATTGATACATTGCGAACAAATTTTAATAAAGTACTTTTGCACCTTCAGGTTCTTCTTTGTTAAATACAAATCCGTCTTTAGCCTACAAAACGCAAGAGATCAGGGTAGTTCACTGTAAATACGAGTTTAGCATTATGGTACACACAATAAACACAAGACCCTATCATTAATTATAGCAAATTAGTACCCACCACACACAATCATCTAACGGTAGGCAGATTTTGTTTTTAATAGATGATTGTTGAGTTCACGTACTGTACTGTGGTTAACATTTTAAGAACAGACAGTAGACCATACTAAACTAAGCATGCGACGTTACTTGCCACAATTACAAAGACTCTGCGTTCATATACGCCCATTAATAAGCAACGCATGTTTTTGTTTACAAGAAATACCACAAAACAATAATAAATAAAATTTCGATGTTTTAAATGGTGTAAATATCAACAAGGGAAGATGCAGAATACAAATACTGTTGTAAAATACCTCGTGGGACGAATGAGCTGACTAACGAGTAAGCGCCACACGAGAAACTGTATTAACGGCTTCCACTGTAAAAGACTATAGTAAGTTAAGCCTATTTCAATACACCTACGAAAGTCATAAATAATATAGAGTCGATAATATTGTTTCAGTTTTTGTTTCATTTTCATTTCCCTCTAAAGCTATTAATCGCAATTCTATTCAATTAGGCATGAACCATGTACAGGTCCGCAGACTTGAGGTACCTCCTCCCATTACCCCATAGACTCAACTTCATAACAAAAGCTGTTTATGGTCTATTCAATAAGAGGCAAGTTGTAACTTTTCTCTTTTCTTCTTGGCATCTAGCAAGCAAGTAGCGTCCCTTCAAGAACATTCACTGTTAACTACATGCAACAATCACTATTACTATCATCAGAGACAAATATGCTACTTGAAATTTCGTCATCGACGAAGTAATCGAATAGACGTGCACCAGAGGGAGAAACACTACCGGGCACGAGGCTTCCTAGACTGAAATTCTCGTGGTCCAATGAGTAAATGTTCTGCTACCAATCTATACAGAAATGCTAACTAAATAAATAACAATTAAGATACAAATAAAAAAATAAATGACGGATAAATAGCTTAATAAACGAAGGAAAGGTGAATCCATAAATACACATATGCAGATACTCGATGTGATAGTGTCAAATACAGTTACAATTTAAAATAGGACGGGCGCAACGTAGTAATCTCCATTATTTCCTTCCTTATCATTACCATACAGATAACTGAGGAATTGATAACTTCTAATAAACTACAGCTCTCTGATAAGATCTGGCTACTACTACTACGCAATCTCGTCACACTCACCCAAACGTTCGCAAGTCAGCTGGTTTTGAGTCTTCATTTTTGTCAGCCAAGTTAATGAGTTGTTGTGATGCCGAAAGCTGATGAGTTAAAATCAAAATAGAAATCTGGTAATTACATAAGAAATTTTATATAACTTTCGTAATTAAAGGACGCATGACATAACTTTTCCCTAAGATAGTTATTCCGATGGGTCAAATACTTTCGCATTTGATGCCAACTATCTATACTAATTATGGGTCCTTGGGTACTGGATTACAAGGTCTGACAGATAGGGCCACTGCAACAACTCCGGTAGGGCGTGGCAGCAGTCATCTAGTGGCTGTTCTTTCTCCGGCTCACGTGTATCCGCAACTGGGCCCATGTCATTTTACTATCTAGTGTGCTTGCGTTCTATCTGTATCTTGCGTCCAAAAACCTCTCTCAATCTAGTTCGATTTGCCTGACTTTGATTTAGCTGCTGGCAACGTAGGTTATTTTCAGAACATTAAACCGATCGCTACTAACTCCTTTCTACTCTTTTTACCATGCAAAGCTTCTGAAGCAGTCTGGAATGGGAATACAGGCTTAGACGACCAGCCTGGACCTATACGTATTACGTGGCCAAATCCGCAGTTTTAGGTCCCTCCTTTACATTTCGAATGCGCAGCAGGTTTTACAAGTTTTGCCTGAAAGGTGATAACGCCCTAATTGACAACTGCATCTGATCATGTCGTTACAGTTGGCCGTATTTATGTGGACAAAACTGTACAATCAGACGTAAGCTCATCCGTCTGCAACAAAAACCAAGACATAGTCAAAACCATTTACCTGCGACTTCGGTGGTTGAAGTGGCTGTAGCCCCGATGGTGTGTCAGCAATAACGTGAAAATGAGACGTTGGAGGCGGTCCCATTGGTAAAGGTCGGTTATCACCATCGACCTGGTAGTTCACAATGCCCCATTGCTCTAAGAATGCATGCACCCTACAAGAACGAAAAAGAAGAACGGCATATGGTTGCAAGTAAATGATGACACTGAGTGGTGAAATCACATCGGTAGCAGATCTTAGAATCTGTAAATTCTTACTACACAGATTTCTACTCCGTTACCGAAGATCGTGATTACGTTCAATGGCTCTTGCTAAAAAAGTGCCTCTCGAAGGCGCATAATAAAGTGATACACTTACCTAAAGCAACCCATGTTTGAAAATAACGATAATAAAAACGAAACGGTTGTGTTATGTAACTTAACGTACCCATGACAATTCAATCTTTGAGTTCAAAGCAACCACGACGGGCAAATATTCCTTTGTAACGAGACCTCGCCAAATAAAAATTATTTTTACACAGCAAATCGATGAATATTAATTTTTCTTTTACCTCAACCCGTACTATCACCAAGGGTGCTCGTGTACCACTAAAGTCATTATAGTTTTGGAATCAGAAAAAACACGGCATAGATCTTTAGCAATAAGGAACAAGGACCCGTCACGTTCAAGAAGCAAGTAGGAAGTGATTAATTCACAGGTCTAGAGCCGCTGCAGTCATGCCATGTACGATTCTTATTACGTGGGTATGGTCTTAAAGGGATAATTGCGATGGCACTGGTGTTTCTTTACCTGACTATTGCGCATACATCCCCTGCTAAGTTTCTTCTGCATGCTGTGGCTGTCAAGTATTCAGTTGGATTTAGTCGGTATGTATCGATCATGAAATTCCGCACTGCCAAGTATCTAAAAATGAAAGAGGTAATCCATTTATGTGAGTTCAATACAAAATTCAAGTCACAATTATTTACGTTTAAATACAATTAGATTTAATAAATATGACATTTTATCAGGAAAATCACCCACACTGTATGCACTGGATTTGGCAATTTTATGTTGCATAGTGACAAGAATTACTTTTGTTTTTTAATCAGTGTTAATCAGGAACATCAGATGGCAGATTATTATTATGCCAATATGAGCAATGGACACTAATCTAATACTCTGACTTAGCGATTTTCATGTCTGAGGGTGTTGGACTTATTTAGAATGTTCAAGGCTCTACTATTCCTGGTTAAGACAGACACTATACTCAAGGCAGTTCAGCTCTTGCAATCCCACTTTCCTGTCTCCATCAAGTCTAGCAAACACACGAGTAAAGAACATTTGAGTTGTATAACCGGAGCTTTAGTTTAAGCGATAACTTTCTGCTGCTCCAAATTAATCCACCTGGTTAAATGCTCCAGTGACTCATTTCATCGTCTATGATGTAAAGTAGAGGCAAGTTATAAAAATATATTCTAAAAGATTAAAAGTCAGTTTGTTGTTGGTCATCATATATAACATACCATGGTAGCAATATATCTGCATAGCATATATTCAGGTACTGGTGTACTCTCGTAATGGAATCTGGGAAAGGACCAATTATAAGTTCTGTTTGTGGAAATGAAATGCAGTTTAATACTACTAGCCATCGCAACACAAGAAGCAGGTATTGGCCTGTCTTGGTGAAATATACGAAGAGCATCTTTATGAGAATATCATACTCCTTTGAACGTGTTTGCGCAATTAAAAACTAGAAAACAAACAAATTAAAAAGACAGACTATCGTCATCGATTCAATCAAAGCAAGATAATTACACAAAAGGGAATCAACCTTTACCAACGAGGACGTTAAGCAAGTTACTATAAGTATGGGTAAAATACAAATATAGTCACTTACATTTCTGGGGATTTTGATTTGTTTTTTCCGTTGAAGAATTCTGGAAGTGCGCGCCTTTCTATGGCGTGAATGCTGAAAGAGAATTATTAAATGAATAAGTATCATGGCACACACACACACACACACACACACACACACACACACACACACACACACACACACATGTTTATCTAGCGGCCAAAAGAAATGACTGAATCTTCAATACCTGACTGACTGACAAATAAATGACTGAAGTTTCAATACTTCTAAGAATCTCTGTCAAGCAACTAAACGAGCTAAAACATAAGGGATATAATAACACATTCTGCCTTTTAAAATCTTTTCTGTATGGTGGCTCAACAAGCCTGGAAATACATGCCATCTCTGTTACATCAAAACAAAACCCTTTCCCTTGCCCCTGCTTACCAAATCTTAAAACAATGGATTAATCCAGTTTAGTAAAACTACACAAAATATAAATGACAGAACAATGCCAACCTGTTATAGTCAAACCAGGCTGCATAGCTAGGAATGACGATGTGCCGAGTTTGCTCTGGTAGATTCTCGTCGTGTGGTATTTCTGGCTCCCTGTTGACAGTCTCGTTAATCTTCTTTGTTTCTTTTGGTTCTGGTGGTTTCGAAACTTGAACTGTTGTTGCTGCTGTATCTTCAACGGTTGTACTACTAGTAGTAGTGTTTTCCTGCCCAAACAAAGAGATAACTTCAACCCTATATCACAGCTGAGTCTTTTGAGAAATGTAAGCAGAGAGAAGTAGCCTGAAATTATACAGAAAAGGGTCTAATGACTCATCGACAGACCAATAACATCTACATGGAATTTCTTCTGAATATTGCGTTGAACAACGGATTCATTTTGCTAGACGTTTTCGCCATACACTGATCACAGTAAGCGTAAGGAGTGAAGTAAGAAAAGGTTATAGAAAATGAGAAGACCAAAACACATCGTAGAAAATAAAAGTCACGAGAGCGACACCTTTTCTGCCACTCGTGTTATTGAAAAAGGCGTAAATTGTAAACAAACTCTTTTTGTCGCCAGAGTATTGACTTCTTTGTTTTCAACATGACATCGCTTGCATGAGAAACACAACTGCAGGTATAGAGCCATATACCCAGATACAGAGGAAACTTTGAAATTGCACTCATATTTCATTTTTTATTTCTTCCAACAACACCGAAAGTTTAGCACAGCGTAGAAAAATTTGGCGACATTTGCCTTACAGCCTTGAAATGTCTCTGCCACTTCCCTTCTTAAAGGAAGTCACTATAAGTATGGTGATTTCTTTAGGATTCTGTTTAGTATCTCTAAAAGGAACGTAGTGTTAGGGATTAGAGCATAACAAACTTTGATTGAGCCGAAAAGATGTTGCCTAGTGAAGAATCTGCGCATGTTGGATTAACTGCCACCTAACCCAAGATCTATTCCCTTTGATGACGGGGAGTCTATTAGCACAGTGCACCAGTAAATCGAATATATGACACGTCACATATAGCCTCCATAACAAACCAGCGTACAAAGCATACCTCGTTCTCCTTTTCTACTTTTTCTTCTATCTCTTTTTCTTTCTCCTTTTCCTTCTCCTCTTTTTCTTTCTCCTTTTCTTTCTCTTTCTCCGCTTTCTTTTCTGGGGAATTAAAATACACATACAATGAACTATACTTGAGCAAGGGATGTACATCATTGTTACACTACAACTACTTTAGAAACCACTTTTAGGACAACCCCAATAATTGTTGTTATAGAGGGCATGCCTAAAAACAATTTGTTTAAACCAATAATTAGTAAAATAGTTGATTGATTAATTACAAAAAACAAGTGCGTGACTGGGCGTGTTTTGGCTTTTATTCCTGCTTATCTATTGTCATGCGATTTCCTGTTTTGTTATAATTGCTACCTTCTACTTGTCAAACATAACGTGCTTTGTCTGTACGTAGCATGAATCTGCCGGTTCCTCATGATAAAACGTGACATTATGGTAGGGCACATAATTTTGTGTGTAGTCTCCTGCTAAGAATCACCATAAATTCGTTTTCTAATGAGAATACTCAATTTTAATGATTACCAAAACATGCTTTCCCATTGGATGGACTGTATGGAGTTAAAAGCATGGGACACAAAGACGTGGATCCAGTTGACAGGGGTACTACTACAACAGAAATGCTAAAGCATTGTTTACCTTTACTGCAATTCGAGTTTAGGTTTTCTATCTGTACTGTGGGGCTCTGAGTTTAGTTTAGCCAATTTTCAGTAGTGACCTGAAGACGTCTATTAGACGACACGCTGTCAATAAAGTTTCTATATTTGGCGTTTTACTTTTGATAACTTGTCGGTGGACTATTCACCTTTCATTCACTCCTGCTCTTCTTAACCCCTTTTTATTGTTAAATCTGTCAGTCCAATGTATTTTAAACACTTTCTTCAGAAACTACATTTCCGCTGATTTAAATTTTCCTTTGTGGAGATAGCCCCTTAGTGTCCCTTCTTCGCGACTACCGACATTACAGATTTAAGTTTAATTTTGATTATAAGGCCCCTACCCAGAGCACTTTTAAGCGCAAGGTAACGGTATTACATCGAAGCCTTAAAAGGTTATGGATCCTTAATTGTTATTCAAGGCCCTAGTAGTATACCGCTGGTCAAAGCTCCTTCCTTTAACTGTAATAGCTTGCACTGAAAATGAACTACACGTGCTTTCTCATAAGACGCTATGTTGACATGAGGCGTGATTTTGAAACCAAACGTTTGTTGTTTTATCACTTATGACTATTACGCTGACAGCGGATTTGAGTTGACAAAATATAGTCATGTAAAGCAGACACGAGGCATGAAGATAAATGTCAATGAGGGCTTAGAAATTTGATCCGGCACGAGGATGAGGTCACCTGTCCACGTCTTACAAATTATAGCTTACTCTAGGTATTGTTCATAGCCGGTGAGAGCAAACCACAGCGAATAATAATGAAACAATAGTTACTGGAGCTGAAATAGCTACTTTAAAGGAATCTCTTGTATCGCTCTTGGTTACTTAATAGTAGTGCTGGTGATTTGAATAGTAGGCGAAGAGCTGAATGGACACATTGCGGTTGTGCGTAAGTCTTATTCGTTGTTGGAGACTTTTTGATTGTGATTTGACACAAGACTGTCCACCTAAACATTTGACCTCACTATCAAATAGTAAGTCTACCTATTTCAAGATCTTTGTTATTTCCCAGTTTGTTTCAACATTTGAGGGGCAGACAGTAGCATGGACAGGGAGACTGGAGATGACAGCTTCCACCCTAACTTCATAAGAGAAATGGGTTTTGAACTCATTTTAAGTTATCATAAAATTTTGATCGACTAGACACTTCGGTCCAAGTCAGTACTGAATTTGACATTGCAGACACCGCCCAGCTCGAATAGCTTGTTAAAGTGTTTAAAATTGCAAATTCCGATTATAATATCATGGCAGTTAAATTTGGCTAGACGTTTGTTATATGTGTAAGTACTTTGTTTTACATAGGCCTATAGTTGTACTAAAAAGGTCGTTATTTTCTTTTGTACTTTATCCGTTTAATTTAGAACCAAGCATTGACAGAATGGGATATTTGTGATTTTTATGAAATTTAGTAATTTCAAGGATGGTATGGCTTTCAACAACTATCGTCCTCATCAGTTTGAAATGGATCGCCAAACCCGTGGGAATGGACTTCTATGAGCAACCTACGTGCACAGCCCCAGCCCTCAAACAGGTTATAAATTTGCTGGAAGTTCTATCCAGGCTCGAGAGGCCCGAGAAATCCCTTATTCTTACAACAGGCATATTTTTACAAATATATTTTTATTTTGTCCAAATTACCAATTTTAAAAACTGTTTTCGTATTTGATAACATCTACTGCTTCATTCCTCTTTCTATCTTAAATGTACTGCTGTATTCCCTTGACCAATTCCTTGCCTTCCATTTCATAATAGATCCTGGCAGCAAACTTGGCAAAATGTATGTCTCTTTCAGAAGAAAAGACTATTTGTACGAGATAGCACGAGATAGCTAAAATCGGCTCTCTGGACAGTTGTAGTGGAGTATATAGGCTTAAAGGTACAGACTAACAAAACAACAACGGCCAAATGAGGCAATATCAATCTTACATTACAAAAATGCCACCTAAAGCAATTGTGCTTGACTGAGTAAACCGCTAGACAATTTATTGCATGCAAGTCTTTTACTCCAAGCCAAAGTAGATAAGATAATATTGGTCATTGGCTCCAAAATAACCGATGTTGAGTTTATCACATTTTTATTCCATCGAGGTACCTGCATCCTCCTTGAATGGCATTTTACAAACGACTTTTCAGAAACAAGCTATGAATCCAAGATTTACAGTTAAACTCCCGGATTGAGGCTTCTTTGATGAAGATTAACCTCATTATACTCCCTTTAACATTGCATTTTTATTAGAACTACACGCAAAATCATAAGTTAAGCCCTGGCTGTCAGACCATTGACTGTCCAGAAGATGAGCATGACTGAGCTCTGACTTTAAACAATAGCTGCAAAGAAAAGCATGTCACTTGGGCAGCCATTGATAACAACACCCTTTTATTGTAGGAAGAAATATTATTCATTGCATTTCAAAAGAAAACACGGCATTAAAGGCTTAGCCCATAGGAATGTTATGTAGTCCTACATCAGGTTTCCTGACTAGCCAACCTTTGTAAGGTTTAAGACACAAAACACCTGATGCAATTAATTAACCTTGTCAAACGAAGAGTAAATGCATGTCATTTATTTCGTTTCAAAAATAGATAAGTAGCAATGATTTTAAATAGCTTAACCTTTGTTGACTCGAGTGTACTTAAATCTGTACCATAGTGCATATAAATTGTTTTCCTTAAACTTTTCACCAGTCACTGCTTACAGCAAGTTGTCTGGAGGCGGCAAAGAAAACGCTGCTTATAAATTGATAGAATTATCATATTCTTTATCTTGACGTGCTTCTTACCTCATACAGCTCTGTATCGCAATAGTGACAATTTTGTTCTAGGACTATAGACTAATGTAAATGTTTTATTTTTTGCCAATATGCAGTGAAATAACTACAGTTCAAGTTCTTAAAAGCTGTCAATGAGAGTGTATCAAAAAGAGTAGATAGATACAGCTGCTTTGATCAATCCAGTTACACTAAGTAAATTTTTGCTTTATAAATCTGCTTTTATTGACCCCTGACACCTACTTCACAACTTCGAGTCTCATTTTATGTGTTTAAATCTATTTCTTGCCACCTTCATACTTCCACATCCTATTATTAGGATAGATGACAGTACAAAATTTTAGAACCATGAATGACAGTAGGGTAAAAATGACCCTTCGTCTAGTAGGGGAATGACCTTTTGCTGACCTGTTTAGGTAACAGTAAGCACTGTCATTTCAGGTTGGAGAGAAAGTTTGGAACGCAGCTGTATTTCTTGGGCACACAACTGCCTCTTTTATTAACACTAAAGTCCTTTCTCCCCCCCCCCCCCCCCCTTACTTAAACATTTCGGTGCTCTAGTCGTATTAGTAAAGCATATTTAAGAAACAAGGCATATTTCCAAAATTTAGCATGGGAAAATTTGCGATTTATACCAGAAGTGTCGATACTTAACCGCAAAACAGAGCCTTTGTAAAATACTAGCAAAAAAAACGTTCTTAAGATCTAGACAAGTAATTCGAATAACGGAAAATTTTTCATGACTTCTGACAAATTATTATTTGGTTCTGTTACAGGAATTTTCCATTGCTACCGCACATTGCCCCCCACCAACCTCGACCCCCAAGGCACGCTCTGCAATGCTACTAGGATAATCCGTGACTGATAGGGAGCGCAATAATTAAATTGTATTAACGTGTAAGTTCTCAGAGGTAAGGATCTAGAGGAAAGTGGAGTTGTGCCCTCTATACCTACTAGATTACCACATACAACGTGTACTCTATGGTTTGAGCATTTGTGATGATAGACAGTCGGGAGTGTCCAAAAATCTAAGTACTGTTAGGCATGTCCCTTTCAAAGAACAGGTAACTGATCATTTAAAGCCATATGACCTGTTAGATTGACCATTGTTTGTTTGTATGACTGATCATTTAAGATATATTTTGTGATTGATCAGAATGATATGATGGTAGAACCGCTCTCGTCAATATTGGCATCTATTTCTCTTTTGAATGGTGGCATTTGCTTTGTTTACAACTATTGTGGTGGGAATGTGGTGACAATAAAGATATACTTATTTACACATCAAATACTATATTGAATGTAAACAACGTCAGAAATCAAAATATTTAGAGGAAATTCATGTAAATATCAACTTGGTGAATAGTCTTTGGATTCTGCCTAGTTTCTGGCAGTTTTCCGTGTATATCGAAAGTAATAGCACTGGAATATAATATGCCAAAAGTTAACGTATAGAGAATCTACTTCTCTTTAACTGGGTTGTATTAACCCGCGCTTCTAACAGTCCTGTCATTTGCGATAGGCTAAATGGTATTCACTCACAACTGTTGCAAAACAAACTTTATTAAGGGTTAGGGCAGAATAAACGAGGGTCCCCCCCAAATATCTGGATGACACTAGACTTTCCTCTTCGGTTTATTGTAAAGCTTGCAGTATTATTACCAGGTGCATAATTAGGGTCGCCATATTTCATTGACGTCAAAAACATTGACAATACATTGACATTAACATACATTGAGAACTGAGTCAGTGGCGAGTTAAGAGTGAGCTGGTGGGCGTGGGCGTGGCTGGCTGGCTGGCTGGCTGGCTTCACCACAGGGGCTCCTGATTAGGAGAGATTCTACCAAATGTTGAGAATTCGGCCCCCGCACGGAACGTTTTCGAAATTGGCTTATTTCAGACCCATTCTAACACCCATTTTAAACATTCCTGGATGTTATATTTGTTCAGTAATCTTCGTGGTAGTTACCACGAAGCCTTTAAGAGCGTGGGGTCTCGGGCACCTTGCTCGCTTTGCTGCCCTGAAACCTTTACTACACCTTATATCTTCGTAACATATATATATATATATACAGACATATATAAGTACAGAGGCTCATAGCCAAATCTTGGACTCGACAGCAGAGTGGATAAATGACCTGCTGAAAAATATGGAATCAACTATTGATTTATATGTAATTTGGGGGTTAAGAAGGAAAAAAGATAAAAACCTTGGAAAATGCACAATTTTTGCATTGTATTAAATAATTAACATATTGGTGTACTGAGACGAAAATTAAATGAAAACTGTCTTATACCAGTAATACACTAATACAGTGTTAAAGAACGGCCCAAAAGCAAATGTTGATATGAGCAGATATTGGTAACAAGTTTTACTATTGCAAAAGGTCAAAGACATTTAAATGAATTGGCTGATTATGAAGAAGGTTTATATATAAGGATAAATCATGGGTCTGCTTACATTGCAAGAAAACTTTGAAACCTTAAAGTTATTTATGCTTTGATCGTTTACATCAGTAGAAGCATCCATTTTAATATCCTTTCACAAGGTCGCTTTGCGAAGTAATTTGTCACTCGGCGAGCCTTACCAATAAATTTTCGAGCATTTCATGATAGTTGTAACTTATCTTTACAATACATCTACTTAGAATACACGATATGCAGCATGGAAAATTGTTTAAAGAGAAAACCGAGATAATTAGAGGTAGACGCTGCTTTATCTTAATTTTTGTAACTTAATAAATAAAGTGGCTCCCCTTCTTGGCGGAGACTGCGGGCAGACAATGTCAAACAGCTATGTTGCTAGACCAAGTCAAACTTTAACTTTAAAAAACTCTTTCAATGTAGCCATCGAAATACATTCTATTCTACCAACTTATGCTCGTATCTATTATTCATAAGGCCTACAAAGCTATCAAATTGAGTACAGAAAGCAGAGAGCCACAAACTCAATTGGATTAAGCTTTATTTATAAAGATCGATCAATAGCGCTGCTTTCTTTGCATTGCCGTTTATCGATTCAGTTTCACTGATATTTGGCGATTGGTAGAAGCTATATCTAATATTTGTACCCAAGAATGTTTTATCAGCGTTTATTCACGTTGAAAAGAACAGACACCATCTGCGTTCTATTTAATCATACCACCTTAGCCAGAAATCAAAGAAATACGGCATTTGTTCCGTCAGCACTGTTTCTTTGGTGACCTTTCCTCTAAATTCCCCTCCATCGTGTTTTAGCCAGCTCAAAAATCCTTGAACATGAAAGACCTCTCACCTATTAAAGCAGGATGCAACCTCTATCAACAGCTTCTGTATTCTAATTTAGCTTTTGATTGTTTGTTAGTGTTTTTAGCGTCTAATTGCACCACAGTATTTTCTCCAGTCTCCTGTGCAACCTGCACAAGACAATAACACGAAAAGCTGTCTAATTCAAAGAACGCTCAGTCGATTACAGCTGCTCTGTTCAATTCGTGATATTCTACACAAGTTAATGAGAGTAAATGCATGATGGCTTTTTCATAGAGATGTTTACCAAATCACGCTGGAATCTTCACTCGGTTGTTTTGTTTTCTTCTTTTATTTACAAAACAGCAGGAAACTGTTAGACAATTTTGTCTTCCAATCTTTTTTCCTGTCCGAATCAGTTTACAAGAGAGATGGTCAAAGATCATCATAATAAAATTGAGTTAAAAGTATTTTATGATAAAGGATTTATACAACCGCCAACCCACACGCGCTATAAACAATTAAAGTAAGTAATAACTCTAAATCAAAAGGAATTTTGTTACTTACAGCCATGGAATATCTCTACTCCACTTCCTCCTATTCAGACTATGAAGGCAGCAGTGATGACCTATCCCCGTGGTTGTTGGTATGCCACTTCCTGCAGAGGAGTAAAAATAAAACCCCACAGATGGATTACATAATTATATCATTCTCGGCTCGGAGAGCGTAACTGGCAGGGCTACTAGGTTAGACTGATGCCGTCAGAAATCTTAATATTTATAAATCGGTAAAAAAAAGTCGGTCACAAAATGATCTAGGGAAGAAAACGATTTTGTTTATTATGTTTGTTTATCACAGAAGTGACAGATTATGGACGACTTTTTGAAAAGGCACTAAAGAAAACTTGTCACCGCCATGGGCTCGAACTCGTGACCTATGCTGTCGCAGTATGTGCTCTACCAGCTTAGTTAGGTGACCTCCGATGTTGATACAATCATCCACAGGTGGACATCGACATCCAGCTCAAAGCAATTGGAGACCAGTCTCTCTCGGCCATATGCCATGACCAAGGAAGGACTGCCAGCCTGTTTGTCTGTCTGATCGCAGGGCCGCAAATTCAAACGTGCTGTCATATGGAATGAAACCGGAAGCTATCACAGTAACATTTGAATAGAACAAATCTGTTTATCGAATTCAAACATCTAATCAAAAGAATAATCGTTGCGCAAATATGCTACCTGTTGTTGGTAGCATCTGAAACTCTTTGATACCAAGAACTCCAATAATTCGTAATTCCTAAATAAATGCATCATGTCTATTTAATCATTATCAATACTGAAAAACCAAACCCAAATATGTGTGCGTGCAGGTTATTAACCAATATTTCCAATACTAATTGCTCCACTTCGTAAACAAATTAAAAGACAACTATCAACCGATTTCCTCAATGAATAATGAAAACGTACGCGTTTTAAATAAATTATAAGGCCAACTCACGCGTCGTAGTTCAGAAAACGAAGAAGACTCAGCGTTTGTACTCTTGTATGCCACTATCCTGCACCATAATGGTTTAACACTCAAACAGGTTTAACATATTCATATTTTAACACTTTCAATATGAAGTCCAAAACTGCACTGGGTGCAACCCCGGGGGCTCACAATACGAAGTTTTGAGTGTCCCTAACGCAACTGATCATACCCTGCAGGAAGTGATAAACTATTTAACGTACGATACTATTTAGAAGACCTTGTCAGTATGTATCTGGAAGTCTTTGCTTCATGTTCAGTTAAAGAGCGCGTCACAACTACTGTATTACCGAAAGTGATTTATCATTTATATGGAAGTTGACAAGGGGCTCGTAGAGACTATCTACTTATTGCTATTAATTGTAATGAAGGGCGCATGGTGGAAGTTAGAACGGCACTAATGTTGCTTGCCTCTTGAAAAGAGGTTCTTGTTTGTAGGGTGTCTACAGGAAGAACAATTATTCGCAGTAATTATCCAGGTTATGAATTATAGGAATAGAACGCTCGCGGGAAAAGAACGACAAATGTTGACAAACCTCCACACAACTGAAGGAAATCTTCCCATGGATCTGAATTTCGCACTGGCTCGGATGTCTTCATCAGGAACCCATGACGGTACCAAGTGCAGCTTTGGATAACTTGCACACACCCTACAAAATTAACACGATCAATTTTATAAGATCTTGCACAAGGAAAAGTAAGATTTCAAATTGCACATGCCATGAGTGCTAAAGTGGGTGTGGCAGAGCATCAGCACTTCTTGCCAACAAATTGCAAGGACAAATTGCAAGGACCTATATGCAAAGTGCTACAATCATTACCGGCAAAGGTTTAAGTACCATTACAGCTCACGCGATATCTGCCCAACTAGCAAGTCGTTACTTAAAAAGATTAGTGGCAAGCCACTGTCTGTGAAACTATGTTTTAATGGCACTGAGACACAAACCTAAAATGATGCAAATAACCAGAATCTACGTGTCAACCAAACTCAAGGGCACACTTACTCAACGTCTTCCATACATGTAACACAATTAAATACAAACATCACTTTGGGCTACAATAGTTGAATGTCAGTGCTATTCAAATACTCAACTACAACACAGAAATGATTAAGAGGACGTATCGCCGTTTGAATGGTTCATTTACTATGTTAAGTTTTGTTTGCCGACGTAATCTTATCGCAAATAAAGCTTTTGGATTATTCTGCGAGGGGTTCTCAAAACCTTAATTTCATTTCGGAAAATAACGTGAAACATCGCAAAGACTGCATTACATTTACGAACATATATACTTCCCTAGTACGCAATTTTACCTCATTGCTATCTCATTTAACGCAGATTTTTGTCATGACCCATTTGCCTTCCCCAAGCTCCATTTCACCACTGGCAACACGCAAACAAAACCTTAAGGATCAAGATATTCTACTTAACTCTACTTTCCCAAGGCTTCCATGATACTCTGAGGCCATCATCCTTAATACTACACGTAGCAACTGCCTTGTCGTGTATCCTATAAACTGAGCTGATGCTGTCAGCCCTAGCCAAGCACCACACACCACAATTACTCTATGCATACAACTTTCTTTCAAGAAATCGATCCTCTAACTGCCACGAACTACGTTAGGTCTTCATTCCTCTACTTAGGGAGAAATTTCGACTTTGGTTCTCTTAGTTCGATTCTTTGCTCAAACGTCAACCTGCAAATAGTGTTAGTTGCGCTGGGAAAATCTGATGACTAAATCCCTAGGCAAGAGTAAATTTGAATCGACAAACGAATTAGCAACTATACATGACTACTGCCGGCTGCTTTACGTCAAAAATTGACAGTTGTGGTACCTCATTCTTTCAGTACACTCGAAATGCCATACGTTGAGCTTTGCTACTATACTCACACCTATGATCTTCAATGTCCTAAATCCTAAATAACATCCAACTTCAGCTGTGTAAAATAGCTGCAGAGTACAAATAAGAACAGGACTTCAACAGTGAAAGTAAGGGAGTTACAACGCACTTACTCAAACTGGGTATTGATCTCTGTCACCTTCCATATCTGTGATGTGTCAAAGCCCATTCGATTCTTTTCTGTCAACAGGTCATAAATCTCCGAAAA
>JAAAKM020006971.1:94036902-94056703 GCA_010016025.2 Alatinidae sp. Z8VKAUB7J3
CTTTCACCGCTCTCACATACAGAATGGAAAATAATTTGGGGCCTTTGTGGTCAATATTCATTTTATGAAGTGCATACTTACAGAGCGGCATGTAATTAATAGGGTCCAGTTATCAACTTAGCTAGTGGAGACGTGTGGTTTACCACATTCTTTAGCTCGACTTCGAAAGATAAGGTCAATGGACTTCAAATGCATAATCATCAAAACTTGTAGTGTGCGCCATTACCCGATTATATGATTACTTATATAAAGTTGTTACGGAAGTTGAACGAAAGTGTTTGAACACTTGTAAAGACGTCTGGGAAATCCAGGGTGCAAACAACTGGCGTACATTGTCTCCCTTCCACTCCCAACAAATTAGATGACGTCTTGATGATGTCTATAAATAACGAATGATCATGCAAATTAGCTTAGATGGACCATATTAAAATTTATAGACGCAAGGATCACGTTCCACGTATAGACCACTTGCCATCAATTCCATAGGACAGGGTTTGATTCCAAGAAAGATCATTAGTGACGTCACGAATGGACATCGGGTCTTAAGGTGCCAGCTCTAAGAAAGTTTTATGTACGTATACACTGCCTTATCCCCTATCAGAGGGTGTTCTTTCCATGATCCATGAGAGGCGGTCCTACCGGGTGGCTTAGCGTGCCCTCATGGTTTGCTTAAATTGAGAGGCGTTTTTCTTGAAGACCCCAGCAGGCTTTTGCTTATAAAACCGCTCGTCAGGGATCTTTGACTGACAGAACAACATCTCCTAGGCCTTTTCATGATACATTTTAAAGTACAGATTGTGTGATGCTGATGTCATACTATTAAACTCAAAAACGTCATACCAACCTGTTCATCGCTCTTCGCAATTTTTAATTTCCTTTTCCCTGTGTCTCCTATCTGTCCATACAGACAAACATTCAAGTTTGTAATATCAGATAATGATTTTTCTTCTTCAGTAACAAAGTTGAGATGATATTGCATCACTATGGAAATAGAGAAATAAATAAAAGGGTTTGGAGCTTTTCTATACCGTTTCCTTGTCTGAGTGAACGCCTCCTTCGCAGAAGCAAAAAATGGTGCTTTGTCTCGCAAGAAACATTTTTGAGGAAAGAGTAGTTAATTAGCATTTTCCCACTATCAGATCAATCTCTCATTATCTCTTTATAGTATAACACGAATCTTTTCTTGATCTCTCACATTCCATACATATCCTTGGACATATAACAGGTTGGGAAGAGATAAATGATTCTTTGGACGTGGATAAAGCGTATTTAAGGTGAAGGCTGTAGTTAAAGATTGCTTCAAAATGCCCCTATGGCTTCACCCTGAAAGTTAAAACTTATAAGAAGACTATACTTAAAGCTGTAATACCTGGTAAAGGATCCCTTTCTTTTAGTGATGTAGGCAATTCAACACAGTCTTGGTGACTAGCATTGCTGCTTGATAGGGAAATCCCAACATTCCATTCGAACTTCTGTTCATTTTGTTCTGAACCTTGCTGTAGTGATAGCTGGCAAGTAAAACATTGATCCAAAGTAAGAAAGACAAGGTGCAGGAATAAACGGGTCAAGTTGGTTGCTATAGAAATCTTAGATTAATACGACCCTGACACACGCAAACACTGTTATTAGATGGAAAACTACTATCTTAGTTGCTTGATACCTGTTTCACACTTTCATCTTTATGCTCTACAGTAAAAATCCAGAAAAATGGTAAAATTATTTGAAACTGCTGCCTGAACAATAACGTTTTAATGATAGCCTTTATGGGTATTTGTTGACCTGATAAGTTAAGTCTCAACATTTTGAAATCTTGCTTGCAACTTCGATTATGTCGTTTATAATGCGTTCTTTAAGCACCAGGAACACCGGGGTTCCGAATAACTTACGTCAAACAAACACTTAAAAAGGTTACGAAACATCCCATGAGTCTTATAGGTATGTACGTGTGTAAAGTGACGTTCGAAGTCGTGTGCCTTATATAATGCATATTTTTACTACTCCATTTCCTGTACTCAAGCAGTGTAAAATGTTAGAAGTGTCAAACTAGACAACTTCTAACATGTACCTAATCACAGAGTAGATACCCACAACATTATAATCAAAAACATTCTCCATATAGCGTACCTAACATATCTAATGGAACACTGGTGTAGCGTAGTGCAGTGCTTACAAATTAAGAAGCCAGGTATCTTGCAAAATTAAGAATTTCTGCAGTTTGTTGGACCCTTTATTTGCAACTGTTAGGTCATTGGCGAGAGCGTAACTTTCAATATATTGAAATATTCCACATAAAATACAAATGTGCATGTGTGCAAATAAAGTATGTATAAAGACACATGTAGCAAAAGTTTTATATTTATGTACAATGTATTCCGTTTAGAAAAGAAATCTGCCATTGCTTGATCAACAGTCTATGGGCGTGTTGCCTTTTTACAAACAAAGGTTGCTCTAGGCTGAAGCACATAGTCAGCTTTCGTGTTAAAGTTATGTTGTGCAGTGAGGTTAATCTGCATTTTATTTCAACTAAGTATTAACATTCAAGCTGGTAACTGACCTTTTCAAGAGACCAACTTTCCCCTTCGTCATCTTCGAGGGAAAGTCGAAGTTTGAATATATATCCGAGCTCTTGCAAAGAAACCTTTGGAAGTGAAAGAACTGACTATGAGATAACTGACATGTCTTCAGGGGGAAAGATCGCCATTTTAAATTGTCAATAAAAACAAATAATTGGACATATATGCGACTCAAAGGGAATTTCCTAGCGATTTAACAATTGCATGTCGTTGCATTATTTAAAAAATGCTCCAAAGGTGTTCAAATTGTTTAAATGTGCTCTTGTCGTTTCTCTTGAAATAAATTTCGGGTGGTTGACAAACAGGAATGGAGAGAAAATGAATTACTTTGGCGGTGGGCCAGCTAATGGTACAGGATGTGCACGTGGCTTGACAAATACTTGTGTTCGAAAGAGATATACATGCAATTGCGATTCTAATTGGCACAAAGAACTAATCGACAATGGATTCATTACCTCATCCATAAATCTTGGAGATACCGGACTTGATTTCGAGCACACTACGTTTAGAATAGGGTTCTTAGTGTGCTACAACTGACTATTGGTAAGGTGCCATTCAATAATTACGTAACGCTAAAAATCACCTTTTTTCATCCCCACCCACCCATCTGTAACGCACCGTAACGGGCGGCATAATCTCACTGATCACCATTAAGTAAGTGTCTGAAAAACAACCTCCATATTTCAAAGAAGCCAAAAGTTATCTTGAACGTTATGATAAATCCTACCATAAATCACGTTTTTGAATAAGGAATATAAAAACAAAGGAAATGACACATAATTTGAGAGACATATTGGTATGTATTTTTCTTAGCTTTCGATGCTAATCATCTACGGAGAAATTTTACAATGCCACTAACAACAACGTTTTTAAGAAGATAGAATGACAAAATAAAGGGGGTGTTATGAAAACAATTACAAAACAAAGAAGGAAAAAATACAATGAAAGTGCGAGGTAATTAAAGAGAAGGTGACATTAAGTGCATTAAAACAGTAGCGGAGGTCGTGAAGAGATCTTACAGTTTAAAGAAGGTGTTAATTTAGAAATAAGGAGTTCTTAATGTGCTACAACTGGTAATTGGTAACGGGTCATTCCACGTAACGTTAAAAATGGACTATTTCAGCCCCATCGATCCATCTGTAACGCACCGTAATAGATAGCATAATCTCACCCATTAGCGTTACGTAACAGTCTCAAAAGCAACCCACGTATTTCAAAGAGGAGACCGGACCTGAAAGTTATCATCAACATTATCATAAACCCTTGCCCTTATCATAGATCGTAGTATATAGAAAAAGAGCTTGTCGAGTTTTTTTCACCCCGGATCACTTCATAAAAATATCTTTCGCAGTCTCCGTTCAAACGTATTCCAACAAACATAAACGTAACACGCGCTGATATTCGATGGAGTACATTCAAAAATTGAATAGGGAATATGTAAGCATTCGATTTATATGTACTTAATCTAATTAATCTCTTAGAGGATCGTAGATTTTAGTTTGATAATACGGAAACATTGAGATATATTTTTTTTCAAGGGCGTTACGTAATTTATCGCTTCAAGCCCCATTTACCCATGCTGAAATTAGTGTAACGGTGAGTAACAAAATCAGTGTTTGTTTTACAAATGAGAACAATGTCTTCAACTGTCACTGTTACTTTGAAGCCCTGCACAAACCGGCTCGACTTTCAACTAGACTTCACACGACTTTTGTCGAATCAAACGTCGAGCCCGTTTGTACACCTTGTATAGAGACGTCCAGTGAAGTTTGAACATGTTTAAATTTGTTGAGCGGATCCACTCTGCAAATCTATTGATCTAAGTTTGGTATAGCGTTGTCGAGCCCATTTGTACACCTACTCGACAAATGTTGAGTACAAGCATGTTCAGTTAACCTATGAGAACTCAAAATTGCATTTTCTCGCCAGACAAGAAAAGAACGTGAAGTCCTGTGAAGATGTTTAAAGTCCAGTGAAAAGTCGAGGAAAAAATTGAGCCCGCTTGTACACCCAATGCTCGACATGGCTCGACTTGCTTAGACGTGGGTATACAATGTTCTACAAAGTCGTTTGAAGTCTAGTTGAAAGTGGAGCCCGTTTGTACCGGGCTTAACTCTTCCTAGCACAGGCTTAAGGTAGCATAAAGGGAGAAGGTTTGGGGTAGTCGTCACGCGGCCATTTTAACGTGTATAACTGCTGTTAGACTTTCTTAGATCCCTTGATATCAAAGAAGCAAACACTTTTAGGCCTTAAATGTTGATTTTAGAGGTTTTTTATTATGCACATCATGATTAAAAAGGTGTTTTAATTGGCATGATAAAGAAAATAATGTAATCCAAGAGTGTTATGGTAATGGTACTTCAATTTTTTTCGTATCACAAAACTTACCTCAAGGCAATTTTTGGCCTGAAGATCAATGTACCATTCTTACAACTTGACACACTCAGGTATTCGTAACAAACATATTTTGGAACAATGATGAACATGAAAGTCTAAAGAGTCTTAGCTAAACAACTTCAAAGAAAAGATGTGTACAATGTCTTATGAAATAAACACTTTTTAACAATTAGATATGGTTATGCCTAATTTAAACACCTTTTAGCTATATCGATGCATATAAGACCGTTTTTATTTATTGTGCTTGATTTTCAGGTATTAATATATCAAAGCGTAAGAAATCAGAATATGACGTCATTAATAGTAAAAACTACAGCTGATGTGTTCTAGTTATCAACAAAAAGCTATTTATTAGCAATAATATACGTTAAATATATTTAACATTTGGTTTTAGAGGATTAGCCAAAATCATGAAAAATGTGTCGAGCTATAGCCCTTTGAAAATTTTGGCCATATACTGTATGGTCAACTTTTTATGAAGGTTACATGACCGGTCCGACTGCAGCGACGATCAAATGTTTTTATCAAACCTTTTCTAAATAAAGTAAGGAAAATCAGAAAAAACCCTGTAATTGATCTTTTTAGAGTTTTTGCACTATGTTCTCAGCCGTCGTGCTACTATCAACTAGCTACCGCAACGTCTTTTTTATCAAACAAGCCTCTCTTTAGTATCAAATCTTTTAGTGTCCATTTGACCTTCAGAGTTACAAGTTAACGTAATAAGTCGAAGAACGTCCAACACTTAGAAACGATAGATAACCTAAAGGAAATGCAACTTATATTCTTCAATGAATCCGATAGCGCACTATTATTATCAATCTACTGTTGTTCTTCTTTAAGTAAAAAATATTGTTGTTCAGACGTAATGGCCGTGTATTCAAGTCTACAAATCCCCGTGATTCTGATTCAGCCTGCTTAAGTCATGCCTGTTTAACTAGGGTACAAGAAATTGTAGACCCCCCCCCCCTCCATGTGGAAAAGGTTGCCTTCCCCTCTTGTAGATAGATACTTAATTTGTAAGGTTATGGAGCATATCGAAAGTAGCACAGCCGTAGGCTAACTGAAGGCTGTGTTGTGGTTGGCCAGCAGTCTACTGGTTTTAAAAGACTGAATTAGTAAAATCAACGACACTGTTTATTCATAATAGCAAAATGCGGGAATTACGGATGGATAAGTTGATACGTTGTGGAATAAGTGAAAGTAGCCTCTCAGCTCGCATGCATGTTAAACTGTTAATGCCAGCACATTATTCACATTTATCTAGCGAAAACAAATATAAGGAATCAGTTTTTGTTTTTTATGGAATGAAAAGTACTGAAAGTGAACTTATAAGTGGTTATGGCTTATTTCATCGCTTAGTAAGAGAATCTAAAATATTATTCATTATATATAGAAAGCAAAAAGTGTTTTACATTGTAGCTGGAGTAATCAATTGTCATTGTATCGTTAGTCTGCTAATGGTATATGGTATTAATCCGTAGCCTTTTCGTCCCTCGGACCCCTTTCTACATCTTGCCGACCCACTTTAGCGGGCTAAATTATACTCATGAAACAATGGGCTTATCAATGCAATATTCAGTCGATATCAGGCAAGAAATCAAGAAGAACTTACAATAAGCAAATTTATAAATCTGAAAATGTGAGGGGACATAAACCCCCTCGCACCGCTAGAGAAATTCACGCTCAGTCTAAAATCCCTGGCGCCGCTTCTGCTGCATCTTATTCTAAATATTTGTCTACCACTTGTTAATTTAATTTGGAAGTTTCTATTTATGGAAGTCTCCTGATTTCCAAATACCCTACTAAACCACATGCTGGAACGGCATTGGTTACGCGGTGGCAACGTGATGCCCAGTACAATACTTCCTACGAGACGCCGAAAATATTTTAACAGATTTAGAGTTATCAACTGCAAAGGATTGCCCCGACCGAATGTATTTGTAAGTTACTTGGATGTATCAAAAATCTTTAACAAATCTTGCACTATACCTTCGCTAGTACAGACATTTTGCAGCGGCATTAAGAAAACACTGTGTTAAGAATGTCGTTGCCACCACGTAACCAAGGTCGTTATGGCCTAACAAACGTTTCCTGTTTAGTCGCGTATTTTAAACTGACTTTGAATAGCCCAGTCTCGGCATACTCTCTTATAGAGTTTTAGCGCACTTACCTGTTACCATTATAGGGTACGGGGTTCATGTATAACCTACATAGGCTTCTAGGCGCAATGGTAGTGGCAAAGCTGTTAAGTCCGCGGCAGCAAAACTGGAATGAACAAAATCACTACCAACAGCTTTGTAGTTGGAGTCGAATTGAAAAGTGTGTCTTTTGATTTACAATATCGAATAGTTATATATACAGTTTAGAATAATCGAATATTATCATAATTACAAATAGAAAGAGAGGGGAAATCTCTGTTGCACATTGGTTACATCATTATTACTCTAGATTATGCAAGATTCACCACACCGTCTTCTTCACTATAACGCACCTTTATTGTAATTTATTTTCTTTGTTTCGTAACGTATTCCCACTAAACCCTTTTCGGAACACCGTGAACGTTTCTCTTCTTTTAAGCACGCTTTTCCGCATGATCGTTAAATTTTCAAAGTAGATGATGAAAGATGGCCGTAAAAGCTATGAAAAAAATATGACCGAGACTCCCTCAAATTACGTGTTATTTCCTGAGTCTTTTATATTCCTAATTTGTACAATATTAAGTAATCAAAGACAAATCTGACTAAAAAACAGTTTTCATAAATGTCTAAACCAAATTATGATTTGAATATCAAACTTCTAGCATCGTTTCGATAATCCCATGTGAAAAACAAGACGGGATAACCATAATTAGTCTGATATGGAACACTATAGGCCTACGTATCTTTAAGGGTTTAAGTCGATCTATGAATACGTTAAGTGTAAATTTCAAAAACACCAGCTAATCGTAAAATAACTTAATTAGGTCATTATATTTTAAATAAAAAATATTTGGTAGATACTTTGAACGTAAAGGGAATGGCATTTAATTATTTGATCTTTTATTAAACTTTCTTGTCGCCTTAAAGAATAACCTGTTAGATTTATGAGTTAGATAAAATGGTAATGACACTCTCAGAGATATGCAAAGGCAATTTGCACAGAGATAAAACTGACGGCTTCAAAATTAAATCAGCCCGTCATTCATGGTTGTTGAATGCTTAAACTTAATTAATACCCTCCAGGTTGTCATATCTCTTAATGCATGAAAAGCAATAACAAATAACTTTCAATAGCAAATGCCCGAAAACTTACCAAACATATCAACCATCATTAATCGAATCCTTTGTTGGCTTTGCATCGAAATTCGGAAAACGGTATACACAGTAAGCAACAGTAATGAAGGAAAATAGCAGGTGGCAGGAGTAGGTGTTATTTAAATGTTAAGAAAAGCTTAGAAGGGCCTTCGTAACCTTGTAGAAGTAGTATAATTACCCAGTCAATAATCGTTGTATCAGGAAAGTACTATTGTGTGAGATCGCGAACGCATTTCTATAAGTAGTCTCTTTTGGTTACGTGGATTACGATATTATATGTTGGTGTTTCCAACCTACTCATGATGGAGCCCCTAAGGCACATCATAAGCGCCCCTGAACAGTCTTACAAAATAGTTTACGCCTTAAACGTTCGTAGTGAAGGGACCATTAGGGGTGAAACTCGTTTTGATAAAATTCCATGTTATTTCAAAATATTGTGAAAGAACTTTTCCGATTCAATTGTTATTGCTAGCGTTGCGTTCATTGTCTAGGTTATGGTAAACATATAAACACAAAAATGTCAATATCAATGTTCTCTCATACTATAATGTATGGCAAATCATAATAATCATTGATAGCTGATTATAATATTCAATTTCCAGGAATTAATAACTGCCCCTGACAGCTCATTGGCACTCCCTGACGGGCAAAACTGACTTCGGGTCTGACGTCATGAGCTTGGTATTGTTTGATCTGCAAATCAAGATTACTAAACACCTTAAGTAAAGGTATGTAATTTTTGAAAAAACTAAAAATTATAGATACAAAATGCAACCCAGTATTTGTAATCTAACAAATATCACCGCGTCTTTAACACTGCCCATTGAATGTTAATAACGCATTGGGGGGATGGGGGAGGTGTAAGCCAATTTGAGAATCATGATTCAACGTGGGCAAATGGTGTTAATGAACGTGTAAGCCATCATGTAAGTAAGCATCAGCACAATATTACGCCCTTGTTGGTTTATGATAACAAATATCTTGGCCAATTAACTACTACTTGGCCAGTCTACTTGACCACTACAAGGTAGTTCCCAAGATAGCCTGAAAATGTGAGAAACCGAGTTCGCAAAATAACAGCGACTAACGACATGATAAACTCTACCATCTGTGCAAAATATTGTAATTTTAATTCTTTTTAGTATTAAACTTGTTGCCCAATATCATGTATCGAATATAACGTAGAAAATAGCAAACGGTCTGTAGAGCAGAGATGTAGGGCATTCATCAGAAAGTGGTGAAGACTTCCAGCGAAAATCAACAACACTACCATTTATGGACGACACAACCAGTCAAATGAGCCAACAACTTCTATAGTACACGAGTTTAATACTGTAAAAGTGAGAATAATAATGACGTTGAGATATTCAGAAGATGGCAAGACTAAGGAAAATTCACCACTAACACTACCTTTCTCCATATGGAAAGCAGTGGTTGAAGTAGATGCGCCAATAAGCGAGTTGAAAGACCAGGAAATTTAATCCTATTGCAACTGCAAAGCAAATAACGGCCAAATGGAATGTACCTCGGCTATTGGCATTCATTTATCTCAACCACCCTGACTGTGGCAAGGCCTATAATTCAAACTGGTTCCGCATACTCGCAAGTGCTTGATCACCTTTTCAATGTAGAAGTCTTCATAAAAACATGGATTCGCCATACAGACAAATGGAATTTGTGTTTTTGCTAAAAATATTTTTATTTGTTGCCTTCAAGAGCGCTTGATGTCCTTCGTATCTCCTCTTGGTCTTGGCAGTCTTCTGTCACCTTGACAAAAAGTTCCAAATGTAAATTCAAAACTAAAGCCAAACCCTTATCAGAGAAATAACGCCTACAAAATAAATGTCATGTACAGAAATAATACAGATAATCATTTATCTGACGGAAATACTTCCCACCAAAAATACGAAGATCGAAGATGAACAAATCACAGACAATTCCAACGATCCAACCATCATTTGGTATTTCATCAGTTATAACACAACGAAATTCGACGATAACCTGTAGTGAAACCTAAGCAACTACTTCAGCAACTCCAGGCCGGATTTTTGAAAATTGCTAAGCAACTCGAGGCCTGACCCCGAAAATGGAGTTGCTTATAATAAAAAACGCGTAAAAGGGAGCACTTTTGAGACGGATTCTTTTAACACAGGCACAGTAGAAGGGCAATTTCAAAGAATATTCTAACATGTTTAAAGAGAGCTCTATCTTCAATAAATTCTATTACTAACAATAAAAGAAAATGCATCTAACCTACATTCAAGATATTCTACAATAAAATACTTTGACATGCAATGCTAAGTCACCTATGTATGTTGGGAACAGAGTTTTAACATTGTCTTGGTCAGACCAGAAACACAGTGGACACGTGAGTAGCCTCACCTTTCTCAAAGGATAAATCATCCTTTTGTGAGACCATAGATTATCGATATTTTGATTGTTATTATTTATGGTTCTTCCCTCGCAACTGACATAGCCAAAAAAACCGAACTATTCACTTTTATTAAGTTCGTATGGTCAATTCAAAGTGACTTAACACATCTACCATGTGTAAATAAATGGCAATTTTAATTCACAATACCATCGTCAATGACCACATATCTAAATTTCCACCACGTTCATCTATCATGTATTCCATAGAAAAATCACTTAAAACCACTGACGGTGATAAAATCATAAGGATATTAAAGTAATTACATTATTAACCGTTGAATCATTTGAGATGCATTCCTTCATTAGGGTATTAGTTATATCCAAACTGCTGTTTTATACTTACAAGAAGTGTTAGTAACCTCCTTTACTTTCCAAGGCAAATGAGTAGAAAGCGCACGCATGCGTTAAAAGAACAACACTAATGCACATCTTTGCGGCTTTGCATAGGCAATGTTCACAAAATCAGGAATCGTTCTCATGCGTACCATATACCCTCCTTGCCTTACGGAAACATTAAGTGCGAAAATAAGTTAAAGTACATATATCAAGTGACGCTAACCGATAAGCTAAGGCCTGGTAATAACTTCACGTGAAAAACACATTCCTACACTAACCTATCTCATTTAAAATTTCCTTTGCAGGACGGCAAATATATATTTCGGTTATTGCAGCTTCTCTTTAGTACCTCCATATCAACCACGAAAAAAAGAGTAAAATACACCAGCTTGAGCACCGTGTTGCTTCCAAACTTAGTATGAGCTACCTTTGACCGATTTAGTTAACACTGTACCTGTTTTACGTCTCAATCGAGTCTAGTGTTACGATAAGAGCTTTATTAATATAGATATCGCTGATTAAAAATAAACATGATACCGTAGCAGATAAGGTGGTGAAAATGAAGGCAAACCAATTCGAATAGCAGTAAAACGAGAAACAGCGTGTGATTGGTAAGCTTACCGGCTAAATACTAAGTATTCCCTATACACTGAACAAAGAAATGACCTTATTATGCAACTTACAACACTTCTGTATAACTATGTTAGCGCGCATGTACATCGCTCCGTGAATCAAAAATCTGCATCATTGCCTAATGTCATGATTTGATTCTACTTAAATCATCTGAAGCTGTAGTATTTTGTGTCGGTCATTTCTCCTCAGTAAACGAGGGAATATAAACATGAAAATACAATTTGTTAACGCAAATAGTTCAATGTACTTTAAAAATGATGGTGGTATCCCTAGGCACCTAGCAAGCCAAGCCCTTTTATAATAACCAGAAAGTATACCTAACATTTCATTGGTGTGACTAACAAAAACAATATGAGTGGATGGGAAAGCAAAAAGATTTGAAGTAAATTTTTCATTAAAAATGAATAGAAAAACCTTAGCAATACAAAGAACGGCAACACAATTTTGAGAGCTCGGCCCATTGGCCACCTCAGTCACATTTGTCACTCTTTTGCTGAAATTGTGAAGAAAAACTCAAGATGAGATATCCCCCTTATACAAATAATAATAAAGCATTGTAAACATTTGTTTGGATTTATCATAAAACCCTGGGTTGCCCCTTTCACTACATCCTGTTACAATTGCCATACGGCCCTTTATTGTAGGCATTGACTTGACTGATCATCTTTTGACATTCCTCAGAAATTATGAACATGCAGGTTTACAACTGCTGTCATATCCTCAAGATCCGACTGATCTTTCACTTCCCTGCTTCCTGATTCAGAGGCATCAAACACAAATCAGTATAGCACTGCTTCTACGTACGGTCTAATAAAGGTTTTCCTTTTATGTTAGCTACAACGTCTTAATAAGAATAAAAAAGTTTCCATTTAGTTTTAATTAGAAGTACTCCTAGATAGTATCTCTAAATGTTAAACAAGCATGTGAGTACTTTAATCAATTGTAAATGGCAATTATACGCTATCCCACAATTTAGTATATTTGGTAATCATTGCTATTCAATGGGACTCCTCTAAAAAACTTGACGATTTTGTGGCAATAAAGCACTATTACATACTATTAGTATGCCTCTAATAAAAAATCTCATCAACCAGAGCTTAATCTTTTACTTACTGAAATTTAAAATTACCCATTATCAATCAACGCCATTTTTTGCTATCTGCCAATTCTACTTTCATAGTTCATTAAGCTCTTCGAAGAATATTTACAAGTGCTACTTCTGGCACTAAGTAGAATTAGAAGACTATCTACATCGTGAGGTTTGGCGATGAACACCAATAACAATACCGATTTAATAGGATACTATTTATGTAATGTTGAACGATTGTCAGACGTGAATATCTTTCAGCTTGAGTGCAAAGCATACGCTGCCTTAACTATGTCTTCAAGTATATCTATCTCCTTTTGCAGTCCTTCATTCTTCTTAATGAGGTCTGCTGTTTGCAAGGTGATATCCAAGAGGCCTGCTTTCTCCAATGCCACCATGGTATTGACGTAGCGGTTATCCGGCGGCTTTTTGGAGTCTAGCGAATTTCCCTGCGCTGCATGAGACGATGGACGACTTTCCGCTTCCTGAGGAATGTTCTCTTCTGGGCTATTCAGTTGCTGGCTTGACGCTAAGTGAAAAGAAATGCATTCATTTGTTACTACCTTAAAATACGACAACAGAAGAAAAAGAAAGAGCCACCCCGTCTCGAATGTATGATTCACAAAAGTGGTCTCGTGCAATCGAAAAACATCTAATAAATTGTTAATTTAAGGGCAGTTGGGATCATATAGCTGTTACATAGATTCGTTTCCATTGAGCATTCGAATGACCAAGGTTTTTTGAAAAGCTATCTCGAGTTTCGAAAATTTCAATAACATACACATGACTTTGTATATTGTTTAGCTTTGCAGAATGTATTTCCACCAGAATTTATTAACGACGTAATAGTCACATTAAAGGAAGCACAATCTGCTTGTAAACTCGTGCTATTATTCATGACTGCCAATCTCATTCTTACCTGCTAAATATCTGGCCACCCCAACCGGCAATGTCGTCGGGAGCATTTTCTCCTTAAAGTTCACTATTTGACAGTACTCAATAGTAAATCTGGTAATATTTGCCAAAATTAACCTGTTAGCGCTATATCAAAGGAAGATGACGAAGAAGAAAACATTGAGCAACAATCATATCTGCACGGGAAGGCGTGGAGTATTCCTCTAGTTATGTATGTTTAAACGTACGTTTTCCAGGCTAGGCAAAGTTAATAGAAAGGTTAACAGCAGCATCGACCTGCTACAAGGCGCCAATTTTATTGAGCAAGACAGTAATTGGTAGAACACTTTACAGTATCTTGGGCAGCGGGAAAGTAGAAATCTGATGTTATAATGCGTCCGGACATGACACTTTCAAATCAGTTTCCCAAAAATACAACGAGAACATTTTGGCAAGGTAAAATTTAGATTCCGGTACAAAAACAAACATGGAATAAGATGGAGCTGGAGGAGCTGAAGGCCAGCAAGGGGAGGAGACGGAGTGAGAGCAGCAGGAAGATTATGAGACGAAGGAGGAGCGAGAGTAGAAAGAGGTGCAAGGGCAGAAGGAGGTGCAAGAGCTAAAGGAGGAGCAAAATCAAAGGAGGAGCAAAATCAAAGGAGGAGCAAGAAGTGCAGCACGCAGAGAAAATGAGAACAAATGACGAGAACGACAAAGGAGAACACAAAGTTGAAAATGAAAGATAAGCAGAATGAAACGACGGAGAGAAAATGGCGACTAATGCGGTAGCTTCTCTTACTACAAAGAGTCTGCTTGCTGGAAATAGGGCAGAATTTTTTACCATATGTACGATATAAAGGTTTTAAACTGAAATCAGGGGGCGTGTGTTCAGGAGAAGCTGAACAGCATGTTAATGATAAAGAGTTTATCAATCTACCTTGTTTTGGCTGCTCTTGTTGAGACTGTCGACTGACGTGTCGGCCGACATAAACGTTCTTGCCTTCCATATCCATTGAGTTGCACTGGATGTTGTTTTGTAACCAATCTGACTTCTGACCTTTAGAATACCGATCTGGCATTGGGGACCCTTGACTCGATGCAGGAAAATACATTAGGCTGGATTCATGACTACTGCCCGAAGCCTGTACGGCAGAAAGTAGAGTGAATATACGAGAAATCAATAATTTCAGAATAACTTGTACAGTCGACAAAACTGCTCAATTTCAAGCCCCACTGTGCTTAAGAAGAGCAATATCATTTGGGTTAATAAAAGTTGATCACGTACCCCTCCTTGAATTGTGTTGATGTCATAAATTTATGATCCAATTGTTCTCTTCTACGGTATTGGCTCCTGTTGTTATTATCCATTTCCACAACTCATCCACAACAGACCCTCGTACGGGAAAAACACCTTCCTCAAGTGGGTGGTATGCTTGGAAACAGGAGCTTCTTTGCCAATTTTCCTTTTCGAGGGGAGCCCAACAGAAAACATGACAAATGTTTAAGCTGAACAAATGGAGTCTGACATCACATCAAAAAAATTATTATGCCTGTAAAAACTTTTATATCCCTTTTATATGATGAGAATAATAAAAACTACTATTATTATGAGAACAGATTTATAAAGAATTTTCTTATATTCCTATATACACGGATATATAGAGATTTAAGATGTAACACTGGCACAAAGTATACTGTAACTGCATAACAGAGTCAAAATACAATCTAACAAATACACAAAATCATGCAAATTTAAAGTAAAATCCAAACAATGTTCTGAAAAAAGGGCATAAAGAATACCTCTTGGTTCAACAAAAACCCTGCACTTGATGTATTTTGGTATGGATACTCCTCTAGAGAAGCTTGAAATTCATCTCTTCCATCCTGCAAAAGGCCGTACATACGGCGTTGCTGGTTTTGACCTGTACCATTCCACTCTTCCATATCAGTCAACACTACCGGAAGAAAAAACAGGTCTACCTAAGTATTACCAATGGTACATTATGTACAAGACACAGCAATACAAACCCTTTTAGATTTAAATTGGCTAGGGGTGACTGGTGGTTGGTGATTGTACCATGGTGTGGAAAGGATTACAAACTGGTACCTTGTACTTTGAGGTGACATTACTAATAGATAACTCCTGCTGTTTCAAAGTTTAATAGAACTACAACGACCAAAAACAAATTGAAAAGAATTCGGGAATAGGATTATATAACAAACTTATGGAAGAGGGACTGACTATACTTTCATCTGGCATTTTGTCTTAAAATGAATCAAATATCTGAAATGAAATGGCACTAAATCATGAGTTAATGAGGCTTCTGTCCAAGTCTATAGTCTCTCCAGATTTGGTATCATGAGAGCTGAGGCCTGACGGTAGAATGATGGAGAATTTGTGGCTGTAAATAGGAAAAGGAAATTATACCAATACCCTTAACAATTAGAACTTATCATACAAGGAAGACGAAACTACTCCCTAGTTTATACCAGCTAGTTGTGTATACCAGCTAGCTCCACATACCAGGTCCCTGAGGCCATCAAGTGAGAGTGCATTTAGTATTTGGGCCTTCTCTTTGACAGCTGATTTATGCACTGCCTCCCTCCACTGATGTATGATGTGAGATCACCCTTTCAGGAACAAATGGCTTTGTGCTTGATTATCTTTCTAGCTATGTCTTGTCCACTCTCATCAAAATCCATCAGCTTGCCTATAATACTATAGATTCCATTTATCTATGAACTGCAGTAAATGACTTGTTGATACCAGCTAATTGATGCCATACACTTCTGCATCCTATCATCAAAGTCTACTTGCAGCTCACTAACTAATGTGAGAATAAATGTCTGGCTTTCCACCCTAAATCTCGCAACTTCTGAAAGATATCTCACTAATAGAACATATTTGTATTCCATGTTAGTGGACCTGGTAAAGCTTTAACAAGTGTATTTGTCTGAGCCATGTGTCAGTTGAGAATAAATAAGTGGCTGGTCTATACAGTTTTTTACCCTGTGCAAACATTTAAGAAATGATTCCTGTGAGACACATAAGCGTCAGGACTGGTATACTTGAAGAATCTGTACTTAGATCTCTCCTATTTACAATGGTTATGTAAGGTCTGTTAATTTCAAAACAGGTAAATCCCTTTAATTGGAAACTCTTGTACATGGGGGAGGGGGCTATAGTCCCTGCCGTTTCTTCAAGTTAATCAATTTGAAGAAATACCACATAAGTAGTGCACAGCTAGTGTCTCTTTTGCTTGATTCTCTGTAAGCATGTTCACCAACAAAATAGTAACAGAAGTAGTAATGTTTACTGGACCATGTGTAATTAAGCTTCTTCATAGTATATATATATAATCAATTCCCCGTACCCACTGACTGGAGGAGAATTCGCGAAAGATTGACACTAAAATCTTCACCTTAGCTTTTGAGCCTCGAGGGAAAAAAGTATAATCATGAAAAATTCAAGGTCCAAATATTTTTCCTGTCCAATGCAGAAATAATTGAAATATATATCAATTTTATCACTTCTACACTCCTTATTGTATTGACATTGTTATGCAGCATTTCTCTTCTTTCTCTTCTTATAAAGCCTTTTTATTTAATAGGTAAAAAATGTTCTCAACAATGTTATTTGACATTGTTTATTCTTGCCTTGACTTGGCAGAATTTTCAATCACACTCTTGTCAGGGAAACAAAGTCATTGATTGCACTTTGCAAAAAACCAGCAGCCATCACAATTTCTTAATTAAACGCTTGAATAAGACCTTCACTTATGGACTATTTTAAAACAAAAATGAAACTCAGCTCTAGCCCAGTAGTGACGTTCAATCAAAACTATTTTCATTCTGAGATTTTGACTGCAAACATGTTGCAAAAACCAATGACGTGGTACTTAATCATCTCAAGCAAGTTCAGGTGACCTTGGAAGAAATGTAACCCCATTATATATAGTGTATTACTTGGTTCCAGATGAGGTAGCCCTCTTTGCTATGTTTATGAAAACATGTATATAAACATAATAAAAAGAATTAACGTAGCCCCAGGCAACAATCAGTATATCCTGTGACCTTAAGACTGTGATCAGTTGTGCCTACATGTTCTTTTGTTACATTGATTCACTTCTAGTTTATTGTACTGTATTTTGACAAGTAATGAGGGCAAGGGAAGAAATTCCAAACTAATGTAGGCTTAGCACTGTCCATCCCCAATGTCTCCATTAAAATTACATTAAACTTCAATGTATACCTGTGATGCCATGAACACATGCCAGCTGGATAGTGAGTGAATGAGTGAGTGTATAAACACCAGAAAGGTTTGTGTAATAGTGAATACAAAATAGAGACCTGGTTATCATGAGCAGTATTGTTTGATACAAGACATTTGAACAAACAACTGCTTCTAATCTGCGCAAGGAGAATATACAATAGGGGTAGCCACCCTTTTTTGGTCAAGTGAGCAAGATTTTATGGTTGTAGTCAAGAGGTTCTCCCAATTTTCTAAAAGAAGTACCAATTTTTACAATAGAATCATCCTGAGGATCCTAAGACTTTTTCTTCAAATGTTTGCCATTAGCTGAAAATTTTAGGCTTTAGATACAGTTAGGATATTAAAGCTACAAAATGAAATTATAATTCAGTGCAACTTCTTCTTTCCAGATAGATTTAAAGTACATATTCCATGACATAAACATTGTTCACTGCTATAATGATTCAGCCAAATACACCTACTGAAAAGTTCAATTTCTAAGGTGTTTTGGAAAAAGGATTGGAAGTGTGAGCTAATCAGTATAAAACAACTACTATGGACATCTCCTCTCTGTTAGTACTCTCTAAGCATTATAAACTACACATATAATAAAGATAACATGAAATGGTTTTGAAAGAGTAAGGGGGTGCTAAAAATGATACAATGCAACTATATATCGGTACTTAGAATGTTTTAGAATTTTCGCATCAAAATATTTCTTCAGAAGTCCCTCAAACATATAGCAAAACACTTATGTCCTGAAACTACACCTGGAGCAGAGGTCAAAAATAGAAATGTAATTGAGATAAACTACCAACAGCACTGAGTTACACCGCCTTATATTGGCCAAAAAAGTGGTTCAAATGTAAACAGAAGAGTACATGAATAAAAAACAAATATTCAAACAGCTTGGAACTGTGAAGAAACTACTGTGGAAATGATAGATTTTATCTTTCTAACTATCAGTTTTAGTTAACAAATAGCTGGTGCACCATTTACATTTCATCTGTTCCCACTTCAAAAAACAAGAATCCCCAGGCAACACTAATATTGCTTCCACAACATCAGAATTTAGTTACAGCTTTGCTAAAGGATGCACTTTAAGAGGCTGCAGTTCACCTGATGACAACAGCCGCACCACACTTAGTCACAAACTGACAACCAGGAGATAAATTAAAGATGAACTTTGTGATATAGATAAACAAAAGGATGAAAAGGTTGAAGGGGTTGTCAAATGTTAATGCTTGGGGCAAAGTACAAAGACACTGTCGGCCACAGGTAGCCTATGGGCCACCGGTTGACCACCACTTGTATATAATGTTGTGAGAAATGTAAGCACTTTCACAAAAAGGAAAATGAAATTTTGGGCTTTTAACAGATATATAGATGGACCAGCTGGCAGCCCTTCCTTGGTCAAGCCACATGGTACAGTGAGGCAAGCCTCCAATTTCTAGGTGGCTGATTGTCGACGTGGATGTCTGGGAGATGATTTGGCGACGAAAGAAATAGAGTATGTTAACATCAGAGGCCACGTAGCTCAGTTGGTAGAGCACACACTGCAAAAGCATGGACCATAGGTTTGGTCCCCCATGGTGACATTTTTCTTTAGTTTCTTTTCAATAGAAATAGTAATTGTGATGACTGAAATCATAAAATGGGTAGAAAAACATCAAGGAGATAACAGGGTCTCCCTCTGTCTTCCATACATAAAATGCTGGGTAAATAAGGAGGTGTGGTGTTGGTTGGAAGTACCTCCCTTGCCAAAACAGATCAGATATATACATAATCTAAGTTATCTGCTATAGATGATGCATAGACATATGCATCAGGAGTGAATCTACAATTCTAAAGGTTATGACACCTACTGGTGACTGTAGTCCAACTGGGAAGTCCAACTGGGAAG
>JAAAKM020006971.1:94056803-94071696 GCA_010016025.2 Alatinidae sp. Z8VKAUB7J3
AGTCCAACTGGGAAGTCCAACTGGGAAGAACTATTACCTCTACAAACATCACAAGCACCTGGAAATACTGCCTGGAGAGAGCAATGTGCCTAGATAGTAGACTTCATCTTCTGATTCATCATTATAACTGTTGCAAGATCTCAGAACTCACAAGTCTGTACACAATTTCGGGCTTTGGAAATCAGACAAATATAGAATTTTAAATAGATATAAACAATAAATCACCAATTAACACTGCAGTGCAGCAATGACCAGTAGACACAAAACAAGTCACAAGTGTAAGATTGAAGCTTTTCATTTGACTCTCTCCAGAGCCTCGCACCACAATTACAATACATTATTACTATCCTGAAATATTTCTACACCACCACGATTATCTATATTTAGGAAAAAATGGAACTTTTTAAACAAGTTTTATTGATGGGTGTAAGTATATTTAAGGATTTAACTTTTGTTGTACAGTAACCTTAGCATGTTTTGAAGAACAACAAAAGACTTTAACCTAATATTGTTACTTATGAAGTTTCTGCTTTTTAATTCCTTGTTTAAATTTTACTGCAAAGACATGTTAAACAATAATCACTGCATTACAAAACTTTTTGGGCTATTGCTTCTTACTTGGTCAACAAATACGGAGTTGGAATAAGATGGAGGTAAAACTGGACTTTGAGTGGTACACTGCACCCAATTATTTCAAATGAAAGACAATTAAACTATGTTTAGTAGGCCCGTGTTTACAACTTTATAAAACCTACAAAATAACACTTGTAATTTGAATCTACTTAACAATCACTCATAGATTCAACAAGCGTTTCCAAATAAGAAGAGAAGCATAATGTCCGTATTACAAATAGGTCTGCCAAATTTAGTATATTAAAAGCACATTTTACAAAATTAGCAATTTATTTTTGCTTTGACAATTGTCATGTGTATAAGAATCTTTCCCAACAATTTCTGGTGAAAATAACCCAAATTACATATCAATCAATGCATTTGAAATTAAGGATTAGATATATTGCTTAGTTAGTTTCTTTTCAAAGCTAACATTTCAAATCCTCTTCTTGATGATATATTGCTTAGTAATTTTGATGCTGTAAAGCCCATAGCAGAGTTTATATCAATGGGGTGCCTGTAGTAATGGGGATCGTGTGACATGGATAACCCAGAAGCATTGGGGTAATTGTGTAAATGCAGGTCTGCATAACTTGAATTTGAGGAGGGGCATAGTGAGCAAAAAAAGGCCAATTTGACATGGAAATGATGCCTATTCAACCATCTAACACAGGGAACAACAATGGTAAAACTGCCAAAGAAGAAATAAGATGTGAGGCACCAACAGGTTGAATCATATTGTTACATCTGGATGCTTAAAATATCTTGTGATACTTGAAGTAGAAGGAGCAATGTAAAAGTCTTGAAGAGTTATACTTGACAGAGCAAGGCAACACTTGAAGGGCTTGCAGAATTGCTCTCTCCACCATATGACACAGGAGACATAAAAAGGGACTTCATAACAGGTCAACTAACGTCAATTCAGCCACACATTGGTGTTTTCTTGCCATCTGAAGAACATGACAGAAGTGAAATGTTAACTTAAAAAGAGGAGGATAAAGGCAGGCTGTCAAATGCAAGGAAAATTGCAGTACACAGTATACGAAAACTATATACATAGTGCCAGGTTTTCTCAACATCTTGAGGATAATTTGCTCCCTTGTCCCACTATCATTTCTTTTATTTTCTTCAGTTTTCCTTCTCTAGGCTTTCAAATAATCACTTGCCCACTTTTTTTGTCTTTATAACTCTCTTATCTTGCTAAATGCCTCATCCTAGTTATGTGGCCAAGCCATGTAGATCTTTTTCTTAACACTACATCCAATTCCTCAAGGCCCCATTTCTGGGCAAGCTACCACATTTTTCTATCAACTGCTCAATGTTACACGCACCCCATACCTCAGAGCTCTCCCATCAAAGATTATGAGGACCATTTCAGTGATGATGCAGGCAATATAACTACCAGGTAATGGATTTTGAGAGTCAATTTCTTGAGTTTTCAATTAAATAAATTATGATATGTTATGATCAGATGAACTCAGTGGTATCACAAAACAGTTTTGTTTAGTATATATTCTAGGAAGTCATGCCATGGATCAATTTTAACTTAATCTTTTTTCACTACAAATTCTGAATATATAATTATTTTACTGAGAATGTAAACAAAGAATCTAAATATCACTGCTTATGTATGTAGCATTCCAATGCAGAATTTGTTTTACTATTAAACTTGTCTCAGCAAGTAGAGTGAAAGAGCTCTGCAAAAGAATTATTATAAACTGCCTTCAAGAAGGTGTCTGCAGAAAACCAAAAATTCCTCTCCAGCATAAAGAGATGTAACGAATCCATAAATTTGTAATCAGAAACACTGTTTGTGGTTTTACTGTAATATACAAAAAAATTCATAATCAAAGCTACCATGGTCCAGTGGATAGTTCACTTGCATTTTCTGCTAGGGGGTAAAGGTTCAATTCGCCAACAGTGACAACAGTGACAACAGGAAGGGCATCTGGTCTTAAAGTGCTCAAAGCTCCAATGAAAGTCCCATGTATTTATGGGCACCACCCCAGCCCCTGTCATGGGGAATACAGGGGGTTAAAACTGATAAAAAAATTAACATGTACAAGTACTGACAAAGCAGCTTTATGGCTACTCACTTAAAATTGTGAACTTAAACCTGTAGCACAAACAAGTTAAACACAAAAGCTGTGGAGAAGCAACATCATATGGTTCAATCAACCATTCAATACCAAAAATGTAACAAATGCACTCACTGTATTTCTTAAGTTGGTTGATAAGCATTTGCTTAAACCTTCACTCTTAAATAAGATACTCAATAGGAATGTAAGTTATTGTTGGGCAACTTTGAAACAGTAACTATGGACAAGCATAGTTGTTATTTGTCGAATAGAGGTTCTACATGAACTGCCCAGGAGTTCCTAATAATATTCCTTTGAGTCAAATATTGCATTATAAATAAAAACTAAAGGCTAATGTAGTTTCTGTATGCCCTTTCGCTATCCTATGATCATGACAATGAAGAGCAATTTCCTATCACTGCTATCATCCACCACCATGAACTGATATTAGGATGCATCCAGTATGAAGTGACCTCAAAACAGTTGCAGTTAAATTGGTTTCAGAACTGTTATAAGTACAACTGTTTTGATAAAAAATAATGGTATGAGCATGGCTAGAGTCAACAATTACCACATAAATTAATGGCAGTCTCTCAATCAAAGACCCTGATCAGCAGTGGGCCCCACACTGAAACTACCCTAACTACATCAAGTAACAGCTCCCCCCTCCCCTCAAACCTTAACCTTGGGTACTCTGGTTTTCATTTGTTAAGTCTAGAAGGGAAAAGTTCATGTAGTTCTAGCACCCTATAATATGCTGTCTATCTTGGTAGAATATCTACAAATGAAATAGTTAAATAATTATGCAGTCAAAACACTATGTCAGGTACCCGCCAATTTGAGTGAATGACAGTGCAGTTTACAATTATCATTGTTTCCTTTATTCATATATATACATGTATACTTCTATATAATTTTAAATATATTTGATATAAAGATAATTGCCCATAGTATGGCATAGTCTACCAATTTAAGAGTCATTTCTGTGCAGAAGAGTATTTAGGTCAGACACAATACGTCAATTTCACAGACGTTTGTCGGATCATCTGGGAGTTTCAACTTTGACCGGAAAGAGGCTTTCTAGCCCTCCATTTCCTAGTATTTGTCTACATGCTAAAACCTGTTTTCATTCGTTCTCTGCCTCTTACTTTACGGTACTTTTTTTGCCTCTGGTTCCTCAGAAATCGAGCTCTTGCTCAAAGAAATTCTTCTTTGTCTAAACATACTTATTCACTTAATGTCAACAAGTAAACTCCCCTCTCTCCCTTTTGATATATCTCTTGTTAGTTATTATTGTATCCTATTGTTTATGTTGTGGTCTTAAGTCAATGTATCTTATGAAGTGTAATTTATGATTTGATGATGGTGAGAGAATACACTGAAAGCTCATCACATAATGTTTAGTAACATTTCATCTATGCACCTTGTGCTGGGCACTTATCTTTATATCAAGAATTCGTTTTCTGACTGGCTTGTCCATTGCAGATGTCATTCTACATAATTTGTATAAATGTATCTTTTGAGCAGAACACCAGAGAAATAGAAAAGTATGTCACCACCGGGGATCGAACCCGTGACCCACGCTTTTGCGGCGTGCGCTCTACCAACTGGGACGTGCACTAGGCCATTTTAAACGTCTTATAAAAGTCATTCCAATGCCTTATGCCACTCGGTAATGATGAGTTCAAGAATAAAAAACAACCGGATCCGAAAGGTTTGTCGGCCTATCAAAAAAGAAAAATGTGTCTAAGGTCGTACTGGTCTTATAGTCCGTCATTCGTACTGCCCTGTTAAAGGAATATGCACCAGGCATGCTTCACAAGCAACGTCATATAAACCTATAGCCAGTGAAAAACATTCCTATAGTATATTGGCAAAACGCTAAATATCTGTAACTTGAACCTCATAAACTTGCAAAATGTCGATGATAGTTATCCAAAATAATAAAAATGGAAGGTTTTTACGCAAGAAGGTTTTGTTTCCATTCTTTAAAGATTCAAAAAAGGACATGTGACAGGCTCTGTGTCTATTAAATTGTATATTACTCATTAACCTTACGTTACTTTTAGCTTCAAATACATTGCAAACTTTAAGTGATTTTTGTAATTCCGCTTTCCTCTCTCAAGTGGCAGCTACTTAAATAAAAACTAATCTATTAATATATAAAACATAACTAAAATACAAACAATTTAACTGCTAAAACACAAATCAATCTGTTGTTCTATCTCAGTGCTAATCTGCCAATCCAACACTTCCATTAACTCGGGTGTCGGCAGATGCTGAAAGATAGCAAACCAATGTCAACAGGAAACAACGGGTAATGATCCTATGGCAACTACAATCACATTAATCCTATGATCACAAAAATGAATTGACAACTAGTCATGCACATTTTGGAAGCCTATAATACAATAAAACTTTGACGCACTCACCGTTGTAGACCGCATCGCACCTCTGTTTTGAGTATAATCCAAACGCGGTAGCATTTTCACTGATATCTGCATGGTAATAGCAATACAAGTATTGATAATATGGAGTGAATGTTATAAAAATACAAGAGGAAGCAAAGGGCTAAATAAACAAGATTTGCAGTTAAGCGGTTGCAGCTTTAAACTCGTCACCCTGACAAAAACGCTACGACCCAGTCCCTGCATGATCCAGTAATCAAATAGTTAGGAGGTAAAGTCGATTTTTGCTGCAGACGTTCCGATTTGCCGCTAACAGTGTAAGTTCTGGTATAGTCAGTAGTACTTAGATTTGCGTCATAAAACCTTTTGTTCAATACGCGACTAAACCGGAAACGCTCGTTAGCTCATAAACACCTTGGTTACGTGGTGGCAACGACATGTTTAACACAGTGTTTTCTTAATGCCGCTACAAAAGTCTACATTATTGGAGCTATCACGCAAGAGATGTTATAATGACTTCTGATAAATCGAGACAAATTACATGTATATTTGATCAAGAGACCACTTTTATGAGTAATAACTCCAAACCTAGCGAACAAAATCAGCGTCTTGTAGAAAATACTGTGTTGAGCATGTCGTTGCCACCCCGTAACCAGGGCCGTTCTAGGTTCGGGTTTAGTCGCGTATGGCTGGATCACATAAAAGGCCAAACTTCGTGATCCAATGGTTATTAATTCAATTCTCATCTGCCCTTTTTCGTTTGGAAATGATAACCAGTTTTTCAGTTAAATGTTATGCATAAACATTATTTGCAGCTCGACTGCCTCCTTACAACCGCATTCTACAACTGTTACAAATTCTTGCAACTACAGATTGCTACATCATAAATTGGATAGTATAAATTATCAGGATTCTAAATTTTATTTTGGGTCAAAATAAGACATCATGCTGTGACGTAATAATTATGCCAATCTGTTATAATTTATGACTTCTAACTTTATATCTCAACTGATTGCTTAATCTTAATGATAGATTCAGACTTGATCCTTCGTATAGTATGGACTGTGCTCTCTCTTTTGTGGAAATATATAACAATCATCATCCTGCCGAGGTAAGTCAGATGCCAACGCCCTGCCCTCTACCCTTTCTATCGTCAATCACCGCAGAAACGTCTTTGTATGAGCATACAAAATCTTTGCTGAGATAATCCGTAAACAACTAAAGACAAGATATATCGGAAGGTATTGTTCTTGACAACCTCACTTCTAAAATATTTCCTAAAGTGGGACGGTTTTTTATCCTTCTCTGAAGCACTATGAGCAAAACTACACATAGGTATTAGTTTTCCCAAGTACTAACTTGAGAAACGTCTGATCCCAGCAGTATTTAGTGGTCCCATGTGTATATCAATAGCTAGGCAATCGACAGTACGTGAATAAAGAGATGCTAACCTGATTTCTTGCAGTGTTGACAAAATCCACCTGAAACAAAAAACATTGAAAGGTAAATGATATCTATAAAGTTATATATCAATTAAAGAATTATTTGCAAATTTGTTACCTTGAAGCAGAGATGGCTGTGTTTGACCCCCAAATACAACATTACCACAATATTCACGCAGAAAGCGAAACAAAATGGTAGACGCTGTTATCCTGCTTCATAATTGGCGAATTCCTTACGAGGATTTGAATTCTAACATATATGCAATTTCCCGCCAAACGTGGAAGTATTCTGTTAGACAGCATTCAGCAAAGTGAGCAGATGGAAGCTCCAACTTAAGGTAAACTAATAACTTGGATTACTTTTATTTCACACACCTTGCTTGTTCTTAAAGTCAACCTTTCTTGAGTCTCTCAATCAAAGACCCCTGATGAGCAGTGGGCCCGACATTGAAAATACCCTAAATAAACAGAAAAATCACCAAAAAGACTAACTAATAAATAAATGGCAGCTTGGGCATCAAAGGGCAAAGTCCCTCAATTTTGGCTACCGGGCAGAGAAGAAAACCATGAGGCAGACTCAACCGCCCGGTAGGACCACCTCTCACGGATTATGGAAAGAATCTGTCATCAATGAGAACAGGCACTACAGCCATTCCTTGCCAAAAGGCCGAAAGTCGATCTTTCCTAGCGTCTTTTATCCCTCCCTAGCTAATGCCATATACCCATTTTCCTGCTGGATTCGCCGTAGGAGATTTTAGATTTGGGCACAGCATCGCCTCGAACACTCAACATTCAGATTTCTAGACCAGCTGTCTACAGACTCGGCTAACTCGCCTCTCCGAAACCCATGTTATTATCAATATTACTATTACATATTCCTTACCTGTGCAATGTCGTCTTTGTAAATACCCCGTTTCAATCTAACCCACGACTTTGGCTTGACTGTCACCACATTTTTCACCACTTTCAGGACGTCAGTCATCTCACTAACGGGCACCATCTGTTGACTCCAGATGCCCATTTTTAATGCACCAAATCCTTCAATTGCCTGCAAAGAGAACACTTCAGGTATCACCTCAACTATCGGGTAAAACTTGCGTAATGTTTAACAGTGAAATAAGGAATGTTTAAGTGAAGGGCACAGGAAAGATTCTGGAGACGATGGGTACGAAGTAGAGGCTTGGAGCCTCCAAATTTTGCGAATGATGTATAATAGGTGGAGGGGGGACGGCATGTATCTTCCCTAAAACAAGTAATCGTCATTCACTAAAATCTGCATTCATCTGCATCGTCATTCATTAAAATCTGCATTATTTAACACGATATCTATCCACAATCTACCTTTCCCTTCAAACAAACGGTAGCAACTTTTGTTAATAAATACGAAATACATAATTTATTAAGTATCATCAGGAAGAGAGGATTTAAAATGTTAGTTTTGAAAAGAACACTAGAGAACTAGAATATATGTCATATTTCCCATTTGTGTAGTGTTCTTTTCAAATCTAACATATCAAATCCTCTCTCCTTGATGATATGTTCTAACTTTCACGGGCTTTGGATTGATGACGGACCGGAGGGCAGTTCTTCCTTGGTCAAGTCACATGGCGCAAAGAGGCTGGTCTCCAATTGCGTTGAGCTGTATGGCGATGTCCACCGGGATGTGGATGATTGGGATGATTGGGAGCTAATGTGGCGACCAGGGAAATAGAGTATGTTAACATCGGTGGTCACCTAGCTCAGTTGGTAGAGCGCATGCGAAAGCGTGAGTTACGGGTTCGATCTCCGATGGTAACATATTTTCTATTTTTCTAGTGTTCTTTTCAAAACTATTTTTTGTTAAATCAAATGATTGGTAACGTCCTACTTTAACCAAAATGTAGCAGCGCATCGTGTTATCAAAATCACTACGATAGCAGATCTTGACTTACCTGTTTGACGTGACTCTGCTTGTAGGCTTCGACATAAATGTGACCCTTCAGGCCTTCGACAGCAACCGCTGACTTGATTTGAAGAGGCTGAAAAGCAAACACAGAAACTTTGACACGTGGGCTAATACGTTGACGATTTACTTCCAGAGAAACAAAATGTTTTCCTTTACTTTCTAGGTAGTTCCTAGCTAGCTGTAATGAATATCTGCTCTTATCCACTTGATAGTTAGTAGCCATACCTACAAAAAATATCTCCTCATATCTGCTAGGTAGTTACTGGCCGCAGCCATATGTGTCTTTTCCTATCCGCTATGCAGTTTCTAATAAGGAATGTCTAATCATATTTGCTGTATAGCTACTGATCTTAGATTAGTCAACGCAATAAGAAGGGTGGACGTCCGAATGGCCTGGGAACCTACCCTCCTTCCTCGTTTTCCTGATCAGATTTTGTCCTACTGTTCAAAGACGATTAGCTTAATAGACGCGCCCCAAGAAACTAAAGGGGCCTTTAAAACCAAATTTAAGGGGGCTGTTACAATACACGTGCACAGCGTTCGAAAAAGTTCGAAAATAATGAAATCGCGTAACAGATTCCGTTGAAACACATACTTTTGACTTGGCATCAAGTAGCTAACTCGCTGAACTGAGAATGGTTGTGAGACTGAAATACAAAATGGGAAAGCGAAGACAAAACATCATTGAAAACAAGAAATGGGAGGCACAATCAAGCCACGATTGTTAGCAAAACGTGCCAGAATTATTGAAACAGCTTAATAAACGAAAATAATAAAAAACGTGACACTTATCCTTCAAAGAACTTTTTGTTTGAATAGATGATTATGATATTGGACTTCAGAGTGTGTAGTACTTTATTTCAATTTAAGATTTGTTTCTTATTTTGACTTAAACGACACGAAAATGTGTCATCAAGATTTCCGCTGAAAAAAGGCCAAAAAAGGCCAAATTCAAGTAGTAGACCAAATTTGAATTTTCCAGGCAATTTGTCTCGAAAATCGAGAAGTTTGGCCTGAAAAAGGCCAATATGGCAACCCTGGAACGTCTACGTAATGTTGGTTTGCAGGTTTTCCTTAATTTCACTAGCTAAACGCTAAAAAATCTGTAGTAGAACTTTTGTAACGTATCGACTCCTGTCGAATCTTTAGATAGAGTTAAGGGGTTAAGTTAATGTCATTAAGTGCTTGAGCCCCTAAATAACCAGTTTTATACCAAACAGGGAAGAATGATTTAGTAAGGGCCCCGTGAAAATAGTATTCCTATACAGCCATAGACGTAATAGAGCAGGAGCTCTTGGCTCTTTTAAGGCATGATCGTAATTTGCATTCATCAATGATCGCGTTCGATCGCGTTTCAACATCATGAATAAATATTACACGATAACAAAAAGGCACTGAATTGAATAAGGGCTAAAGTGGCATATAAATGTGGGGTTAGACGCACAGCCTTCACCAGGAAGCTTCAATATGTACGTCATTTAATTGGATTCTAGTAAATCAGCAATAGTACTTGAAACATTGTCTTAGTCATTCGTGAAAAGAGGTTACCCTTGAGTTAAACCCTCCAATGAAAATCAACTACAACAAATGACTGTTCATATTACAACAGACCATCCATTGTAATGTGATCATGTTCATGGAAACACGAGTTGATAAAATGTTTCACCAAAACAAGTTCAAACTTACAGCAGCAATAGACAAACAGACACACAAACCGGCGGACAGAAATACCATTATATGAACTGGATCGTTAAAGCAAGTATAGAATGAACAACTCTCCAACAATATGCGGTTAAGCACAACAGTAAAACGGCCACAAAGCCAGTAGCCTTGTTACTAAATAAATGTGGTAGAGATGAGAACAATTTTTTAACAAGAAACGCGAGCTCAAACGAGCCACTGCAGTCATAGAAAACACAGGAGGAAACATACCAGGGAATATTGTTTGTATGTTGCAATACATTATTTAATCCCAAAACAAAACAATTGAATTACTAATATGGGTAGAACCGGAGTATCAAATATAAAAATACTTTCTTCTCTTTATGACAGGGTTGGCTTGAAAATCAAAGGAAGAAACAGCGTTATTCACCACTAGTGCATAATGGGTCGACATCAAACTTCCACTAATGAACCCGGTTTAAATTACTCTGTACCGTCTGTCGCCATTTCCAGAGGGTATCCAGGGCAGTAAGACAGTAGTTTAATTCTATAGCCTACTTCTGGTTATGAACAAGAGACGACACTGAGGTACGGAAGAAGCACTCGGAAAATTGACAGCCAATTATTATCTGTTGTGCATTCTAAAGCACCCTGACATAGTTATGCATAGTTATGAAGAAGGAAGGAAAATACAAATGTAGAGCAACGGACACATTAGAAATTTTGGAGGCTGACGTGGATACACGCGATAGAACTTTTCATATTTTCATTTTTAATTTTCGACGGAATATCGAAAACAGTTCTATTTCATACATTAAAAATACTTCGAAGCCTCTTATGCAATTTGGCAACCATGAGACCCAAGTCACAGCAGATTAACACAATTTGAATATAATCTGGAAGTGCTAAGTGCTTGTTCTACATCTAATCGTTTCTGAGATATCGATCTATTTGTGCACGCAAATTTCTGTCAAAATTAATATTTTTCCATACAATTGATCGAATTTTAACAATAGAATATTGCAATAAATTAATGTGCACAACGTGTTTGATCAACAAAGACATGGCTGTGTTACATATGACATGAAATTATATACCTTTTACTTTAATGGGCAATTTCATCTCAAATGCCTTTTTCACGTAGCGCTTTTGCCTGATTTTCGACCACATTCAAATTTTTCAAAAGAAAGTGTTGGCGCGCTCTGACAAAATGTTTTAATCAAAGCGCAATCATCACGCAACAGATAAAATAAAGCAAAATTCTTTGGATGTTAACATACGTTTATTTCTCTAGTCGCCACATTAGCTCCCAATCATCCACCGGTGGACATCGACATCCAGCTCAACGCAGTTGTAGACCAGCCTCTCTGCACCATGTGACTTGATCAAGGAAGAACTGCCATCCGACCCGTCATCAATCCAAGCCCATTTAAGTTAGAAAGTATAATCGAGTATAAGTTAAGTTTAAGATTGGAAAGTATCATAGAAGATACAATTTAGAAGGTGACTCAAATGAAAAGTCTCCTAGTAGGCGCACATGGACTTGTTCAGGGTCTTGTGTGACGGACGTTAAGAGACGGACATTACATTTAGTCTACTAGTACGAATTTGCTACTTAACATTCTGTCAATAAACTTCGTCTACGTGTTACTATTCGGTGACCTTTACTCAGGTGAATTTATGTTTTCACCCCTCCTGCACCTAAGATTTAACTATTAGACACATTCAGCTACTTTCAATTTCAGGCGCTAAATTTATCTGCCTCTGAGCCAATTATAGGGGGAAAATTAAACGATTTCTTATAATGCAAGATTTATGCCCGAAATTTCCGGGTCGTAAATATAGCATAATTTAAAAGGTCTATCAACAAGTAGATAGATTTAGGTTACTTCTTTACTGATTAAAATGTTGGCGTGATTTCGTCCCTATTTTGATAGAATTTCCCGGCAAAATTTTTATACAGACGGTGAACACAGAAGAAAGGAGAACGGTAATAAGTTCTGATAGGGGTGTCCTGCATACTCTTTTTTATAAGGACCGATTTATAAGAACACGAGCCTCAAAATTTTGCAATAATCAAAATTAAAGTCAACAATCTGGGATGAAGAGACTCATTTAGAACACCGTTCTCGAAGGTTCAGCAACGGGGTGACGTAAAAGGTGACCGGATTTGTGACGAACTCACTGGAAGGAAAGTAAAAGCACACTATGAAAATTGGTGGTTCGTAGAGGAAATTACTTATTTTATCACCGTGTTCAATGAGTATCACGTCAAGTATGATAATGATGATACCGACGATTATATTGAGCTGGGTGATTTAATGGGGTAGAAATCATTGCTTAATTAGTAACCAAGGCTATGGTAGAAGTCCAGTAGCTTGATTAACCATCGTATCAGAGCAGGGGCGGATTCAGCCCAAAATCTGACTGGTGCTCAAATTAATGAGGAGGGTTCAGAAATTTCTTGCACCTGGGGGCTCATGGGCATAGCTTATATTGACGGTCGAGTGGCTGTCGATGAGAGGCAGTTAGGGGTCATTCACAAAGTACGTACGCAGAACAGGGGAGGGGTGTTGTCAAGGTTATCAAGGTTCTTTATGATTATTTCCGTTACGCTCGTATGACGTAATCTTTATGTACAGTACATAATAAAGTGAAATTAGTTTAATAGTTAGCTGTTGTCCTGTTATCATGCAGAGGAGAAGGTAAGAAAAGTGGGAAACGCATTGATCTAGTTTCGTCTTGAAGGAATCGAATCTTTTGTCAATAACGACGAAGGAGAACGACAAAGGAGAATAAGGGGTTTGGCCAAAATCAAATGTTTGCGTGGGTAGTATTTGACAGCATGTAATTACGTATACAAGAAACAATTGTTCGCACACTTTTAAATTTATAAAATAAAAATATACACAACACAAGAAAACGACCCAAACTTCTGTTTCCTACTTTGAAAATTAGATGTATTTCCTTTTTCTTCCAACAAAATTTCTAGAAAGGTTTTGCAAAATATAGAAGGGCAGTCTCAGGGGTATACTTTTACGTGTCAAGACATATACACATTTGGATTATTTTCCAACAATTGTAAAAAATCATCTATTACGATAACTTTGGTGACAATTGTTGCTTTTTTTACCGTTTTAAGTCCATATTAGTTATTATTATGCAGGATTCTACACGCCTGAATATGACCGCCTTATAAGGCACCTCTGATTCACTTTCGATTAATTTATTGATTCATTTATTCTTTCATATCTACTAACTATTCTTAGAAATTGAGCAAATATCCTAGAGGGCACAAATCTGCAGCACTCTTCAGGTTTTGGTTTGCCGACGGCGCAGACAATTATTAATTACGATTTTCTATCGAGTCTTGGATGCTCCCTTCTTAAATGTAGCCCTGACTTATCCTATCTATCTATGTCAAAAATATATTAAACTAATCGAACTTGTCAATGCACACTCTGATATTGCTAGAAGAAGGCAATTACAGACAAATAACAGCACCTTTCTCTGGTGGTGCTTTGGTCGATACAACCCACGACGACTCAGTTTGAACATTTCAAATTCCGATTTCTTGAGGCGCCAAAAATCACACGAATGTTCAGGCCGGTTGCTTCCTTGAATTGAATAGCTGCAGCACCATGTAGTAAATCTTTGGTACCGTTGCTTTTTTGCCTAGAGATTAAACTCCAAAACACGTCCAAGATCCATTGTAATTCAGCAAACATCACTCTTTAAACTTTCCTCGAAGCACTCGATAACAGCTCGCAACCTCACAATTCCTTTTACGAAGATGTCAGAATGCCAGTCCGCCCCTCAATCATCAATAATGATAGCAGTGATCTCTGAATATATTAGTCAATGAAAATACCAACCACAAACACTTAACCAAACTTTTTTAAAAATATTTAATTTTGAGTTACTTTCCACAGCAACTGTGATCTCTACAGAAGTACATAGACTAGTGTTGCCTACCTCAAGAACATAGAAAAAAGTATCAAAGCCTGAACTGTAATACACTAGCCCAAACTTCTCGGTAAGTTTTGCATGATAACAATATAGTAGCTAAAACATCTGCAAAGAAAATATCGCCATACTGTAATAAAAAATTCTACTAAAATATCGATGTGCAAAATAAAATCTCGTGACTTGTAAGTGTAAAACTGCCATGTGCTTTCCAAAGAAGGAACGAGTAAGATATCCAACATAGGCCATGCCTTCTACTAGTCTCTCGCCTCCAACGAACATTTTTTTTTTAAGCAAAAAATCTTCCCGTCGGCGTAATGAGAGTCAATAATGTTCCTGCGAATCCCATACTTCAAAAAATAACAATGGAAGTCATGTTTGTACACTTAAACCAAGTTTAACAGCATATGAAGTTTGTTTTAAAATACAAAGAGCACCCCTATTGACGACATTTAGTTCCTTTTTTCAGCCAATGAATTCTGGTGAGGAATTCCCTGACTAACTCCCTGTCATTGAAAAATATAATTGGCTCTCAATTTTTAGTTCAAAGTCGACAGGTGCGGAGAGGAAAATTGCGCCAAAATCCTTAAATGGAACAAGGAAGCAGATATAATAAGAGTATTTCACAAAATGGCGAAAGCATTGTGTACTTAAAAGATTTGCTTATGCAGACAGAAAGAATTCGTTTTCTCGCTATGCCTATTCAGTCAATCTTGTTTTTAGCGGATGCTGATTGGTTCAAAAACACAAGCCTTTCAGGCAGTCCAAATTCTGATTGGC
>JAAAKM020006971.1:94073269-94101376 GCA_010016025.2 Alatinidae sp. Z8VKAUB7J3
GATGTATTGGCGGTAAGCAAGGCTAGGCCCTACCCGGAATTATATCGATTTATCCGTAACACCCAGATAATCGAAAATGTGACTCGCTTTTACTCCTGGTTTTTAATAAAGCAGTGAAGCACTGTACTAAATGGGAGGTCCTCCAGAACAAGTTAATTATTGTATAATGAGAATGCGTCGTGTATAACAAAGGGAAAAGATATTCGGAGAAATAGAAGAGTTAGAACGAGTCAGAGTCGGCTGTTACTACTTAAACAACTTGAGATTTGCAGACGATTCCACGCTAATTGCAAGCTCTCTGCAAGGACTGCCGGACCTCCTTAACAAGGTATTTGCCGAAAGTAAGAGAAAAGGACTTGAAATGAATGGCAAAAAGACTTATTGCAGATTGCTCATTGAGAATGATCAAATTCCACAGGTTGACAAATTCAACTACCTTGGAAGTTACATCACAGAAAATGGCAAATGTGATACCAAGATAAAACAGAGAATTGGACTAGCAAGAGAGACCTTTGATCGATTGGGAAAAATTCTGAAACACCAGAAATTGCCCATGCCCACAAGAACTATATAGAATACTACAGCACTATGTGACATCCACCATGTTGTACAGTTGCAAATGCTGGACAATGTCAGGTGCAATGAAGAAGAAGTTGGAAGCTGCTGAAATGTGGTTCATGAGGAGGATTCAAAGAATATCCTCAACAAATTGAATCACAAACGAGGAGGTACTACAAAGAGCAAGTACCGCAAGAAGCCTTTAGAGGAAAATGCGAAGACGACTGGTAGTGTTGTTAGAACATGTTATGAGGAAGGAAGGCCTAGAAAATTTGGTGCTGACTGGGAAGATAGAGGGAATGAGAGACACAGGCAGACAGAGAGACTCTCTTGGGAAGCCTGGCAGAGCAACTGGCAAACAAACAGAAAAACAGTATTAGATCAAGCAACATCTTACATCAAACGAGAGTGTAGGACAGATGGAACATCATGATAGCCAATGTTGTCAGATAGGGCACTTAGAAGGAGAAGAAGAAGAAGAAGAAGAAGAAGAAGAAGAAGAAGAAGAAGAAGAAGAAGAAGAAGAAGAAGTTGGTATAACTAGACTCTGTCATTACAGTGGGATACATCCCTATGTTCAAACACCATGCTCAAGATCTGTGTAACAAGTTACACTCAAAATCAAGAGTAGACTTAAGAAGAGAAGATTGAATAACTGGGAGGAAATTTTGAAAGTTATTACGTGTCTCCGTTCAATTTGTTTTGAAGTTCTGCTTGATCATTACGTTTTTCTATTGTACTGGCAGGAATTGATCTTTATTTCCGCAATTTCACATTTTTATCAAATCAACAGGGTTTCCTAACCCATGTTATTAGCAAATCCAAGACATACCTACAAGCAGCCAAAGGACTGCCTGCAAAGCCTATCAAACAGTGTATAAAAAATTCTTAAGTAAGAAAATAAACTGATTCTTCAGAGAACTCTGTCAACTGTGACATTGTGTTTTGTATCATGTCTTGTTTTGTTAGGTACGTCCAGAGCAGCTTGTTGTGCTTAGCTTACATATTTTATGGGTTACCTAGCTGTGGCAGAGTTTTTGACAATGGTGATCATAAAAACTAAATGCTAACTTAAAACCCCTCAACATCTTGAGAGATATAGATGTGACATTTGGAAGGTTGAGAACTGAGCCATGTTGTGAAGACCTAGTTTCTTCTATATAATAAATATCATCCCCTGGACTTAATTACTTTTGTTGCAATGATTTTAGTAGTATATATGTTGTGTCATTCAGCTACAATATAAAATGTAGTGCTAAAATACCAGTTGACGTAAATGATGTTGCTGCATTTGGTTTCATGAGGGTTAATGGGTATCAGGGGACAATTAAGAGAAACACTTTCTTGCTTTGTCAATTACTTTGGTCAGTTATCCAGGATTTCCACACCTCCTGAAAATCAAGAGAACTATCCTAGAAAGTCCTTAAAAACCTTAAAATTTCTAGAATATTTTGCTGTTCTCCTAAATCTCTCCAAAATTTTAATGAGCGAAATTTCTTTTCAGTTGGATGATTAAGCAGCTAGACATAATAATTGGCCAGGTTGCGTTAGGTCTGATCCGTACAGAAATCAGTAACAATCCTTCTTTTTAATGCTAAACAACGGTCATAACATCACTTAATTCGTATATGTTATGTACTTATGTAATTTACCCAGTTAACGGCCTTTTAAGCTTCCTTTAGGGGAATACACGTAAAATTTTATTACTACTACTACTAACAACTCACAGCAGCACCAAGCTGCCTGAGGCCAACACAGCTCGTACGTTAGACAACATATTACGTAAGACAATTGTGCTGATAGGTGGCAAAATCTCGGTGCAGATCGAGCGTCGCGCCCGGGGCCGCATAGGCAAAACTGACCTCGACCGTGTCGTCCAGCACGGAGTCCACATCCTTGTCGCAGAGGGAGCAATGCAGGCTGTCGGCGGCCACCCGGTCGAGCTTGGCGACGCTATGGGTGATGCCGCCGCAGAGGGAACAGATCATGCCCCATTCCAGGTCGAACAGGCCGAGCTTGGCGCCGTGCACGAAGAGGTCGAGCGCAGTCTTCGCGCCGACCCCGGCCGCTTCGGCAAACTCGAAGGGATTGATGCGGGCGGCCCGATTGGCCGGCAGCGCCTGCAGGTGCCGGGCGAAGCGGTCCAGCTCAAGGCTGTCGCAGGCACTGCGCGCCGCGGCTGCTTCGAGAGTCGCCGGAACGGACTGGGTCATGGCCTACTCCCCTTGCTCGCCTGCAGAGAATGTGGCTCAGGCCAGGTCTTTCGGCAAGGCCTGCGCCGACCAAACAGGGCCCGGCGTGTCAATCAAAACAGGTTCTTCAGACCATCGGCGACCCTTCGGATAGCGCCTCGTCGAAGAGGCCGCCCTGATACTCCCTGACTTGCTGCCGCTCCACGCTCATCGAGTTGGCGCAGACTGCTCCTTAGCTTCAGGATTCGGCCCTTCACCCGCCTCCGCCAGATCTTCCTCTGGCTTCTATGGCCTCCGCTGACTTTTCCCACCCCGTCGCGCCGGCCCCATATCCGGTTCCTGTTCGTCCGCTCCGGGTCTCGGCTCCGGCTTCCTCCCCAACCCGCCTCACAGCGACGCAGTTGCCTTCAGCTAACGATTCCGGTCGTTACGGCTCGTGGAGAACTCTCATCTCCAAGATATGGGCCATGCCAGGCACACGGCGAAAGACCCCGCCGGAGCTGGGCCTATCCAGGAGGGTCTATCTGTCCTGAGGGAAGGAGATCAGAAGTCGTTGCCTGCCCCACCTTCCAAGAAATCGCTTCCATCGCCATTGTTGACGATGAGCAGGTCATTGCCGTCCTGTCCGAGCACAATACCCTTCGGCGCCTTGGCCTTGAAGTCGGAGACCTGCGCCTCAACTCGGCTCCAGCCGCCATTGGCCTTGTCTAGCTCAGTCTCTTGAAGCTCGGTAACCTTGGTGTTGTTGCTCATGGTCTTAGTCCTCTCTCTGTGTTTGCGTTGAGACAGAGATAGGGACCGCCCTTTTCAGTCGTGTTTCAGGGCACGCGGAATAGGGTTTCAGTTGTTTCAAGGGGCCGGAGAGGTCAGAGGTAGCTGCGCCAAGGACCCCCTCACCCCGCCTATAGGCATCTAGAACTGAAAAGCCCCGCCGCTGGGGCCGGGGCCCTGTGATGTTGCCGCCCTAGTGGCTCACTATCCAGACAACTCTCGGTCGACGAACTCCGTGAAAATGGAGAGGCCGGGCCCAGAAGGCTGGGGCTTCGGCTTGGGCGTGCCGCTGCCGCGCCCGTCGTCGCCCTCGCACTCGGAATGACCGCCGCCCGCGACGCTGGTTAGCTCCCGCTCGTCTAGCTCAATGGTCTTGTCGTTCATGATAGCCCCCTAGGTGCCGATGATAAGCTAGAGATGGAGCCTGACTGCGCTTGTTCCAGTGATCGCGGTCACGCTCGAGGCAGAATCGAAAGACCCCGCCGGAGCGGGGCCTGTCTGCGGATATAGTGACTGCATGCTGCGTCGGGGTTCGTTAGTCCCGTCCCGCTCCGCCGATCAAGAGGTCGTTGCCCTCTCCACCGTCAAGGTCAAGTCGCTTCGGCTGGCCGTTCTTGACGGAGGTGACAATAACGTCCTTTAGCGTGGTCGGGTTGGACGCTCCCCAGCTGAAACCACCGTTGGCAGCGTCCAGCTCATTGTCCTGAAGCTCGGTCGTCTTGATGTCCTTGGTCATTGTCTTGGTCCTTTCTCTTGTTTGTTGATGAGACAGAGATAGGGACCGCCCTTTTCAGCCGTGTTTCAGGGCAAGCGGATTAGGGTTTCAATTGTTTCACGGGATTTGAAGGTGGAGTGAGATACTGGAGCCAAAGAATAGGCTCTGGCGCAAGGAGGAGAAGCTTAGCAAACAACCCGCCAGCGAAAGACCCCGCCGAAGCGGGGCCTATGGGTTCTACACGGGGCGTTCGAATGAATGATGGGCACCGCCTCTCGCGCGGCGATCGGTCTCATGTCATTACTCGTTATGTAGATCCAGTAGCTGAACTGCGCCGGCGCGCTTGCCTACGGCGCCGGAGGGCGTCGTCCAGTCGTCCTGTAGGAGGACCGCACTGCTATAGGTCCAGTCGTTCTCCAAATAACCGCCCCTCACCTTGTCCAGCTCGGTCTGTTGCAGCTCGACCGGGTTAGTATCTTTGGTCATGGTCTTGGTGCTCTCTCTAGATTGTTGGTGTCAATGAGTGGAGGGATCAGGTGTCGTTGCCGGTGCTGCCGGACAGGAAGTTGTTTCCGCGCTGCCCGATCAGCACGCCCATCGGCTGGCCGTTCTTGACGGATGTGACGATAACATTGTGCAACCCGCCATTGGCGCTCTCCAGCTCGTCATCCTGAATCTCGACGGGAGCGACATTGGTGTCCTTGGTCATGGTCTCGGTCCTCTCTCTGGGTTGTTGATGTGACAGAGATAGGACGCGAGGCTTTCAGCCGTGTTTCAGGGCATGCGAAATAGGGTTTCAATTGTTTCAGGAGGCCAATCGACTGGAGCGGCTGGAGGGGCGGCCGGTCAGACTCCCGCTCCGGAAGCGCCGAGGTGGAGCCCCGGACTGCCGGACGTGTGAAGGATTGTCGGACGGCGGACGCCAACTGACGGCAAGGCGGACATTCCCTACCCGTGTTTCATCGGCTCACTACCCCTCGCCGATGAGCCCCAACAGTCCGCCGTTATCCAGCCTGAAATAACCGACCACGATCAGGCCAATACAGATCGCGCTGTCGATGAAGAAGCGATAGGGCACCTTTGTGCCGACCTTCCGCCGGGGCTGCTGCTCGTGCATCTTGCGGATCACCTCCGTTTGGCCCACCGAACTCGCGCCCTGTGGCCCGTGGCTCGGGGTCTGAAAAGGGTTGCCCTTGCAGAGGATGCCCACCAGGCCGGTGAGCATCAGGCCCAACCCGCCGGCGAAGTAATAGGACGCGAGGGCGATTGCCAGGATCACCAAGGGAAAGTCGAGCAGCTTGGCCCACATGACCGTACTATCCCAGCGGGCCGGCCGGGCGGCAAGCGCGCGCCTAGAGGAATCCCATTGCGGGTGTTCGAAGGAGACCATGCTCATCTCTCCCGCCGGATCGTCCATTACGTCTCCGCAAGAGCCTAATCGGGCGGTCGAGATCTCCCTGACGCCGGAAAACGCCTCCCCACCCGGGGATTACCGTCACCCGGCCCATGGGCATCCAGAAACGAAAAGCCCCGCCGCTAGGGACGGGACCTCTTTGATCGCTGTTGCAGATCCTACTTCTTGGAGGGCGGCATTCCGGTGTTAAAGCTGCCGGAGTTTTCGCGAACAACAACACCATGCTGTTTCAGCCCGTTGTCCAGGGTGATGCCACCCTGGGCCCGGTCCAGGTCCTTTTCGGCCAACTCGGTCGCTTCCGGTTTCGCCTGATCTTTCTTGCCCGCCATAGTGTCTCCCCCACTGGAATGATGGTGGGATCATACCACAGGGCTCCGGTAAATCAGTGATGGCCGTCACACTTCGGGCGGATCACCCCGCGACGAGCGCAACCTCGGTCCACATCGTCGGAGAACCGGTGGTTCCCGATCGCGACGACATGGCGCATTCCCATGCTCCTCTGGGCGCCGCGCCCTTGGTACGATAGTGGGTGCTGCCCTGAGCCCGATCCCCGAGATGGCCCGGTCTAAGGGGTTTGCCAAGCTCGTAGTTGTCCTGAGGGTGAAGCTTTGAGCCGGGGAATAGGACCTAGCGCGAGAGAGGGAGACCGAGCGGGTGGCCCACCACAGAAAGACCCCGCCGGAGCGGGGCCATTCAGCATCGTGACTGACTTGCGGGCGATGGGCTCAGGTGTCGGTGCCCGATCCCCCTTCCAAGAAGTCGCTACCGGTTTGCCCTCTTGCAATGAGGCCTTTCTTGGCTCTCACCGGAGCACTCATGGAGTCGATGATGATCCAACCGCCGTTGGCATCGTCCATCTCGGTGTCCTGGAGCTCGACGGGGGTGTAGTCCTTGCTCATAGTCCTGGTCCTTTCTCCGTGATTGCTGTGAGACAGAGATAGGGAGCACCCTTTTCAGTCGTGTTTCAGGGCAAGCGGAAAAGGGTTTCAATTGTTTCAGGGGGAGGACCGGGTTTGCCGGATGTACCAACTCCTGAGAGGATGGGGCCTCCGCCAAACCCGGCGCGGTTCAGAATCAAGATGAAGTCGTTTTGTTCCCGATCCGAATCGATGACGTCGTGTTGAAAGCGAGCAAGGTCTGGCAGGCTCTGGCGCAAGGGGAGTGCTGATATTGACGATGAGCAGTTTCAGCATTTGGCATTGGCTCATCCTGCTGGTTCCGGCGCTAATCGCCGTTCTCTTTTGGTACCATGCAAAAAGGGGCAATGGGCTGACCGGCAAGCGAGGATGGCTCTTGTTCCTGATCATTTCATGGATGATCTTGACGCCACTCGTGAGCTTTGGGTGGTTTGTCTTTGCCTTTAGCGGCGCCGAAATAGAAAATTCGAAGACGGCTACCCATCCAACGTTTGTCGGAATGAAATGGTCAATTTTCGCGGTGCATTTAGCGACTGCGTGCGCCTATTCTTGGGCCGGCTGGGGTCTGGCTACCGGGAACACTTGGGCTGTCGTCGTCCGCGCTCAGCTTACACTCTGGTTCACCGCCCCCCTATTCTTGGTTCTTTACTACGTGGTAGTGCCTCTTGTTTTTCTCGGGGTAACCATGCTGGATATTAGTGCTGTAGCGACTTCCGTCGTCATGTTCATATGCGTCTGCTTTTGGTCGGCGTACTTGGCTCGGTCAGAGCGAGTGAAACTCAGTTTTGGCGAAAGAGATCGCGAAGTCGCTGAGATGTTCAGGTAACCGCAGCCCGGGCGGCAGAGCCACGGCGGCCGGTCCGCGAGAGGAGGCCACAATGATGCACAACGGGGAGAGACGGAGCTCCCGCGAATAGCCCACCAGCGAAAGACCCCGCCGGAGCGGGGCGTGCACATGGGCCTCCTATCCCTCTGGATTTCTTGCGACGCCTCCGCGTGTCACGGAGCGTTACGGCGTCGGCGTTCTTGCTATCTTACTCGAGGTGCCGCGCTTAAGCGTATTGTCTGATTCATCATCAGGATGGCCCCAGTCTAGGTTAATATCGAACCAGGCATCAGAGCAATTCTCACCTAAACCGCCCGTCACCTGTTCCAGATCGATCTCGTTGAGTTTTGCAGGAATGGTTGCTTTGTCGTGTGTCGGTTTCAGTACAGCCTCCTGTCAGGTTTGCCTTGGATGATCTCGCTTCCCTAGGCCTCTTTGAGCTTTGGCTGGTCGTGGTAAGGGTGTTTTTCGCCGTCGGGTTGCCGGTGTTGGGGTCGAGCGTGATGTAGGTCCACTCGACGCCGCCCTGTGTCCGGCCCAACTCCCCTTCGCTCCACTCAATCGGCACAGCTTTCGCTCGTTTTATCTTTTCAGTCATGGCCTCCTCCATTCAGTGCGTAGTGAGAGAGAAGCGACGTTCTTCCTGGAGAAATCCAGTGATCGCGGTCACGCTTGGGCAGAATCGAAAAGCCCCGCCGCTAGGGACGGGGCCATCGTAGGCTCGTGGGTGAGCAGCCTAGGTCTGGGTTCAATTCTCGTCGACACTTGGTCCAATTCCATCGGACTCAAGTGTCGGAATTGAACCACGAGAGGCTACTTCTTCGTCGCCGATGGCGGCATCCCGATGTTGAACGAGTCGGCCTTCTTGCCTTGCTTGAGCGTGTTGGTCGCACCCCAGCTCCAGCCGCCTTGGACTTCCCCGAGCTCATCTTCACTCAGCTCAGTCGCACCTGATTTGGTCTGCTCCTTCTTGTCGGTCATCATGACTCCCCCATAGGAATGATTGAGGGACCATACCACAGGAATCAGGGAAATCAGTGACGGCCGTCACACATTGGGCAGATCATCCCACGAACAGCGCAGCCTCTGCCACCGGGCGCCGGGCGAGCCGAGCCGCTACCGCATAACTCTTCATAACCATTTTCAGAGGAGTGACGACTGAAGTCACCCAGACGAACTCACTGGGAAGCCCAACCGCCGAGGCCACCGGTCCTCCTTGGGGGCCGTCTTGGTCTTTATCGGTACGTTGATGACAGTCTCACCGGTGATCGCACCAGCCTGGATCTCCGTCAGATCGTCGTCGTTCAATTCCACAGCTGGTGTTTTGGTATTCATGGTTTCGGTCCTCTCTCTGGGTCGTTGGCGACACCGAGATAGGACCCGAGGCTTTCAGTCGGATTCACCGGTCGGCTTGGGTCGGATCGAGCGGTCGGGATGGACCGGATCAGCTGGTCGAAATCACCGGGATGCGCACCCAAAGCTACGGCGGACACTCCTAGCTCTAACGAATTCGCGCGGCTTACTTGCGTAAGTCACCCAAACGTCGGAGAGCGTAGGGTGGCGCAAAAAGCGGGAAGAAATCCGAACACTGTCTATGGAGCATGGGAGTTCTGGAATTGAGGTCCGCCTTCGCTAAAGCTACGGCGTGACATCCGCCTCCCGGCGCATACCGATTTGAATCCTGCCCAAGCCTTGGCGAAGGCGGATGGCGGGAGTGACGGGACTCGAACCCGCGGCCTCCGGCGTGACAGGCCGGCGCTCTAACCAACTGAGCTACACCCCCAGTTATATAACACTATGATATGTACAAATATACAAATTTATTGGTATATAATGTGAAGCAATAGTAGCCTAGTAAAGGACTGAAGCAAGGGGTTTCTGCTTTGTAACTTTTAGTAAGGGTTCTTGATATGAATATATTGTCTTATTATATGTATAAATCTCTGTAAGTCAGCTGAGCCTTATTAGGGAAGATTTATTAATACTTGGTTGTCTAGTTGTTCTCTAGTTTTAAAATAAAATTGAGATGAAAAGTTTTAGTAAAATATATATATACTTTGGTTATTACTTCATTTTGCCATACCCACCCAACCCCCTTTCCTTCCTAGGGCAAACATATTGTATCTCTGAGTTTAAGGCAAGGCTTTCCCAATTGATCCAAAGTAGAAAATCTCTAGTCCAGATGCCTACCCGATATAAAATCAGGTATACATGTTGGCATTTTACTAGGCGTCACCTGTCAACAGCACTAGCGGAGACACCATTTTAGTGTACTTTAAAGTTCTCACAGTCCACTATTTCTTATTTTTAGATTATAACAGAGTAAGGGTTTACATAGACATGGTAAATCCGAGACAGAATACCTCTACAGTGTTACATTTTACATTCCTGTGTGACCAGATATCCACCCCCTGTGACACCGCCCCTGTACCATTACCCCTGCCCTAGGCCTCAAATGTGCATCAAGTCTGGTTTTTCACCTTAATAATGAGAAAATTTGTACCTGGTCCCACTGGCACTTGAAGCTAGGTTGGCAAACTTCGATTTGTGTTCTTTACTCAATCGCCTCCAGCTCCAGCCTCCAGCTGCATGTTGGCTATGCCTGTCATTTAGATAGCCCTGTGCCGAACACAAGGACGCATCGGGGAAAACGATTTCAAAAAGCTTGTCATGTTTGTTATGAGCATGCTCGCTCTTCCATTCAGCAACGCATCTGTTGAGCGCACATTTTCTCAGATGAATCTCTTCAAGACCAACTTGCGCAATAAGATGCAGCAACCAATGTTGGAAGCGCTTCTCCATGTGCGAGACTTCATGACACGAAGAAATATTTGCTGCATTGAGTTTGTTCCCACAAAAGATATGCTCAGCAAATTTAATAACGAAATGTACACCAGCACTTAAAATGGGGACATGTTTCAGAGGACTTTAACTGCACGAACAGTTTGTGATTCTGTATAATAAACTAGATAATTTAAGGCTGATTTCGTGGACTTTCCATGATTTCTAGACTAGGCATATTATGTCAAGTTACAAATTCCAGACGTCATTTTTCAAACAGAATAGATGCCAATGTACTATAAGGTATTCCTTCATTATTCTGAGAAATTTAAGAAAAATTAAATAACTCTCGAGTGCCAAATAACTGTACATCCCCACTTACTAATTTCTGAAATTTATAAGCCCCAAGTTCCTTATTAAGACCCCTGTTTATTACTTTCAAGAAATTTTACCAGCAATAAAAATGTAAATGATGACTGGAAACGAATAATTTCCCATGCAAAATGTGACCCTGAAATAGTTTCTAATTAATCAATCAGTACGATTATTTGTCTTCTAGTGTGTCATCTTTATTTAAAATTTTCCCGAAACTGAGACTGTAGTTCAGACCCCTTCGTTTATTTGGACACCCCGTTTATCAACTTCAGGCACTCCAGAAGCATTTTGTGGCTGTTTGAGCACGATTTACGTCTGGGAGGCTTTTCGGACTGCTGTTTCTGAATTTAGGCTGGTTTTGGGCTGGTTTTGGGCTGGTTTTTAAGAACATTTGTGTGGGAAAGAGAAAAACCACCTCGCAACCCTGTCCGAAACACTGATCTCTACAAAAAGACTTTTTTAGAGATCAGTGACCCGAAAGCTTTCATTCTCCAGCCGGTTGTATTCTGCTGTGGCTGCTTGCAAGGTAAATGAACTCAATTTAGGCGTACATTGATATTTTTTCTTTTCTTACCGGTGAATAATTTTCTGGTAATAGCTATATATTTACCTAAGTTGCCTATATCCAATTTAGATACTCTTAAGTTACAGTTAGTGAGGAATTTGTCTTTTTATGCCTGGAACTTCTAAGTCCCGTTGTGACTTACCTAGTACAAAATCTTTTGTTTGTCTTCATTGTTCAATCAGCTGATAAGGAAGTGGTCTTGACTAAGTTGTTGATATTCGTACCTTGCTGGTACCTTCCTCTGTGTCTCTTCTTTTAAATTTACTTAATTTACACTGTAAAAAGCTGCACTTATAGCAATTATTCGTCTTGAAGGCCGATAATACGTTTTATGACCGTACGTAGTGACCTATTCGAAGAAGTTGAACGTGTTAATTATTGTGAGTTCATTTGAGTGGCCATGTGGCCGGATATTAGATCGATAGTCTAGAAAGAGCGTAGATCTAAGCAATGATTGGTTTTCCGTATGTTTCTGGGTAAAATAGTTGCTTTATTGATGTTGCTATTGCTGTATGTTGTTAGGTTACATTGTGTCTCGTTTTACTGCCAAACGCCTCTCACGTCACTATAACTTAGAAGAAGCTCGTATTTTACTGGACGAAATTCCAAGGGATAATGACGATGATACTTGTGAATCTGAGGATTGTAGTATCCAGTTTGTTTACATGCTAATCTTATAAGAAACTCGTCATTGATTATTGACCCTTTATAAATTTTCAGGGCTATCATCTAGTTATGGTTATCTCTCTTTATCTTTTACTGTAGGCCCAATAATGTATAACTTTGTCTTCCGTGAAACACCTGGAGACTACTTCCTTAAGTTTTTGGATGAATCAACAAGGCACCACCTGATTTACCAGACTAATTTTGTATACTTTACAGAAGCAAAAGCCACTTCAGCCATTGCCAGAGAGGGAGTTATATTTCGATTTTTTGGGAATAATTCTTCGCATAGGTCATCATAAGTTACCATCATGGACTGTTTAGTGGAAATAAGATCAGGGTCTTGCTGTTCCAACATTTCCAGCAACTATGCCATGGAACTGATTTTCACAAATCCTTTCTTATTTACATGTAAATGACAATAGAGCAATAGAAGCTGTTTGCAAGGATATCCTTTGTAAGCTTTGCAATTTGGTATCAAAGCTGATTGAAAATTATATATGAAAGTATATAATGTGTCGGAAAGGATCAGTATAGATGGAAGTATGATTTTGTTCAAAGGAAGATCTGCAATCAAGCAATACAATCCCAAAAAGGGTATTAAATGGGGATACAAACTTTGGGAGAGAGAAGACATTGATGGGTCTATCAGCATGTTTGATGTTTACGAAGGGAAGAACTCATCTATGGACACAAGTCCATATCTTGTAAACTTTGGCCATGGTGAAAAAAGCTATAGTGGATTTCAACAGAGATCTTTTTTGGAAAACCATGAAGTCTTCTATGGTAGCTATTTTACATCAGTACCTCTCGTGCAGTATTTGAAAGAACATGAAATCAATGCAAGCAGCAGTGTCAGAATAGGTAGAAAGGAACTTCCAAAGGAAATAAAAGGAGATAAACAATTAATTCTGGAGGAAAATGACTTCAGAACGTCTGATAATGATGCTGTATATTATAAGTGGGTGGAAAACAGAGCAGTGTATATATTATGGAATTTCCATGGCTCAGTAAAGTAAACTATTGAATGGACTGAAAAAGATAGTACCAAATATAAATTCACTTCTCCTATGGCAGTTGAGGAGTACAACCAGTTCATGGGTGGGGTTTACAAAGGTGACATGCTTTGTACCATTCATGGACTTGATAGGAAGTCAAAATTGGTGGCATTGTATGTTCTGGGAAATGACCAAATAAACACTCGTCAATGTACTTGTTGCATACAAAAACTTGAATCATCCCATTTAAGTACCCTTGCCTTCAGAAGATCAGTCACCCGATCATTTCTTACACTTCCCCATCCATCAATGATGGGACTACCAAGCTCATTTAGCCCACCCTTAGCTCCAAGAAGAGAAGAAGAATTGAATTGATTGAGGATGTGTGGCTACAAAATATAGGATATCATTTAGTCACTTATTCAGGTGGGCAGGTTGGGCGATGTGGAGTCTCATCCCCACAACAAATGTAGCATGTGAAATTTTTTTTCTTTGCTGCAATAAGAAGAAAAACTGTTTCTTACAGAATCATGAGATGGACTCATGGAGATCCAGATTTGCTCCCCTGTAAAGCTGTAACACTGTTAAATATTTATGAAAGAGTATACTTTTTTTGTTAATATGTAAATATGCTAAGGTTTATATACATTTAATACAAACATGTAAATAAGATTGATTGAGAGCTAATTTATTTTTCTGTCATTTTTTCTCAGTAGGCCTTAATTTTTTATTTTTCCAAGTCAGTCCAAAGATGAGAGTTTTGTTTGCGATATTGCCATCGACATTTTAGGGTGCGTTAATATTTGCTATATAAGGGGGCAGCTTTAGCTTAGCTACAAAAAAATTAGGATGCCAAAAATGGGCTCTATTGCTCTTAAAAAGGTGGAACTGTTAATATTTATAGTCATTAGAAGGGGATAGGAATTAAATATTAGTAATTTTTATAACGTGGTAGGTGTACGGGCCTGGGAAATCATATATCGCAGTTGAGTTGAGTGGCACACCTTGTGTCCATCTATATTTTTTATACTTATGTGTGAACTCCACACTTGCCATTCTACAAATGCTTTCTTGTAAAATTGCAAAAAACAGTACCAATATAACAGTGATAAAAAAGGATTAGAGTTTCATAGGCTATAAGAATGTGACCGATAATGCACGTCGTGACTTATAAGTCCCGACTCCATATTTCCATGACAACAGAGTAGTGTGGGTTTTTTCCCTCGTCATGAACTTAAATAGACCAAATTAGGTCCTCATACAAAATATTGAAAAAATTTCATTCACTTTGGCTATGGTGGTAAATAAAGGGTTAAAAGAACAAGTTCGGGTTTTGTTTCTATAAGATAATTCTACCCCTTTTGTGTCCCCTGCAACATAAAAAATACTTTGATGTTATTCCATATTCTATTAGATCTCATCAAGCCCTCTGGCGGCACATGTAAGGAAGCAAGAGGTTGCGTGAGATCTGCGGACATTCCGTCTGGGATCTTTTCTTTAGCAGTAGTTGGGTGATTCCTGAATATTTTTTTCTTCTAAATAGGATGTTGAGAAAGACCACAAAAACTATTTTGTGTTAGTTAAAAGTTGTAGTGCATAGCCATCGATTCTCTATTTGTTTGGTGTACCAAATCTAAACTTTGCATTTGATATTATTTAGGACCTACGCATAAACGTTGAAAGACATCTTAAAAAGCTAAAAATCATGCACAGATGTTCTTCCACAAAGTCAACCGTGTTCCGCTTGAAGAAGAACGTTTTATTTGAAAGCTCTTTAATTGTTTCCGTGAAGACAGACGTTTCCACTAACTGAAAAGAAAAAAGCACTGGAATGATCTAACTTGTGTCCCCGAATTTTAAGTTGCAACGGTGCGTTATGCAACAGCATACTTGATATTAAAGTTCTTCTTAAAAAAGTTTTCATTGAATTTGCTTTATCATTGAATCGGAAGTTGTAGGGCTGATCATTCAGAATTTGTCAAATTGACCCTAAATTAAACTTCTGAAACAAGCTCATACACTGCCTTCCTTAATATTCTTTGTCTATTGATCTCCCTATAACATCACCTAAGTGGTATCGGGGGTTCTGCTCTTGAAGGCTTTAGAAAAGATCCTTCTGCAATATTCTTACTTTCTGAACAAACTTCTCCATAAAACACTAGTTTTAACGTTTAAAGGAGCACCATGTGGTCTTAATATAGAGACTTTGTGTCCAAAGTAAGAGTATGGTCTCTCAATTATTTAAAAAGTATCTCTTTGGATCAGCTTCAGGGGAAGAACTTGGAATTACGCCAACATCTTTGTTAGTTGTTTGAACTTTCTCCTGATTAATAATGTTTATCTTTTCTTTTCTCTTAATCTCATTTGTCATCACATGGTACGAAATATATCGATATATATCTTCACTGCATTTTAATGCTCTCAGAAGCTACAGCTGTTCTCAACATAATCAGAAAAAACTCTGCCTATGTCAATGGTTTTAGTATATTCCTCCCTGTGTGAAATAATAATAAGTTTAACCTCGCGTCTACATGTCATTACCATCTCAATAGAACCCAATATAACTCTGATTTGGAGGAATAACAGCACACGTTACTGAACTATCACCAAATGTTGCTAAATCAGCAAATATCGTAATGGAAATGCGAGCCTGCATTGCTATAACAATCTGCAAAAACACGCCTATGCATTTCAAATTCTTTCTATAAAATGATTGCCATTGCCGGACATTCAATTCATAATAGCAAAACTTGATTGAGTCTAACAGTTTATGCTTTGCTATCGGGATGGTGCTCTTAAGGTTCGATTGTAATTATAGCTAAATGCACTCTTTTTTATATAAGAAACATTTATATAGAAAACATGAAACTGATTTATTGCAGAAATTAAGAAAAATTGAAAAAACATGGTTAGTCTAATCTCCTGATGATTGCAATTGTTTTTAACAACAAAGAACAACTAATTAAAACCTTAATGGATTTCTAAATGTGAATGAAGTTATTAAGCTAATGAAAAAGGTCTTCATCAAATACGTCCGCGTTTCTAACGATCATATCAACTTCTTCTTTGACAGTCTCCATGTCAATAAACTCATCATCAGGCTGTTTGAAAACGAGATGGTCATTTGGGATATGGTGGTGTTGTCGTGGGCTCTACGATCGTGGGTGAGGGCACCTTGTAGTTTCGAAGGCCTTCAGGTTGTATCAATTAATGGTCGGTTCCATTGGTAATTAACGGGTTAGTTATTAATTTCAGTCCGTGTAAGGGAAGGTTCATTTTAAAAACTCGTACCGTACGATACTGGTCGATAAACCTGACCAACCAATTAGCAAAGTTGAAGATAAACATACTACCATCTTCTTCTCAGAAATTTTCAAGTGTAAATTTGATTTGTTACTTCTATTATATTCATTTCAATACATGATGATAAAAATTATAGGAGATTATGCAGTTTAGCACACGCTGCCTTGTTGTAAATCATCCGAGATTGTTATGTAAGTGTCAGCTCTACAAACTTTCGCTTGCATTGGGTGCCAACACACATCACTCCTTCCGAACAGCGCTTGTTGGTCGATTCTTCTAAACAAAATTCGAATGATGCGTCCAAAATTACCTGCATAGTTGTAATTTGTACGTATCTGTGCTAGACCTTTAACAACCCCAGTCTGAAAAAAGAGGATTACAGCAAAATTAGAAGAGCATCTTCTTTATTAAACTTTGATGTTCATCGGTAAATCTTATGGATCAATCGATTCAGATGATTGATTATTCTAAACAAAGTCCGAATGATGCGTCCGAAACAAAGGGCGAATGATGCATAGCGGTAATTTGTACGTATCTGAGCTAGACCTTCAACACGTTCAGTCTGAAAATAAGAGGATTACAGCACAAAAACACCTTTATCATTAAATTCTGATATTCATCGGTGAATCCTATAGATCAATCTCATAATGCTTCCGTTTTTGCTTGTCAGCAGAGCGGGTGCACCTAGATGCACTCAATTCCAAATTCTTTGTGGGTTGATCTTGCAAGACACAAGCATTGAATACAAAGGGGCTGACCGAATAATTGGGCCAGAAAGTTTCCGACCAAAATGTCCATTATTCCATATATTATTCCCGCAAGGAAAGATTTTTCCATCTTCTCCGTATAAACCATTGATGAAGTTGTCTGTGAAGACACTTAACCAAGATGGGCAGTTCTTAAAGAATTTGCGACCATTGCTTCTCAGTTTGAGTATAGAAACTCTCCAAACTATAATATTGAATGGGGCTCATATCATTGAAGAATACTACTTGGTTATCTTTTGTTAAAGTTGTTAGAAATTCTGTTGAGACTAGTTAAGTAAGTAATTAAGAGCAAATTGATGAAAATATGTTGATATCCATTCACATGCTCGGGTGCTTCTAAGTTCAATTCATAGCCGACTTCATCGATAAGCTGGACCGTCGCTTCCATCGACACGTCAACATGATGGAACAGAGATGCGAAGACGCTTGGATGCAAACTAATTGGGAATTACTGTTGGAGAGCAACAAAGTACAATCCTGCTCCAAACATACATGACGTTTGGTACTCTTGAAAGACATACTTGTGAGTTGAAAACTTATTTTGAGATATTTCATGAGATTTATTTTCTTACACGGACACCAACCTCGTTTGTTTTTCTCTTTAGCGGTGGAGCACAACATTAGGTTTCGTGTTGTTGTTTAAATAAGTAGTAGAAAAATGAATGTAGACAAACCTTTGCCTTTACATGGTCCTGGTATTTTCTTTTCATGCAATAACCCAACGATATTAGGCAGACCTTAAAGGGACGGGGTACACTCGATTTCCGTTAAATTGCAAGAAGAATAAATAGCCATAGAAAGGAAAAGCAATGTTAATTATACATAAAATCTATATGGTTCAGCACTACCTTATTACGTCTTATTAAGCCGCGTATGTAATCAAGCCGCATTAAATTAGGCATCGCTTTAATTGAGCCGCACTTGACAAAAATTAGCATTTAAGGGGGTTTTAATTAGGCCACAGGAGTCAACGGACAGTTTGAGATACAATACTTTTTTAAAATACTCCTTCAATTTTTCCTCAACGCCACTTTTAAAATTTCAGTCTTCTTCTTTTCACTTCCTTGCTCCACGGGGTCTGTTTGATTACCTTATATAATTCCCCATTGGCTGTTTAACAATAAATTAAGCCGCGTTTTAATATGCCACGTCATTAATTAAGCCGCGTTTTTATTACGCCGCATTTTTGAAGGTGCGGCCTATTTAAGTAAGCGGCTTAATTTGACGTATTATGGTATATGCATAGGAGGGAAAGAATATTATAAATATAGGGAGGGATATTGAGGTTCCGTGAAAATAAAGCTCTGTAAACGTTTTAAAGAAACACCAACTATTTGTTTGAAAAAAGACAAGACTGTTAAAATTTTGCTTCGTCGTGGGTGTTTAATTGTACTCTCAGGTCCAGAATTCACTAAAAACTTTCACTTACCAATTTCAGTTTTGTTTGTTATTGCGGACCTGACGCCATTTAGTAGCCAAGAACGACCGGAAAATGTGTAAAAATGATAAAATCCTACCTCGAAGAAACACAAACTGTCTGTACACCATCATTCGTCAATGAAAATTTTGAACAAGACAGCATGATTCGAACAAAGAGAGCGAATATTTGCGATACTGGTGCGAGCCCCGTTTCAAAAGTCATGTTCAAGACGCATCAATATGAAGCTTATTGAGAATAAAATAACATTGAAGACCCCCAAAACATCGATATCAAAAAAATTTGAGCCGAACTACATTTGTAATAAAAGTCTTACACTCACACAAAATAGAATGCAATTAAGAATATAAACTTACGGTAAAAGCTAAACTGTTCAAACATTACTTAGTAAATGAATGATATTGAATTGTTATATTTTAAGCTGGACAGGGCCGCATAAAAAACATTAGACTTATATTTCTTTCTGTATCAAAATTTCGTCAAAAACGGAGCTTTTCGGACAACTTGTGTTTCTTGAGAATCAATTTTCTTTGTTTTAAAATCACTTACCGATTAGTCATGGTCGACTAAATGTTTCCTTACGGACAATAACCAACAGGAGAATAAGGAGTTAAAGTTTCAATAGAATCCATTTTGTTCATTTTGATAAAACTGAAATTTAACCGAAATCGAGTCATCCCCGTTCCTTTAAAAAGATTCACCCGGTATTACATTGATTATTCGTTTGTATTTACGTAAGGAAAATAAGTTTGAAATAGAAAATAGGTTCAAAAAGCTCTTATATTGATTGCGTTTTGTAAAAAAATATGAAGTACGTCCGGGTCAATTAGGACATCACTGGGAAAAGAACAAAATTTTAAAAATTCTAGTGGAGAATTGAGCAGATACGATACTTTTTATTTAGAAACATTTGACCACAAATTTTTGTAGACCTTTGCCATGGCCTCGCACTGAAGTCTAGAGAATGCTATATTATTGTGCTAGTCTATAATTTATACCAGCATAAATTAATCGAAATCACTTTGCCGAAACCAACATTCGACGAAGTGAGATCCTAGAGTGTTATTATCGACAAAAGATGTCTGACATGGTTAAGCACTTAGCACTTAACGGCAATAGAATATTTTGCACGTAATCGTTGAACCCACAACGAGATCCCGTTGACGACCCAAAGGACCTTCTTCAGCATAGAATTATGTGCTCTGAGAGACCATTTAAGTTTAAGTGCATAATTACAAACAGACATCAACGCCAACATCAACGTCAGCATTCCATAAGATCGTAAAAGTTGCAAAGACATTGCTAGCAGAATTATGATGATTAAATCAAAGGAGGTGCCCGGGTAGCGATGACTACATATGGTATGGGACAGTTGCACTGAAAAGCACATTAGAGTTGCAACGGCAAAAATACGCAGTTCGGTTTTCGTAGTCCTTCTTTGTCGCCATTGAACTTTTCAACACATATCATTATTCACTCTTATCAGATATTAACTTGGAATATGAACACGCTCCTTTGCTCACAGCGACCAGTATGGGCTCTGCCACACACACACGCACACGCGCATGCGTGCACATTCTCACTCATGAGTCTCTACAACTCACTGCATTGGAGTCAATTTAATTATCGCTGCTTATCAGGGAGACTGGTATGAAACACCGGAGTCGAATTAATTAACAGTCACATGTACAACACAACAATCAAGTCTCATCTCTTTAACTCTAGCAGGGGAGTATGTAGTGACGTCAATTCAAAACAAATGCTTCGATTCGATCGAAGTGTGGTTTAATGGCTAGCACATCGGAGTCGGGGATAGATGTATTGTGGTCTTACGTTTACAGCATTGTGCTTTTCGTCTAATGTCATTATTCAAATTACGCTAGACTATTCAAACAGAATACTATGTACAGCAGATATGACCACGCGTTCTGCATTCGTGTAAGAGGATCAATAACTTATACTCCAAAGAGGAGCGATTGAGATTGGTCTTCTTATTTTATCAAAAGATAAATTTGATAAGAAACGGAAGTTTGTAAGATCCAAAGCATCAACGACGTAGAGCAACGATGATGACTTTGTCGGGAAATTACAACCAATACAACTCCAAATAACGTGGGTAAAGGTATGTATGCTGAGAGTTGCATAACAACAATTTTGGAGAGACAGAAGTTTCTTATCCAGTTTTTAAAGTTGAGAATAGTAATACAGTAAATACACGACAAATTGAAGAATGGCGAAGTTAGAGAGGAATATAAACCAACTCTGACAAATACAAGAATTCTACTGTTTGGTTATTCCCCGATGAAAACATCATCAGTGCCGTACCGGAGGTCAAATAAGGGGAGAGGGGGGGTTCACATCGAGAGGTTAATCTTTTGCGGCAGTGTAAGAGGGATGACTAAAAGAAGTCGTAAAGCAGTTACATTCTTTCTGTGGCGTAACAGATTGTGACGACGCTAATCTTGTGTTCCATTATGTGCTACGTTTACTCCATTATTTAGATTTCATGAGTAATCAAGCAGAGTACCCAGGTTTACAAAACAATGTTAGAAAGTATCATCGTAAAGAGAGGATTTGAAATGTTAGTTTTGAAAAGAACACTAGAGAAATAGAAAAGCATGTCACCACCGGGGATCGAACCCGTAACCTACGCTTTCGCGGCGTGCGCTCTACCAACTGAGCTAGGTGACCGATGTTAATATACTTTTATGTCTCTAGTCGTCTTTTCAAAAAAACCCAATGTTAATGAGAGAGACCTAGTTGCATATGATGTCATTACCAAAATTAACATGGATATTTTTTCAAATTAAACGTCAGACATTTAGTTGCATGTAAATGCCGTTTTCAAGCTTAGTGAATTGGTTGCACTCATACTCATTGTCTACAGGTCCTTCTCCACAGTACTTGTAGAAAGTGACATTCTTGACTCAATTCCTTTCGACGCCAAGGAATCACATCCCTCCCAAATCCCTCTTTTGTCTCGTCATCACCAACGACAGATTCTAAATTTAGCCAACAGCGATATCCTGTCTTGATAGTTTGGCAGGCCACAAGCAAGTCTTCCTAAGACGTACCGAAGATATATTGTCAATAATAGCTTAATTCTTTCCTTGCACGAGTCAAGTTAAGATTCTTTGCCGTTAGATATGTATCACCAAGGTTATCTTAATGAAGTTTCCGAGCTTATCTTGACTGCTTCAGCACCTTCATGCTAGGTCAAACAATTCATACTAGGTGACAAGAGGCACAAATAAAAGTGCAGGACACTTTGTAGGAGAGAGAGAGGATTTTCGAGCGAGTGACGGAAACTCGAAGTTATCTTTTAACAACCACTAATGAATAATGATACCTTGACCATGCACATGATTTAACTTGTAATACTTTGGAAGGAACTATCGTTCTGTATTACAAGACACAATCAAGAAGGTTCCTTCTTGTCTAGCCGATTCTACAGATCAGTACTTATTGTCGTGATAGACCGAGAATAATAATTCAATAAGAGCCGGAACAAGTAACCTTTTTAACCAATTTTCTTCTTGACTCTTCCACGTGATCTCCAATAACTAACGAAAATTACATTTTCCACTACTATTTACAAGATGACTACGTGTTACGGAAACGGTCATAGGGGACTGATACATACATAACACTTATCACTAGGTTTGCTGCAAAGAGGCAGATCGTCAAGTGAGAGAAGCCGGAACACATGTATTCCTTATAAATATTGATTGTCATATTGTTAATAATCATCATTCAATATCATGCTATGAGTTTTTGATTCATATATTGGGAGTTAGTAATGAAACTATGCCGTCCATACACTAGTTTCTAGCTTAAAACAGCTAAATACGATTTTATATATTCCTGTAACATTGCGCAACACAGTAAAGGTTGTGCATCATATGTTTGGCTGTAGAAATGCCAACGTTTTAAAATTACAAGTAATATAGGTAAACTATTTCTTGCTTTAGTATCTCCTTGAGACGCCACCGTGGTTGTCGCAGAAGGATATTTTTAAGAATAAGGACCCATGCATGGGTGGAGGATGACTTTACAAGCAATTCTTGGATACATAAAACCTTGCGATGCAACACCATGAAACACTAATTGGCCCTAAAACCTTAACATTAAAAAGGTCCTGTAAAGAGGTAATCTGGAAACGAATAACCCACTGGTTATGTGAGTAGCACAGTTATGGCTTTCCGTGACATCTGAATAGAATTTAGTAATTGGATTGTTGGATGACAAGACAGTTTATAGTTCGTTATTGCGTTGAATTACGAATTTGGAATTGGACCTGGAAAAGTCATTTCATATTCATAACTAATTTATAGCCTTCTCTCTAAAATGCACCAACTTACGGTAGATACGGTAACGCGTGCGTGATGAGTGAAAATACGAAAGTGCAAGACAACACGAAAAAACGTAAAGATCGAAGGCCCTATGGCTCGCATTCACCATGCTTTCACAAGTAAATAGGGTCGTATAAAAGTAACAATTTGGTATTTCATAGATAGATCGAAAGATTAATAATATGGAGGTATTAGACAAGTCAGTACTGTTTTTGTCAACAAAAATGTTTTCTGCAAAAAATACCGCTTCAAGCCGAGTTCAGGAACGTCATTCTGTTTTTGGCGTCATGTAAGGGCTATTTCTACTTGTTGGCCCGAGTTTTAAAATAGTGACCCAGAGCAAACAAATTCTGGAAGAACATCTGTCTCCTCACAATGCTGCATTAAAACGTGATCTCTAGGCACAAGAGGACTATTTTTGCCTCTCCTGCTTCATAACATATCCCCTGGACCAAATTCGTTGCGTCCGATGTTTATCTCTGTTTCGACTGTCCAACAAATAGAGGAAATATAAGTACTTAGTCAATACGAAATAAAAATAGGTATATTTGCTAGTTAAACCTCTGGCTTCGACTTTACTTTTGTTACTGTAAATGTAAAAATATTGCAAACAAGTTAAAATAAATTATATGTGAACATACTAGCAGTTTGGTTGTAATTAGTATTACGACATTTAAGAAGCATTTATTGATGATGATTAGAAACGAAATGTACGAATAGGAGCAGAGTTTCGTATTCCATGGCCATATCAGTCCTGTCTCTGTCATATTGTGATTAACCACATGATTAACTTCATTGTGATTAACCACATGATTAACTTCTTTCTGAACTATGATTTTAAAAAGTATTAGCCTCTACCACGACACTACAAATTTGACATCTAGGTCTACAACATTTGTAACTACCCAATCTGCTCTACACTGCTCTACGATAATTGTTAGTTTGGCTCTAACTAAGGTATTCCTTAGATTCATAGCTCTTCAAAAGGCTACCATCGGTTTCTCAGGAAACAATTCTCTGCAGTCCTAAGATATACTTAAGACATATTAAAACCTTCGGAGAATACCTCGAACTTCATTAAAAGCCAGGTAGTAATGAATGATAAGTGGGACCCTATCACTACTACATCTGCAAGTACTACAATTGTTATTGCCACTGACCAATGGTATTGCCTTCTTGATATGGGAAGGATAACAAGATTTCTTGTGCAGGTCCTGATGAATGTCACTAGTTGCTATAGGATCTAAAATGTCTAAGAAATTAGTATTAACAGAGGATTCCTGAACAGTAAACCTAATGAAGTGATGGCTATTGTTAAAAAACTGCTGGAACTGACTAAACTGTTCCAAACAGGAAAACAACCATCTAAATAATAATAACTGCCAACCTAAGAGGTGTCTTCGCAATAAAGATTTCTCCAGCCTACCATAATTTATCAACGGGTTAATTTATCAGCATAAGCTGTAGTGAACTTTGTTCCGATGGCCGTCCCCAACTTCTAACTGTATACCTCGTCATTAAATTTGAACACATTATTGTCTAAAACTGTCTTAGATAGGCTAACTAAACTACTTGTAGCAATTACCTTCTCCTTTCTATTGTCTGGGATCTCCTCTAACGTTTGCAGGCCCGAGGAATACTCGGATAAAGACCCACAACATTGGCAGTACAAAGAATTGCTCCTCTTGGCACGTCCGATATTTCCACGAATATAGTAAGAATATAACCACTCTCCTTAACATATGCTTGAATACTACTGACTAGCTAACTTAAATGGAAATTTATAAACTCTGAAATGTGCTTTGTGCTAGTGCTACAATTATAAACTACTGTTGTACCTACAACGTTGCTAAGACCTATTTAGAGGCAAGACGGTATATATACATATACATATGTGGCCATACATCTCATATTACACCCAATGTTAATAGTAATATCCCTAGAATCAGTTTAGAAAGGGAGTTTCGTTTACACTACAAGGCAGACGCTCGAGATAAGAAGCAGTTGTTTTCAAGATGATATTTCTGAATTTTGATATCTCGTTACTAATAAAAGGGAAGAAGATAGAGTCACATCAAAATAAATGACGACGCATTGTTCATAATGAAGAGTAAATCCTAAGCACATTACCAAAGTTATCTTGCAAAAACTCGCCATACGCCCTCAGCTGTACCTTCACCTCTGGAATCGTCACAGAGACCTAGGTCGTCGTTGAGTACCCATTCGTATTTTCCTGGCACCTGAAATGGAAAATCTATTTCATGTTGATGCCAAAATCCAGCTTTTCCATCAGCATTTTCCCAATCGTCACATCGCTGTACAAGGTATGATGTGTCATAAGAACCACTTACAAAAGAGTTGCATGATGTCGGTGGACTGCCTCCATTGCCTCCATTAGAGAAGTATAAAAGGACTTTCTCGGAATTTGTGATTATATCGACTGTGCGTCCAACACCTTTCTTTTTACAGAGGAAGCGAAATTCAGAGAGACTAAAATAATGCAATAATTTTTTCAGACCAATCTGTGAGAGTAAAAAGGTCCGATCGACACTTACAATATCCTTCAAATCGTTAGTTTTTACGACTGTTGTTTGATCAAGATTTTTGAAAACATCCCCTATCAGAATCTATCCGCCTTAAAAGCAATAAAAAATAAGAATCCTTGTTATATATCTAGCTTGCTTTGTGAATGTAATATATATATTTATATCATATTCTTAGCAGACACATTGCAATTATATACAATTCTCAAAGAGTGGAGCATTACCACAATAGCTTGCAATTTAACGGCGCTGACCGGATTTGAACCCACGACCTCATGATTATTAAACCAACGCCTCAACCATTCAGCCATCAAGGCTCAAAGCTCAGAGCTCAAAGCCTTGATGGCTGAATGGTTGAGGCGTTGGTTTAGTAACCATGAGGTCGTGGGTTCGAATCCGGTCAGCGCCGCTAAATTGCAAGCTATTGTGGTAATGCTCCACTCTTTGAGAATTATATATATACCATATATATATATATATACTATAGACAATATATAGACTATCAATCAATAAATACAAACTGATGACGTTTCGAAGTAATTCTTTTTCAAAACTGTTCGATTGTGCTACATGGATCGTCTTAAATACTTGTGATAAGATAACATAAAATAAAAAACATAATGACAATGACTTTTAGAAACAAACTCATAATGTAGTTAGTCACCTTTCTCTATAAAACTCACACTAAAGACTGGGACAAAGCAAAAAAATAAAGAGACAGATATATAAGTAAACAAATTACAAAAATTGGTAAACAAAACTTTAAACACCAAGTAAACAATATGAGTGTAAAGTGGTCAGGAAAAATAGGAAGGTGATGGAGAAAACACTAAAAATTTCTCACTTAAATTATCAGACTTAAGGGTCTAATGGTTTAGATTTGGGTCGTCAAATTTATTAGTGGTGGGTTTGAATCTCCTCAGCTCTCTTGATGCAAAAAGAAAGCTATTGTGGTAATCAGAAACATAACTTCGTTTATCTCGTTCAGAGTGCAGTTTTCTCTCCTAACGTTAGTTTGCCAAAATCCCCGTTACCTAACAACACAAAAAAGATTCTTCCTGGCTGGCCTGTAGAAAAAATTGGGCATAAAGGGTAATGACGTAGGAACAGTGCTGATATTTTAAAGCTTTTCTTCATGCTGTAAACAACTTGCGTTAGTCTCGTCTTGAGAATCCCACTTTAACGAAATTACTCCACGCCAAAATTAACAGAAGTAACAAGTGCCGCCTTGACAAACGCCGATACAGCAGGGAGGATGAGAACACCATCAATGTATAAACCTAGCAAGGGAGAGCAATACCACAAAGATCACCCTGCATGGCTAAGGCGGTTGGGCACCTGAAAAATATTTAGGAAGCCTCTCTAGAAATTCCACTTCTCAGATAAAGTGGTCGGACGCAAGCAGGAGCTAAAAGTATTCTAAATGATCGTTAGCTCCCGCTCATTCAAGCCAGAGGTTTTAAGTTTATGCTGACAAAGAGATCTCTGTGGCGTAGCATAGAACAATTATGTCGAGTTCCACTTATTTCACAAAGTAGGGAACATTAATCTCGTTCCCAAGTTGGCTACCCTATTTTTGTAATCCTAGAAACGCCACTGGTCATCGCGAAAGTGTTGACAATAGTTGCAGAGGTCTCCATAAGTACAGTACTTTGCTCTTTGAATGCACAATGTTGTAGATAAGGAAAGACATTCATAGGATACTTACCTCCGTTACTTGTCATGTCACAATATGCAATTATAGGATCATGGTTTTTTCCAGTCATTTTGTAAAATCCATCTGGCAACAATGCTTACTGATAGGTTTCACGTATTTCTTTGCATGAAGAACCTCCAACTATAGTTTTAAGGAAATGAAAAGACACAAAATTAATGGTTCCTGAGTAGCACTGAAATACAAAAAGTCCTGAAACTTGCAAAATGTTGGCAAAACTTGTGATCAATAGCAGATTTTGTTATTATTGCTCACATGTTTTGAAAACATAATGCGGTAATGTTATCATCTAGACTCGTTATTTCCGAGTAGCACTTTGTTAAAGATGAGCAACGGAAATGATAATAATATTAATAAGTACATGATTTATGGAGAGAAGTGTTAAGTGCATGTGGTAATGAGACATTAGATTGCTCTCATAAATCGTCAGCTTAACTATTAATATGTTTAATGCAATGGTCGGATTGGCATGTTTGGTTGTCCCTGCCTTGAACCTTATTAGAGTTATGGGCAATCATGTTACTACTGTAAACTGTGTCAAATGTTTGCTAGTGTCTGCCTAAGTACTGATGTGTGGATTTGACATGGGCGACAATGACAGCGAAACAAAAGAATTAGGCTGCTAATGATGAAATTGATACTGATATCTCAAAAGTAGATTATATTATTGCTCTGTCTGCAGTAGCGGACGGTGACCATTTATAATAGGTACGCTGTCCACTCCTGGCTATGCAAATTATGTTCTTTATTGTATCTCTCCGTATATAAAATTACAACACCCTTCAAACACGTCTACGTAACTCAGACCCATAGCCATGCGCATCAGGGCGTTAAAGAACTATCAGGGGCCAATGAATTAGGTAATGAAAGGTTTCAATAAATTAGTAATTGTATTTTTATCGTGGATGCGTATGATAATGCAGGAGATCATTAATATAACAAGATTGGTTAAAATAACTGACATCATACAGGCATTAACTAATAATGAAAACGAAAACGAAATAGTACTCAGTCAAGATTTTAACGGTGGGTCAGTGTATATATAAATCCAAACAGCAAGAAATAGTATTGTTACTGTTAAATTGGTAAAAAAGTAAGGTTATGCTACGAAGATGCCGCTCAAACTCGAATAAGATGAAAAATGATTACGGTTTTATGATTTGAGTTGTTAAGACTCAAACCCTGACCTAAGAAAGATCAAATTAACGTTAATTA
>JAAAKM020006971.1:94116831-94164140 GCA_010016025.2 Alatinidae sp. Z8VKAUB7J3
GAAGATTCAAAATATACAGCATGATAACTAGGGGTGGATCTGGCATAGCCCTTTCGGGGTGGGGCAGTTTTACAATTATTAAATTTCCATTCAAAGTGGATGGCAGACAGAAAAGTAGTATATGCCACTGAAAAATATGACACTTTGAAAATATTATATTGAACGATTAATACTTATCCAAATTGAATATCAAAGAGACCAACAAATTTTTCCTATATTTTTATTCCCTCAAAATAGAGGAGAAATTCCCGCAAAAGGACTCAAATATTTTGTCATTCTTAATAAAATTATCATATTTCACCTATTTTCATGACTTTATTACATCTGAAAACAATAGCAAGGTCAAAAGATAAACAATTCTTAGAAAAAGTGAGGCGATAAATGATCTTAGATACGGAAAACATTTGTTACGACGTTCTCAGAGAAAGGCAAATATACTTCAGACAATTCACAATTAACAGTTATATGACGCTTCTTATTAAAGTTTGTGAACTTCTTCATGGAAATGAGTTTTTTATCTGTATTTTTTACACACTATGATGCAATCAAATAGTTTGCAACAGTATAGTGTCATAGAATAGTAGCAAACAAGAGTATTGCACGAACAGCCACGCAGCTAGTCAAATTTTGATGGGCCGGCAAATTCCAAACGAAATCTTTTCCCTCCTCTCCTTCATTCCAGGCAATGCACCAAGGTTTTGTCAACTAGGGAAATTTTGAACTTTCAGAGTTCCTAGAAGGCTCAAAATCACATTTGAGAGACTTAGACTTCTTATCGTACTTTTGCAGTGAATTGAAATATAAAAGCAACCCACCCCTTTCAATGACGGTAAGAATTGTGTTTTGGGGGTCGGGGGCAAACGTGGCTAAGTTTTAGCTGTTGAGCGGGCTCAGCCCCCTCGCGTCCGCCCTTGGCTGCGTGCCTGTGGGTGCGAGTGGGTAAAAGTGGCCAGGTTTTGCTAGTTGGGCGGAACAGCCCCTCCCCTCGCGCCTGCCCTTTACCGTGCCTTAATTCCTTATAAATGGAATGATACATAAAATTCACTAATAGGGTTGATTCCGACTATTTTGAAAGCCGAAATTCGTGTACTGTTCTTTCACATCTTGAGAGCTACTCACAGACATATATTTTGAAGTAGAATATAGCTTATACGAAGGTTGAAGAAATAAGGAAAGTTAGAAGACAAAAAACAGTGGATAGTAGGTTTGTTCTCTGCATCCTCTAAATACATCCTTTGATGATATATAAATTATCATCTTAACAAAATAGTGAAAAAGGTGAAGAGTTTCTACTTTGATATTGATGATAATAGTCTTGCTCTATAAACGTTTTCTAAAAATTTACAATGCCCTCGAAAATCTAATTACTTCTATAATTGTATAGTTACATTTTGTCAGAGTAAGTTAACTCCATGTCAATTATCACTGTAATCGGTGATGTTTAAATTGAATATTTTATTCAGTAAGTGACTTGAAGAAAAAAATTCATTTGGAATTTTTTTCATATATTTCGTTTTCTGATTCCGACGTATTTATAAGGCTTTAATGAAGACTGTGTTAGCCTATAATTACGTAAATTACTTCTTTCTCAGTTACGAAACATGTCAGCGTTTTTTATTTGCCCTTTTCTCCTTTAACAAACATACCTGATCTATTTATGTCTCAGATACGCTATCAATGCAATTAAAAGAAGTAGATTTGCGGCAAAAAGTTAAAGAGAATCATGACTCGTCACTGATTGTCATCGTCACTCCGAAATGCTTTTCTCGTGCTTTATGCTTAAGTATTACACTATATTTTTTGTCTAAGAAATGTAAGCAGAAATTTTGTTAAGATATCCCTTAATAGCTCTTTTTCTTTCACCTTTGCCACTTCTCCGCAATCAGTGATACGGGTTATAATTGCATCAACTTTTTCTAATATTATTTTTATGATACTGGCATTGTTTTCCTTTAGTACAAATGTTTACGGAAGACATTAAGCCTCCGCACTTCTCAATTTTATGTCTCCTGCAAGTCACCTGCTTGCTTCAATTTATCCTAATCCATTTCGCATCCAACAGGCAGTAAAGCAAATATTTCTCTCTCGTTACTTTAAAAACTTATCTTAAGGAGGGAGACTACTGCAGAGCGCTAAGTAAGCTCTTCTTATTGGCGTGTCAAGTCCTTTTCATAGTACTTATGCCAAATCAGTCATTTGGAAGGTTAGGCGTGGGGAGAAAAAGAACTCGACGACATACCTCATGTTGTTTTGATGTGAGAAATTGAAACGGCTTTGGATGACACGAAATGAATAAAAAATTAGAGAAATAATGTTTTAAGACCAAAAACTTCTTTAGAAAGAGCTTTATATGTTTTATTAATAACGAAGATAGTATTTCAAAGGAAGATCATATGAAATCAAACTCTCGCTTGAGATGAAATTAGTAAATAGGTCTTGAATTTACTTGACTATTGCTTAGTTTCCCTGCATATATAGCCTTTTTGCACAATAGTAATGAAATTTTAAGCTTCCGCTAATTATTCTACAATGTTTTGTCGTTTATTTCATCCTGGTTGTTTAGCAGCTTCTTAGATTACGACTAGTGAATATGAAATTACAAACTTTTAAAACAGAATGAACTGATCTTTGTTTTCGCTGTTATCAAATCCTCATTTTATTTGAAGTATGTATGTCTGATGTACTGTGTTCTGAAAGTTTTATTGTTAATTATGCCTTTCTTGAATCAAGAATAAAATCAAAGAAATTGGTCTAAGAGGATCAATTAGATAAGGAAACCTTAGATCAAGGAAGGAGCGAAACTCTTAGCCAAAGGAGAAGTCTTTGATAGCACTGTTCTAATTTATAACAATCCGTGATATAATCAAATAATCTAACTAAAAATGCATTTTGCGTTCATAGGTTTAGAGTTCTGCTGCATCAAAGCCTCCGTCAGCTGGATTGTTAAGCCAGAGGAATAGATAATCGATTTAAAACTTGCAATGGCTAGATTACAGAGACGGCGAGGAGAAAGGACACGAGAGATTACTTTCAGCATGTGAAACCATGAAATTAGAGCTTGGCCACTTTCACAGTAGTAATATTTAAGAAGTTGGCATTAACTAAATACTGATCATTTTTTCTAAATAACTACAGTTTGTCAGTAATTCGAGTATCGAGACCATGTCCAACAACAGTACCAACGGAACACTAGTCAACCCTTCCTCTATCGACGGAAACGTTCCATCACTTCCATTACCACTAGTTGTTTCCTTGACCTTGGTTGCAGTGATTTCATGTACCGAAAATGTTGCTGTCATTTTTACAATCCTGTGGCACAGAACTCTACGAAAGTCTGTCACCAATCTTTTTGTCGTCAGCTTATGTTCCACACAATTTATGGTAAGTGGGTTAATCCTACCATCATACTGTTTCTTGGCAAGCTACAGTATTTATGGATTTCTGGTCGGAATTTCAATATTTGCCTACGTTACAAATTTGTGCGCTATTACCTATGAAAGATTGGTAGCCGTTGAGAAGCCATTGCTCTATCAGAGTTTGGTGACAAGACCTAAAGCATTGAAAATTATTGGAATCTGTTGGATATTCTCAATCGTTCAAGGCGCCATACCAAGTTTATGGAATGCTAACAAAAGTTATGTACTTCATAAAGTCTATATGTCGGTGTCCTTGGTCTTTTTCCTTTTATTGCCGTTTGCATTCATTGTTTGGGCCTATTTAAAAATATATATGGAGGTTAGATCGCTACTGAAAAGAGATGTTGCCCGATATCCACACATGTACAAGATTCCTTGCAGGACCGATAACGCTTCTGAGGTGCGAACTGAGTTAAATATGAATGAAGAAGATGACACGGATAGAAAACCCAACAAAGTTTGCGTAAGAGATGTTTCGTTGACAACTGATAATAACAGCGGAGATCAGGCATCTTACTACATGAAGCTTCGCGGCGAGAGTCAATCGTTAAAGCATGGTGGCGAAAATGGATCCCACTCCACCGGCTACATTGATAACAGGAAAGGATCCGTCAAAGGAAATAATGCTTCGTACAGAAAAAGAAAAAAAACCGCAGAGGCAAGGGTTGCTTGGGTCTTTGCTATTGTGGCAGGAACTTATTTATTCACCTGGCTCCCTGTGGTATACATGACGGCTGTTGAGATTTTTGAAAGAGAAGACCTTGAACCACTGATATTAAATCGTATCTCGATTTACTTCATAGCTTTAAATAGTATGGTTGATCCTCTCATTTACGGACTACTCCTTAAGGATATCAGGGGAGGGTTGAAGAAAATAGTGAGATGCTAGAGAAGAGTCTACCAACACACAAAGAACATTTTATCATTTAAAGTAATAGCATTGGTAGGATGTAGGTTCTTCATATCTTAGTACCATCGAGTCTCTGGTTTGTAACACCAGCGAAAGTTTGGAAAAACATATTTGCGAGTAGCAGACAAGGTAAAAAGTGAATCTATTAGAAAAGACCAGGTCTTTTGTGCTTAGAAGTTTTTAACAGAGTTACCAGCAACGGAGACTCCTAAAGACTTCACATAAGAGTGATACAAGCTGGTAACAGAGGAGCGTTTAGCGATTCAGTCGATTACCCTATTTTTGAGATAAGTGAAGCTACTCTACACTTAAAAGCTTTACATCAACGAAAGTGAAACCTTACCTATGTGTAATAAAACGAAAAGGCAAACTGCCATGCTGAGATATCTATAGCTCAAACATAAATTATTTGTAAACAGTATCATCACTTTGAGTTCTATTACAATGTGGGTATAGAGTCATTGAGGATTACACATTGGCACATTAAACAAGTACACGGAGATTAAAGTTGTAACAATGCGCTTCATAAGAGTGTGAGTTTATGTCGTCGATGAGCGCCATTTATGGAGATTTCATGCAGACTAACCTACTTCTTCATCTCTTTCAAATGAAAGATAGAAGTAGAATATTTGTATCAGGTCACGATCATTGGCTTGTTTTGTATTGTTCATACAATAAGGTTTACGATTAGCTTGATGATGAGCAGCAAATGTGCGACTACGAAGACTAAATTTCGTTTCTATGTTGTGATATTGGGTCAGTTATAATCAATTTCATATTACGTGCTGCTAAATGAGAGGAACACTAGTTGTCACATTTGAATAAATTGGAAAGGCTAAGTAAGTAAAAGATAAAAGAGGAGAAATGTTGGCAAATTCTCTGCCACGTGATAGTCGGGTTTTGGAAGAGGTAAGAGGTTTTCAATCTTACTACAAAAATAAGCTTACCCTCTTCAACGAGTGAATACATCAGATCTCAAGATATTAAAAATTATAATATGTCAAATATTAATTTCAAACAAAAACCACTAAGTGATTTTTATTTTGACATGAATTTCGTATATGTCAAGTAGGTTGCACAAGTAGCCATAAAGAAGCGTGCTGTGACGATTCTGCCCTGTTTAAAAATTCCATCTTCCTCCTGGTTTCTCCGTCTCTCAGCAAACAAATTCATAAATAACCTGTGCTGACCCTTAAACGTTTTTTACAGGTTCAATAAGATGGTATTTGAAAGTTGTCTTGAACACTTAAAGGTGTATCTACTTTTAGACGAATGAATTGTATACGGAGAGCCCAACTATATCTTAGTTTTTGTTATAACACTCTGTGCAATACCACACTGCATGAACAAGGACAATGCTTTTGCAGTGCTCTTTGCCAGGGTTATGTCTCTTGTCACCTACCTAAATAAGTGCATTCTTTTCACACACGTACACACACACACACACACATACACATACATATACATCCTTGATAGTCCTAACTCAACGTACGAATTTCACGCATTGACGCAGCACTCGGTTACTTTTCAAATACTCCACCTTTGTTCAATACCGAATTACCATCTGACATTTAAAGTATACCATTGTACATGTCTAGAAAATTTTGAAAGTCTTGCGGAAACGCGAAACAACGTATCCGTAAAATAATTGTTAGATGTACAGTTTATGGAAATACGTTTAAATTTAATATTAAGGTAAATGTAGAAACGTTTTACTAGAGGGTTTGTTCTATTTTTGTTAAATTGATAGAAGGATACTGTTGATAATGTAAATGGGGTTTACTGCAGATATTCTGCAGGTAATTTAATTTTTATCATACGGCAGACGCTCAGTAATTTTTTGTCGCTTATTCCACAAGCACTGTTTAGTTATTTAGAGACTAAAGAATCAACGTTTACTCATTCCAGGAACAGGGTATCTCTTTTCATCCACTCAAGGAAATAGATTTTTTCACATTCTGGGTCTTAATATTTCTGAGCTTGAAAGAAATACATTGGTGTATTAATCTTGTTTTAATGTAAGTGTTAGAAATGCGTTATTGACGTATAGAATTGTTATCGTATAGAAATAGTATCGTCATAGTTAGTTTTTCTATAACATCAATGTAGTATGATTCGATGCTTTACATATTCAGACAGCTACAATCCGCTGCCACACGGACCAAAGCAAGGAACCGTACAGTTATAGTTAGTCCCTTAAAAAACACTGTATAAGCGAATAAACACACTTTTGTCCCTGTTATCAAGCGTGTGATATATGATATTCGACTTCTTACAGCGCCAGATAAACAAGGGCCGCCCTGTATTATCTTTTACTACGAAAGCAAGAATTAACGGAGTCAGAGGTTAAAGAAGACACAATATAGGGAAGATAAAGTGTTCATAGCGTTTGACACCGATAGGCCAACATCGATCATGTAGCGATGTCAATGAAACAAATCCTTCCTCTCGTATTAAGGTATTTAAGTTCCCTCCCTCTTTATAGTCCGTGTAGTAGAGGTCCAGAGTTAAAGTATCGGCTTTTATGAAAAGAATTGATGGAATAGTAAGCTGAGGCAAGCAGTCACGATGTCGCTGATTTCCCCCTCATATAAAACACTTTAATATTTTATCAAAGCAGTAAGGCCCAACTGAAAAAAGATCCAAAATGCAAATTGATTACCTTTAAGAATACAGCAATCTTGAACGATGACAAGATTCTTAAAATAGAAACACTCAACATGTGACATGCTTGAAAACATGCTTCTTAACAGGGTTTATTGTCGCTCTTGTGTTATATGTACACTCATAGTGGTGATGGCACGTGACCAAGTGGTTCGTGGTATAACTAGGTTTCAAATGAGATGCTACAGTAAATTTATTTTTAATTAAGTGAAGTATTCTAGTGATCCAGGCCCTGATTCAAGTCAAATGTTGTGCGATGCTGGTGTAAGGTGCAAAACTATGTTATAAGTTGAGTCGTCATGTCGTGAAGCCTACAGCTACATATTTTTCTATAATATGTATGCTGCATCTAAGCACGTGGTCTATATCGATCTTGAAATCCGGCAGTTATCTATGGAACCAAGCCCAAGGGTACTTTTATTTCCTGGCCGTTATTTCGTACCACTCAGCTAATTGAAATATTTACTGAAGAGTCGTCGGAAAATACAACTCGTTGTTTACATAAAGACACACATTATCAATACTTGGTTTTAAAGTTCTATCAATTTTAGTGCGATATGTAACAGGAAAGCAGCCTTCGCCTATACTTTAGATATTTTGACGTAAAAAAATTGTCAGACATAACAACCTTTAGATACAACTATGCCTTGTAACAACAAAGACAAGAAAACAGTAGCTTCAGATACACCTAGAAACGATGACCTTGCAATTTACACTGTTATGAACGCAGGCTGTCAGTTAAAAACAATAATTAGTATTGCATTTGATACTCAAATATCACTCCCCATAGGTAAAGAAACTGAAAATGTAAGATTTGCTTTCTTTGTTTTTGTCATGCAGCCTGAAAATTGGATCTGTCATCTTAAGAAATCAAAATCAGTAATTACATACCACTTCGGCCAGACTGTTATATTAGTGGATACTGGAGATCCTTTTTAACCTACCTTTACCCAATTCGCTTTTAAAGAAGAGATAATCTAATTACCACATTTTGAAGAAATATCCATTTATTGATATGGCTATATCGTAGAATGTCAAAGCGAGGCTAACGTTTAGAGCACGTTAAGTGAAATTTGTCTGCTACAGTAAGATCCCCCGTAAATTAGCCGTCTATGCTTTAATCGTTCTACCCTCTACACGAACAAACGTGAACGATCCATGCTTTTTTACTTTTATGAAGGCGGTGCTGCCTGTAGGCTGTAATAAAAATTGTATTACTAAGCAATCCTTCCTTTGACATGATTTGTGAAATAATTGAAGTAAACAATCTGCTTGCATGTGCCAATAGCTCTTCAGTTGAATATAGTATAGTATAGTATAGTATAGTATAGTATAGTATAGTATAGTATAGTATAGTATAGTATAGTATAGTATAGTAGAGTGTGGTAAAGTATAGCATAGTATAACAAAGTATAGTAAGATAGAGTGCAGATCATTATAATTTAGTACAGACACGGTTAGTTCAGTACACTAGTGTTTCCTATTCTACAGTGTTTTGCTGCATGGCAGAGTCCCGTATTTTCTATTTAGAACCATGGACTACCATATAATAGCATCTAGATCATTTCTTATTGTTATTAATTAGAAATCCACGTATAGAATAGTGTAGTAGATTACAGTAGAGTATAGTATGGTACAATTTAGTATAATGTATAGTATAGCATAGTATAGCTTTGCATAGTATAGCATAGTATAGTAGAGTACAGTATAGTGTAGTATAGTATCGTGTAGTATAGAATGGTATAGTGTAATATCGTATAGCTTTAAGTGATATAGTACAGTAAGGTAGGGATAGTCTAGTCTAGTATATTATAGTAAAGCATATTATAGGATAGTACCATCAAGTGTAGTACACTTTTGAATATTACAGTATAGTATAGTGTAGCATAGTATACCATAGAATAGTATAGTGTAGTATAGAATTAGTGTAATATCGTATTGCTTTACACGATAAAGTACATCAAGGTACGGATAGTCTAGTCTAGTATATTATAGTAAAGTATATTACAGGAATCATAGGATAGTACCGTGTAGTGTAGTACACTATAGTCTATGAAAGTATAGTATAGTACAGTAGAGAATAGTATAGTATAGTATAGTATAGTATAGTATAGTATAGTATAGTATAGTATAGTATAGTGTAGTGTAGTGTAGTGTAGTGTAGCATAGCATAGTAAACCATAGTACAGTATAGTGTAGAATAGAATGGTATAGTGTAATATCTTTAGAATCGTATAGCTTTAAGTGATATAGTACTGTAAGGTACGGATAGTATAGTCTAGTATATTATAGTAAATATAGGGAGGTATAGAATAGTAGTCTAAAATAGTTTAGAGTAATTAGTGTATAATGTAGTATAATAAAATATACTACACAATAAAAAGTTTTAAGTAAAAAAAATGTTAAGCCATTTATAATTCAGAAGTGTGATAGTTTTGGCAAAAGGCGACGAAGTCCTAAAGAACGTAAATTTAAACAGATGAAATTGTGAATTACGTATATTAACAATCAAGGTTGTTGACGGAAACTGATCCCAACCAGCACACATTGCCAGTAAAAGAGCATCGAAACCGTAAGAATGCACTTCTTAGTTGAAACTGGCCTTGAAATGTTTCAGTAGGATATTAAAACCGGATGGAAAGGGCCACAAAAAGGTATGACTTAATGCATGGCCTGTGCCGCTAGGAAGGCATTGCCCATTAAACGAAATAATAATGTACCTTCTGCAATAGTAACGCTTCAGGTAAAGGCTTCAAGAGACTATTAAAATCTTTGGCAAAAAAAGAACGGTGTGTATTCGAGAGAAGAGCTTAAAGAAAGAGGGAGTTCCTTAATTTAATTTATTTCCACATTTTGTGCAAATTAATGTTTTCAGATAAGCTGTTGCTGCTGCACACAAAACGTCATTTATTTCCCTTAGCTTAATATTTCCTTTATTAACATTTTCAAAATTAAACAAACTGTTGTAGCCCGTATGATATTCAAGGATTTTATACAAGAAGAAATTGCATAATTATATGGGTTTACGCCTAAATAGTTAGGAGTGTATTACTCAAGAAGGCGTTAATACAAATAGTACGGATATTATAATCATGTGGGTCCCGAACTCCCGATACAATGATCGTACCTCTCAACTCACACAGTTTAGCAGTACGTTTCATCTTTGGTTCTCCAATTGCTAGGACACGAGTTACTTTTAAACAAAGACAGGGGCAAAATGAGTATCTGCAATTGTTTCCTTATAATAGGTGGATTTCCCACAAAGGTTTTTTTGATTCAGTCCACAGTTGCTATTGTCGTGATGCGGAAGATTTTTACATAGTGATCAATTGTGCACTTCGTAGTCCAATTGCTGTTTTTTTCCAAATCACAGAAGGGTGTTCAACGCTAACGTGACGTCGGCTCTTAGAAAGTGTCAGACACTGTTCGCGAATATTATTCCACAAATAAGAGTATTTCTTAGAAACTTAACACAACTTACAAACAGGCCCAATATACAAATTCCTTAGATCTATTTTGATTCACATCTCACAATTAACGCTCCTATCATAACACATTCGCTTAACTTACGATTTACTAATTGAATTACACGTGTTACCACGTTAGCCTCGTTCTGCGTATGCGCCATCACCAAATATGGTATTAAAAGTGACTGTACTTTCTAACACAAATAAATAGCTTGTAAGGACAAAATTATTTCGCCGTTTCGTGTCATTTTATATTTTATATCCCCAAAATACACAGGTATTCAGATCTGTGTCAAGCAACCATTGAGAGCCCTCAAAGGATGGCTATGAAAAGGCGCCATCAACAGAAAAACTTATAAAACAGAAAAACTGGTGCAAAAAGGGCCAGGACGATCAAGATTTACATACAAACATCATTTTGAAAGACTCACTGATATGACTATTTATGCATTAAAGATCCTGGCTACGGATTAGAAAGAAAGGAGAATCAGATGTGCTAGGAAGGTTTGACACACAGCTCCCGATTAAATGGGTTAGTGAAGTGGAATATGGGTGACCAGCTCTACATGCATGAGAGAAATCAATAGTAGCAATGTATGTTTGCTTATAGTTTGATAAGCAGAGATAATCCAAGAAGACTGAGTTAGAAACGGGAAACTCCAGATAACACAGAAGGCTGATGACTGAGTGGGAGGCTAAATTTCTGTTTGCAACGTACAGTCTTCAAGGGGGCAATGCGTGCTGGAGGTGTTCCACGTCAGGGTGAGATGGAGAGGAGAGATCGTCAAAATCCGGACTATCGGAAAAGGCATCTGTAAATAAAGGATGATCAGTCTAACAAAACATTGGCCAAGCATCGAGTTGTTAGTAAAAGACGTTAGTACATGGAATGAAATACCACTCCACAAAAGATTGAAAAGTTTTCTTTCTAAAAATTCTGACATAATGTCAAAGACTCTTCCTGCCTGCTTGGCTAGTATTGACCGAGAAGTGAATTCCAGGTTTTCACTGCGAATTTTGTTTTTTCGAAATTCAGCGATCACCATATACCTAAACAAACTAGACAGCAACAATGAACATGGTGTAGATCAGGTAAATAAAATTCTCAGGTGCTACGATGGACACCATATCTGTGTCGCCAGGAGGTTGGTAGAGGTTCGACTTCTCATGGTCTTTTACGATTCATATAACTGGCGTGTCCCATTATATACATCATCCTTTCCTTATTGCGAATATTTATCTGAGACAAGAACAACCATCTCAGAACACAGCAAATACAGCAAAAAGTCTCTCAATCAAAGACCCCTGATCTGCAGTGGAACCGACTTTGAAACTACCCTAACAGTAAACTACCAAACAGGATAACTACTCTTGGGTGCCTAGTAAACGGGGAGGGATAAACGGGGGGAGTTGGAAAAATCTAAAGAACTTAATGAACGGGGGGTTTGGAATAGACGGATGGTTGGAAAATGACCAAAGTGGAAGTCAAGAATCAATGTTTAGAATCAACTGCAACTCCCTAAACATAGGGTAATACAACACACACAGTAGTCAGTTATTCGAAGTCATGGCAGTCTCCTACATGCCTTCCAACATTTTAAAGATGTTCCCCCCGTCCTCCTGGTCAAAGACAATATTATTGCTAACATCTGTAATGTGCGTCTTCACACTTCTTCGCGCCTCGTAAAAGGCCACCGTCATCTTTTAATGTGTAATTTTCATATTTTAATAGAGACATTTTCTACTTGCCAGCGAAAGTAGAGTAGCCTACCTCCTTAGAAAACGATCATGGGTGGGAGATTACGTAAAAATTAATAGGCGGGGGGAGGGGTGGAATAAGAATGTCCAGGGTGGAAAATTTTTGAAAAATTAATTAGAGGGGGGGACGTCTATTAGGCGCCCAAGAGTACTAACTAAAGGGCAGATTAGCATCCAAGGGCAACGCTTCTAAATTTTAGCTACCGGGCAGAGAAGAAGGCCATGACGATGATTCAATCGCCGAGAAGGGCAACCTCTCACGGATCATAGGATAAATTTGTAGTCAACGAGCACAGATACCACACACTTTCCTTGGCAAAAGACCGACAATACCGAGAAGCAAAGGATGAAGAGAAAGTAAAGATAGAGCTCATGCACTTGTTGATAACATCTATAGTGCTGCATGGATGTGAATCCTAGATCTTTCAACAAACGACTGAAAGGAAGGCTAGTGCCTTTGAAATGCGTTGCTTGCGGCGCATCTTGGGCATCAGCTATCGGGAGCATCGAACGAACGTGTCAGTCCTCTCGGTGATTACAGAGAAGGCAGGAAAGTTTGAAACACTCCTGGAAACCGCAAGAAGACGCAAACTTTAATGGTTCGGCCTTGTGACACTGCGTCACGGAACTCTTGCGCGCATTATCATGCACCGGACCTTCGACGGCATGAGAAGACAAGGAAGACCAAGAATGAACTGGCTTGACGATTAGAAGAGGTGATCGGGAAGACCTGTTGTGGAATGCATCAGACTGGCGGAGGGTCGAGATAGATGAAGCAAAATCTTGAACTCATCAAAGTGCCCCAATCGTCCTAGGACTACGGGAGTGACTTGACTTGACTTGAAGAATGGAATAGGCTCAGCGGCATACCTGCTCTCTGTCTCTAACCCAAGACAACACAACTTCACTCCAAGCCCACTGGAGTCAGGGTAACCAAGGACTCTGTACAAAGTACCAACGATTAACCTTGATTCCGCTAACAGAGCGCCGCATTAATCATGACACATGTTAATCTCTAGCAGGGGTCTATGCGACCTCTAAACCTCCGCTACCGCGATAGTACGGGGCAGTGGCTTACACTTATTCCAATAAGCAAACAGTCTATAAGCAACTAGGGTTTGGACCGCCTTAAATACTAAGAAAATTAAGGGCTCAGATCAATAACTGTAAGCAACTAAAAACTTTCAGAAATGGACAATCAACCTACAGAATTTACATAAAAGCACTTCGCAACAAGTTAACATGCGTGCATTCTGAAGACAAACAAGCCCAATGCGTTGCACATGTTAAACGTGGTTTTTCTTGAATTCACAAATTGTCGTATGCGTTTGTCTCCAAGAGGGTGTGGGTGTACTAGGGCCAAAACAGACAAAACTTTAAGTAAATCCGAGGGGTTAAACGAAAATCTACTTGCTAATTTACAAAACAAGTGTACAGGCAGTACATCTACTTTACGTCGCGAGAAAGTAGACTGGGCTCCAGGACATCACGGACCTCTATTTTTCCGCCACCGAGTTTTACTGTTGTAGGTACAATCTTTCAGTCATTGCACAGGGGGAAATGTAAAACCAAAGGACCTCTTCCAGAACAAAATATATTTGCAGTCCCGGCAGATCGGTACAGGACAGACAACGGTTCAAATCTCTTTGTGTCTAGGTCCCGTCAAAAGTTGCACCATACAGCAGACTTACATATTGTGTTGACAAACGTCAGAGGAACTGTTACGTTTAATTATCGAAATGATGCGATTTTCGATGGCATTCGTCATGTTTTTGTTGGTGTGTAAACTTCGCTGCATGACCAAATCTTCAATTCACTTAAAGACGTATGTATATGTTGATAAACATGCTTTTAAATTTCCGGCTATTTCTCGGGGACTGCCTTAGTCGACACTCTATGCAGTACAAGGTCTAGGCAGTCAAGATTCTTGATTTCTCTTTCAAATCAGCATCATGATAGACGCACCTAAAGCTCCTGTACTACAATAACGGGGATGGACCACTGTCGACGAAGTGCATCATAAGGAGGCGTTAATAATAGTGTATAAATCGTTAAATCTCCATGCCCCTTGCAAATTTTTCTTGTTGTTTAAATCAACGTCTTTCCACACCTGCTATTCTCGATATCTCCTCAATGCTAATTCTGTCAGTACAATGTATATCGCTGAAAATATCACAACTACAGATAATGTACGATCTATGCAATCAAAGCAGGTAAAGACGGTCCCCTATCGACATCAAAAATTTGCTTACGGGGGAGGGGGCGGGGGAGAAGAGAAATAAACCATTAAACCAGGCTGCATATGGAAATGCTGTTTTAATTTAATTAACATAGTTGTACTGCAACCCTCTTTTAGACGAAAGGTTTTCCTCTCCTTTCCTTTCCTTTCTCAACCCAAGTGATTTGACGTGGCCAGTGTCAGGCGAAAACTGCTCAAAATAAATCCGTTTACATAATGGTTAGATTTCCTCTGATACCCGAAACTTTTTAGGTGTAAGTTTAGTATGTCATTTTGCCAGATGGCCGATTTCCCAGAGAAAGATCCTTAAGTTACTTCGCCGACCTAATTGTGTCTATTTTGTGAAATGCTTTTTGATGACAACACTTGGGCATTGTTACATCTTACTGTATGACTAAACCTTTAACGACATGAGCGGCATGCTTTGAAAAGCCTTCAGACGGAACAGTACCTCTTCCCTGAGCCACAATATACTTGTGCTGCACAAATGGGGCTCGCAGGTGGCAAGCTCTAATTAGAATTGCAACTATTAACAAGCCAAGACTTGCAGAAAACGCTTAACTTGAAAGGTTGAGGAGGAAGCATTAATTTGCAACTTAGAAAGTTGTACACATAACAAAGTACTAAACTACAGTCAACTATCTATATGACCAGCCCCTGATTTAACGAACGTCTCGAAATTACGAACTAAAACTCCATTTCGCCTCGTTTTCTCCAACAAATGCCGTGCAAATCCTCCCAATGTAACAAAACGAGATAACGAACTACATTTCTTTTCATAAGCAACTCCATTTTAGGGGTCAGGCCTCGAGTTGCTTAGCAATTTTCCAAAATCATGCCTGGAGTTATTTAAGTAGTTGCTTAGATATCACTACAGGTTATCGTCGAATTTCGTTGTATTGTAAATGATGAAATACCAAATGATGGTTGGATCTTTGATCTCTTTGCTATTGTCCCTCCTGAATTTGAGGCCTCGAGTTGCTTAGCTTGTTGCTTAGATTTTGGACCAAATCGAGGCCTTACACCCAAGCAACTGAGTTGCTTATAAAAAGAACAAAGTGTACCTTATCACAGGGATTCGAAGCACATTTTCATTGCATGTGCAATACCAATTGAGCTGTGATGCCAAGTTCCCACAAATTGTAAAGACTCTTTTAACACGAGCTCGACGTTCCCCATTCAGATGGGATGGTGAGTTAGCTCAAAAAATGTTTTTCTGTCAAAGCATGTAAAATATTGTCGTACGCAGCGACCTCAGATCCAAATATTTTCACTTCAGCAACAGCGACGGAGGAAGGTAAGGCGGATTGAGGGGGGGGGGGGTTCCAAGTAGGCTGGGTTCAAATATATTTTTCACATTCCACTAAGGTGCCTTTGGTCATTGCGTGGAAAGGGGTGTTCGTGTCGATATGCATATTATGCTGTGAATGTGACATAATATATATGTCACAATCAATGTCACTTTGTCACAATCAATGTCAATAAATGTCAATTCAATAAAGATAAAAAGTGGTCGGGAAAAAATTTGAGATTTGGCAATTCTTAAGGGGGGCAAGGCCCCTGCTGCCCCCTGTTCCCCCGTTCCTGAGCAAGTGTGTCAGAAGTTCAGGCAACAGCAAAGTCTTGTAAGATTCCGTATTGGATTTAAACTGCCCTTTTTTCCTTTTGTAGGATGAAAGCACTGGCAGCGAAAACGAATACTAAAAACACATGAGAAGAGTCGAATGAACGAAAAGACAGACTGAAGCCTCAAATGCGTTCACTGTCACTTTTTTAAGTATCTTAAAGAAAAATGATTTGGAGAGGATACAGGATTAAATGGTAACACAAGAAATACACCAAATTGTAGGCAAATACAGGGTTCATCAATGTTCTTTTAGCCTAATTATTGTTTCAATTTTCTCAATTTTGGCTCTTGTTTTCACGTTCTCGCAATTATGAGTGTTAGACAAGCAGCTTCAGTTCTCATAAAATGTTAATATTTTTTCTAAAAGTCATTGAACTGGCATAGAACTTAACTATCACTATGCTTAAAAGTTTAATCTATTTGATCGCAAAGTTGGGCAAGTCAAAACCTGATAACTCTCTCTTGAAAGAATTCGACAGCCGGCAAGATTGTTGCAGCAATGAGCACATATGAATGATTTTTTTTTCTGTTTCTTAAATAAATATGAAGTAGTGGTCTTTTTATTGGGAAGGAAGATTCTTAACTGAAGGGTACTCTCGTACTTTTTTTGCTATGAAATATCAAAAGAAGGGATTTCAAGCTCATGCATACACGAAATGAGATTTTAATAACCGTATCCATTCCTTAAAACGACAGGTAACTAGAGGGCGCTCTCAGGATAAAAAAGGTGTGACCTCAAACATTATTACGAGGCCATTTTTCTTTCAACAAGAAATTACGTCATGCGTATATTATCCAAAAACGTTAAGTAGCAGCATTTTGGATTTTTAACTGGTGGGTAAATAATTTAACTTACAGGTGAATTGCCGACGTTTGAGTAGGTTTGAATATCCTCATCTACATCAGGGATCTTAGACTCAGTCTAGGTTAAAGTTCTGTCTACATCTAGATGTCACGCACACGCGTTGACCTTCACAATCCTGTGTAATCAGAACGAGATCCTAAGTATTAAAATTTATAAGGGCCCTGTGAACGGAGTGCCTAGGTGATATATTATTCATGGCTCGTTCAAATTTCACTGCCTGTCATCACGATTCGTAGCTGCACGTTCTTCGTCCAACGATACGTATCGTTGGTGGTGTGAAAGCACCTAAAACGATTTATCGTTATCGTTGTAGGTCCCGATATCGGTATAGTTGGCGGTGTGACCGGGCCTTAAGGTCGTGATTCTGTTTCGTAAGACGTGCTTTATTGAATTCTTGTTGTTTCTTATTCAGACCAGAAGGAAAGATTATGGACAAAATCATTGGTGTGGCAAATGCAGTTTGTGCCAGTACCTTGTCGCTACATTAAACAAATCTTTAATGGAAACTTACACGTAATAGATCTCTGGAGAGGCGTTTGCTGCGATTAAGGGAGATCATCATCATCATCATCATCATCATCATCATCATCATCATCATCATCATCATCTATCGGGCGCGCCTGAATTCATGATCAGCATTCCCCACGAGTCTCTGTTCTTTATCGAATTCTAGAGATCGGGCATCGGACGATCTGTGTCGTTCTGGAGCGGGGTTGCATAGTCCAGCGGGGATCGGCCAACATTTCTATAGCCATGGCGTGGTTTCTATGGTACACTGAGCGCTGCAGGTTCTGCACTTCTGAAGCAGTGTCCTGCGAGGCATAGGCGGCGTACTCTGATGGTACCTGTAACTTTGGGTAGGCTCCCGTATAATTCTTTATTGGTAACATGTAGCGTCCTATTAACGTTCTTAATGTATCGAAGCATACGAGTGTAACAACCGTTGATTTCGTTTTCTAATTTTCTTGTTAGGGTCCATGTTTCCGATCCATAGAGGAGGGAAATAATACACTATTTAGGTCGCGGTATTAAGAGAAGGAGAGTCAAGGTTTAACTTTAATGGGACTTATTCTGTGCTCCTAAACCTTTCAGTAACAGTACACTCTCTCGTCTCAACCACCCTTTAGTCCTTACTCGGTTTTCACAATGGAAAGGACAAATCGGATTCGTACAAGGACAAGAAATTGTAGGCATCAGTTTTAGACATGATTTCAAATACAAAATGAATGTTTCTCAATGTGCTGTGATAAAGTACTTCTAAACATTCAGAACCTCTGGAAAGGTGTCTTTGTGATAGGTAAGTAACCCGAGAGCCTGCCTTTCTGGCTTTCATGCGCAAGTCAAAAGATTCTCCAACATTCTGTAGCTACATTATAGACTAACTTACTTATGACAGATGGCATAAGACCGTAAATGAACCCCTAAATAGTCAGACATCTTCAAATCCCTTCTAAAGCACCATGAACCCCTGCAAACTTAGAAAATATCTTGGGAAGCTCTGTTGAAAAATAATGACCTAGATCGAGGTGCATGTTGGTTATTATGCAACTTGCATGTTAATATTTTAGCCTCGTTTTAGTAATCTCGTTTTCGTCTCTTTTGTCACCAGTTATTTCTTGTACGTAATTAGCTTTTCCTTGGTAACACTTGTGTTTCTTGTATAACAGTCCTCTTTGCGCTCAATAGATTTTAGATTTTGATTGACTTTAACGGAGTTCAGAAGAGTATTACATTCGACTCTTCTTGCGACCACGCGTCTTATTTAGATATAGCTCTTTTACAACAGTGCATTTACGTTACGAATGCCTGTTTTGTCTCTCGAAATATGCTAACCGTGCCTCGAAAGGCGTTAAGGGACCCGCGCCTGTGATATACTCCATCATTTCCATACAGTTCACAGAACTGATTGAAAACTGATATGGAGCAGTAAATCATGCATATGTCTAAATTAGTAAACAACCAAGTGAAACTAGGATGTAAAAATGCAAGCGGACACTCCAAAGAAGCATTTGTTCGTAAAAGCTCTGAAGCAATTCGTAAGCAATGAAACCAATATGAAATAACTAGCCGAAAGGTTTAACGCATCAAAACACTCTTTGCTTACAATACTTTTAAAAACATAAATGACAATCAAACCAATCATATGAAGTTGTATCTAAATAAGGAAGTAAAATAAGTTAAAACGTTCTAAAATTTATACAATATAAGTGTAAAGAGACAACATAAAACGCTCTGACTAGTCATAAAATAGTTTGCGGAAAAACATCGCAATAATGTACAGAAAGTAAAAAGGAAAGTAGTACTATAGTAAAGCTTCGAATAAACTTCTCGGGCTTGTGTGAAATTTTAGACGAAAAAAGGAGAAGTTTTCATTTAAGGAGGGCGTTTGCAACTTTTAAAAAAATTTGCTGGGGGTCATTCAAAAAGTACGTATGCTCTGATGGGGGAGGGGTATCCCAAAAGCGTACGAAAGCGCACAGGGGTAGGGAGGGTGTTAATGCTAGAACGTACGTACGCTTTACAAATAATTGATACGAGTGAGTATTTTCTTCCGTGAAGTGGTTGTGACATATCTGATCTCGAAGTATCTCGATCATGTCGGGGAACGAAAGTGTATAATGAAACAATTAAGAACTCAACGTCATCATCGGGGGGGGATCGAGAGTAAGCGCACGTACGTCGTGGGGTGGGTCCTGGCAAATGTACGAAAGCATACAAGGGGGAGGGGGAAAAATCGTCAAATTTGAGCGTAAGTACTTTTTGAAAGACCCCCTAATTTTTCGGAGAATGTTTTCCTACAGCCGCCAAATCATCCTGTACATTTCCTTGATTTAAAATTTCAATTGCAAATTTGATTAAACCAACGAACAGTTGTAATCCGTATGATATTCAAACAACTTATCTTATTTTCTCACTGTATGGGGGATGCGTTTCTTCAACGGGTTTATTTAGCTTTATGCCAAATTGGAGGAGCGACTATTTGAGCAGGCGTTTTAAAGATGTGTGCGTTAATTTTAAGTAAGGTGGTATGTGTTGACTGGACTACAGTAATGCCGCCCTCAGTCCCTATGTAGATGCCAACGTTTGTAAAATCCTGAAATCTCCTATACGATGTTAAAAATTAAGGTACACGGGAATCGAGCTGACCCGGTAGGAAGGCCAAAGGGCGCTAAGCCGCAAGTGCCCCTCCGCTCTTCAGGTCCACCACTGGTATATGGAACCTTATTCTACTGCACTACGTATAATTTATATAAATACTGTACGTTCATATATTAATATCTAAGCATAAAATACATAATTGGTTAGAACCACCAATTCTACTGAAACAAACTTGCTTTCAAATACCTTACCGTTACAGTGAAAACAATTTTAAAAGAGGCGTTATATTTAAAATTCCTGCAACAAAGCGGAGTGGCGGTGCGAATTACATTTGAATTGCATTATAATACAATAATAAATCTATTCATAATTTTGCACACCATTGGAAGCGTAATTTGCAGGTCAGAAACCGTTTTGACACCCAAATTGTGTAGTTCAAAAGGCCTGAGTTAGCATTCAAACGTATACATTTTTGAAGAAACTGCTACGGATAGAAAGACCGCCACAACGAGGTCTCGAACTTTGTCGTGTGCTAACTAACTAAACTATTAGTGATCAACAGCGGACACGTATTTCTTCTGTCACTACCATAGCTCTTTCCAACGATAGGATTCATCATCCAGCTCTACACAATTTGGAGGCCAGCCTTTTTATACCATGTGACTTTCTTTGCCAATGTGGCATTCCCTGTGAGCAATTTTAGCCATAGGCAAATGACACTATGCCTCATGTATTCCCCTTCCTCTGTCCTAATACCCAACCTGCAAATTCTGGGAAGCTAAAAGATTCTTGGGAAATTACAATAAAGTACCGGAGAGGAGGAATCGAAACTACTGCAGAAATAAAATTATTGAGTTGAAGGTGCTGATTGTCAGCACCACCATATTCGGATTAACATTTGCTTTACATGCTAGCACGCATTCGTCATCATCGAATTTCACAACGACACCACCACCTCTAGTCTCTTTCAGAAATTATAAACGGCGAATTCATCCGATGGCATTGTAAGCAACGGGAAGTCATTAAAACGTACGAATGAAAATGCAATTAACTAAAGAGTTGGTGATAAGCTGGGTGCAGGCTCGGCTTCCCATTGGTTTTGGATAAAGAGAATGCTTCAATTGTAAGAAACTCGTACTTGTACTTTCAAAGGTGGCAGTGTATCTAACACTTTACCACCCTCCCTCCCTCTAATGTCAATTTCGGTCTCTCGACCAAGGCAATGTAATTTGGTTGAAAGAGAGGCCAATAAAATGCAGAAGTGCTCCCGGGCTCTTCTTTCCGGCTACTCGGGTAATCAGAGATAAAGACAGATGACGCAGAGAATCACAGCAAGGACCAACTTATCAATGACTGCAAATATTAAGTAGCTTAAAAAACTACCATCGTCTTTCCCAGCATCATTTCTATCACGATGATCTTATAATATCCAAAGAACAGTTCGTTTGTGTGATTGGTCTAAGTGGATTTGTCCTTCATGTATTCTCGTAAATTTAAAAGCAGCTTTCAGAGGTTGCTTATGCCAGCAAGAAGCCACAGCACGTTTAAACAATGAAGCCTTATTAGCCCACGGTGCATCTCCCAGCGGCAGCAGTAGAGACATTTACAAGTGAACATTGTCACGGAATAGGTTAGAGTATTTTTAAGATTTGTCAGTAATGGTCTCTTTTTGGATCAGAGGCTTCTGCCACTTATTATGAGTCTGTAATTTCTGTTTTACAGTAAGGAATAATTTTACCCTCACTAGTGATAATTTAGTATATATTGAATAACACGAAAATTCCTTTGTGATATCAGTAGCGAGCTACGTCACTGGATTGTTTGATCACTACGTTTGATTCTTTAATTATCTATGATCACTATCGACCTGATAAAATGCGTTACCACTGTCTGTTGTTAGATATATACAAAGTTCACTCTGTGCAAGTATGATGAAATTACTTCTCTAAGTCGTGCTCACGAATCTGACGTTCTCCTTCAGCGATAAAAACTTTTAAAGCTTTCTGTAGCAAATATGTTCCAAGCTGTCTCTTTTTCTTGAGCGTCCAACATGTGGCTGGTCCATAATAATTGCCCCTGTTTACATTAGTCAGACGTTGTAAACCTACGAAAGAAAACCAACATGACGTTGTGAAAATGCTTTAATTTTGAAAATATTGAAACCGTGGTTCTTAACTGGGAGTACATTTGCTTCCTTAGTATACGAAGCATCAAAGCAGGAGGTACAAGGTATATTATCAAATTCAATGCTGTGTAGGATCAACAGTTACATTTCAATGATATGTAAATGAATAACTGTCACACAGTGTAATAAACTACACAACAGCAAAAGAGCAGTCAGTTTTATGTCTGATTGTCGATTTACAGTTTTAGTACAGATGCACTTGAAAATCCGAGGGGTAAATCACTTCTGAAATCTCGTACACCTTTGCAAGAAATCAGTTAGAAATCAGGTGAAATCAGGCGAAATCAGACCCACAAGAGCAATAACACTGTCTTCCTCACAGGAATACATCTTTCTACTGAGCAGGTATTTTTCAAACATGCAACGTGGCATTTGCCACTTCAGTCTGAAAGCACAGTTTCGCATGGCATTTGCGACGTGGCCTTTGCGACGTGCTACTTTGGTGTGTAAGCTCCCTAAGGCAATCACCTATAGTAAGAAAAGGAAACGTTACATAAGGGTGAGGATTGTAACACGGCGTTGCAGATAACACGTTACGTTATCGATGCACACGTTAGATAAGTGACATTGACGATGATGATGCTTATGATGATGATAATGATGATGATGATGATGATAATGATGATGATGATGACGCTGATGATAACGATGATGCAGCTGCTGCTGCTGCTGATGATAAGGAGGAGGACGACGATGATGATGATGATGATGATGATGATAATGATGATAATGATGATGATGCTGATGATGACGGTGACGATGATGTCAATGATAATGTCAATAACTTAACATTGCGTTTTTAACAGCACTTGTCAGTTTGTATTACAGCTGATAATCTGAACAGTTAATATGACTTGTCTCTCAGTTTATGGAAGGAAGCGACGGAACCATCATAGTTATTCGTTAGTTCATGGATCCATCCAAATATTCATGATAAGCTCATACTTATAAGGTGTTCCATTTTGCTAGTCTATTAAAGCAATAATAAAACTTTTCTTACCATCTGTCTCAAATCTATTCAAAAGAGATAAGCCCTACTGACTTAAAGTCTGGATAACAAGAACTTTTTTTTGATATTCACAACGGATATCTTATTACAAATTGACACTTCGAAAAAAATCTTTCTTATTTCAAAAGCCTTCTTGACTTTTTGTAGCGCGTTAACAATAGTTCCTTTGTACTCAGTCTGGCCTGGAACGGCACATTCCATTTAAAATAATAAGCAAGATTTCAAAGATGTGCGAAGTAGACTAGTTTTATTCACTGTCTCTTTGGCCATCTGCCTTCACTCAGAACCTCAATCTAAATTCCAGTCGAGATAAAGGATTTTCATTTGCTTTGATTTCCTACTGAGGATTGTATGTAAGCTTGTAATTACTTTGGGCACTCAGACGGCAAATGAGTTTTAGTTTGGCTTTGCCAAACAAATCTTGTTTTTCAAGGTAAGCTATATGGGTGTTCCTAAAAATTTTATTTTCTTCTATGTTTTGACTTTCCTGCACAATTTTTGCCAAACTATCAGTATGCTATACTGCTAAACTTAACATTTTGTTACTGCTTATTTCACATTTGCTGGTGTGTTTTAAACATTAACTATATACTTTAGCTCTTATGCTATTAAAGATAGTTAGAAAATTATAATGTATTTACGTTTTTCAAATGCTTCGAGGTTATCCAATACCTCTTAAGTATCTACTCTATATTCATATAGAGACCGGACTTTTTTTTTCGGACTATAGTGACAATTTTAACTACGTATGCAGCAGAACAAAGTAAACGTTTGCTATCGTTACACTTAGTATATTGTACAAGGTTTAGAATACAATAAAAAAAACACGATTTACTACAAAAAGCAGGATATGTACCATACTAAAGACAATGTCTCTACACAGGGTAACATTCCTCATCAATTTTGCATCCTTTTCTTTTCGGCTTTGGAAGGAAGATGTAAAGACAGAGCAGATTTTTATCTTGGGAGACAGACGAAAAATTTCATTACCTATGTACTGGTTTTATGATCAGGTATAGATCTGCAGAAAGATAAAATATTTGAATATATATGGAACATTCAATTAAGAATATGATTTGCAAGCGCAAAAAAAATAAAAAATTAAAGCGCATCAAATCCTTTAATCTTATTTTAATACCTTATTCATGATTTCGCTAAGAACAGTATTTTGTATAGAAATTTTATAAATCTTCCACAGGATTATGATGGTTTTGCAAAGATTTTTGCAACAGCTATTGAAAACCACCGCAACAGATGCTTTTAATCGAACTTCGCTTCATTAGTGGTTACTCGCTTTCGATTGCAAGGTTAGATACAATTCTCATACTTAAAATTTCATACAACAGGAATTTTCATTTATCAGATTATCTACAGCTCTTCTTTCTACGCAAACATTTTTCTATGGCAGTACTTTGCATGCCTAAATTGATCTATTGCCTTGTCAGTATCATCAACTTTGGCGAAGTTGCTTTTTAATGAGGAAATTTTGTATAAACCCAGATAAATAAACATTCCTTATCAAAATCGAGAATTTCAGAGTTTTACCTGTTTCCGTGTTAAGGAATACCGTCTTTGAAAAGACGCGATTCAAATTAGCACACACTTAGGTTACAATCGAAAAGCGTATTTCTTTATGCAGAAGAAATACAGATAGTTGTTATTGTCTGAATTCCACATTTTTGAAATTGCTAAGCAGTATGCTATATAGTGCCTGGAAAGTTTTTAATTTCTTACGCATATCTTGTCGGGTAGCTATTTGGTCACTAACTAGGCACTGTTGCAGTTGTACAGCAATTTGAAAAGATGTTCACTCAAAAACAGTTCTATGCTAGCTGTTCAGTGCCCGTATGTCGTATATCACAGCTTAAGAAGCGTTATTTAGTTTCCTTGCTTGACAACCTTCTGTTAGTCAAGCAAAAAAAAGCAGGGTGCCTTGTCGGGTAGCTATTTGATCCTAAACTCGGTACTCGTTCGTTCGTTCTTTTGCCTATTGTATATTTAAATATTTTTAAAACCGGTGTAATTTATGGTGTAAAGAATAACTATAAATACATTTAATCCGTTTTCTGTACCCATGAATTTGTTTCCATGTGTAACTAAAACGTCTTGAAGCGTTACCACTAACAAGAATAACGTCTTGACTAAACAGTTTGAAGGAGTTATATTTAGTTAGAATTTTTTTGTTTCTGATAACTATAAAGATTAAAAACATGGTCTCGTAAATGTTTAACCGAATGCTTGATAAATAGCAAGGTAAGAAAAAAACTGTTGTAGTAGAAAAAGTGTTTACAAACTTTTTAGCAATTGTATCAAATTTTCTAAGGGCCTTGAGAATAGTTGAAGTGACGTTAATTGAAACAAATGACATCCCAAATTTCTATGTCTCAATGGTAAGGGACCATGGTGTAATGGTAGCACATCACGTTGCAGCGCTGAGAACGGGGTTCGATTCCTCGTTGTCCTACGTTTTCACCATTGAGCTTTTCATCATGTATCATCATCTCATCACGTCAAATGGTGACTCCGACGTGATTGGATGATGACATAGTATGACATAGGATGAAAAGCTCAATGGTGAAAACGTAGGACCATGGAATCGAACCGCGTCCTTCTGTGCTGAAACGTGATGTGCTAGCCATTACACAATGGTCCCATACCATTCAGATATAGAAATTTGGGATGTCATTTGTTTCAATTGACTTCACTCCACATAGTCCCATTTGTTACATTTATAGATTCGTCTTTGCAAGTGCATAGAATTGAACGCAATCTTACATTCCCCGAGTTTAGGGAGGAGGCAGATTACAGTATTACGTAACCATGACGATTTCTCTGTGATAATGTCAAAGCCATTCTTAAGGCAACGTTCATGCGAGTTTTAAAAAGAAAGTCCTTATAATGCCAATGGCACTGAAAGATACGTCAACTAGGTACGTTGTAAGGTCTGGTCGTGTTCTAAGGTACCAGATAGTGGCAATGTAAACATAAATTCTTTAGCTAGTCCGAATTTAAGAGATTGATCCTATTCGTACAACTACTTTGCATGAAAACCGTTAGAAGTATCAAGAAGTGTATCTTCAGCCTATGATTTTGCGGTCAAAGGCTCCACCAAGTATTAAATTTCTTAACGTCTTAAGAGCAAGTGGTGATAAGATTTATATTTGTTCCACAAATGCACCTGTTCAGTTTTTGTACTCCGCAATTAGTAAAATTGTTTTAAAGGGAATCGGAACATGGAGATCGGCTTCATTAAATTAAGTAACGGTAATGCAAAATATTGACTGCAAAATTGGAATGAATGTTTGGCAAATTTAATGTCTAGAATTACATCTCAAGAAATTTATAACCTGACTATGAACTTAAAAAATCTTTACGGGACACTACTACAAGGAAGTCGTCTCTCTTCTTTATGCACTAAAAGTTGCATAGAAATTTAACTAGCATCAAGCCGGTCATTCTAGGGAAATGTTTTGTAACCGTACTGAACGATGATTTACGATTTGATGGTCTAGGTACTATAATGGTAGATACATCGTCTGGAAAATCCAACAGAAGGTGTTTCCTGAAACATCACGTAACGTTTGGTCTAGCAGAGGGAATATTAAAGACACCTTCAAAATGTAAAAGATATCTATATACTGCCACAAAGATATCCCAGAAGTATTGTTTTCTACTCTATGTACCTCCAAAACGTCCCAGGGCCTACAGTTTTCCTTTTCGAACAAATTAAATTGAATTAAAAACAATATTATACGTATCTATTGTCTGTAAACTCACAGGTATTTTTCATCAATATGAGTTAGTCAAACACACCCGAACTTTTGCATACGCTAGGTAGGCCTACTATCAACTCAAACTCGTACAAATATCTAGTCTACCACCAAGGAACATTTGAAACATTTTCATTCCCTATTTAAGCATGAATCCTCTCCTCCCCAACTCCCTTCGAAAGAAGAAACCTTACAATGCAAGTACCTCGGGAGAATTATACAAGTTATTAAATACATCTTTATCATTTTTGGAATACTTCTCAACATCCAATGCTTGTTCATCAATAAAGTAGTGTAATATCAATTGTGTGATACGAATTCCTTACTTGAACTGCGAATTAACAACGTGACACTTCCTCAAGATGAGTATAAAGCACTATTGTCATTTACCCAGTTATTCTCCAGTTCTCTCACATTCTTTTCTACTCGCCAGTATTGGAGTTGAAGGGGGAAGCTTTGGAGTATATACAACTTTGCAAAGGTAAGCCCAACCCTATGACGTTGGGCACGGTCCTTTTTCTGTCTCTCAATATTCTATAAAAAATTATTTTAAATGTTAAAATTTTTTTAAACAAGGAGGAGCTTGTACGGCAAAAAACATCTGATGGAGATAATAACGTTAACAGGACCAAAGTTTGGGGCTCAGAAGACCGCGTATCCAGTTTCTTTTTCTATGTACATCTTTCGAGTGACTCCTACATCCACGTACATAAATCCCAAAGAAATCTTATTGTTTTAGAAGCAATCTCGTGTGCTTCTGATTGTCATAGTTTAATCCTCGATTCAATTAGTTTTCAGCCTAAGATGTTATCTGGCTTCTCCTTACACGCAATTCTAACATAATTTTACTTTTTAAATTTAATTGCAAAATCAAGTACCCAACAAAACGTATGAGTCATTACAGAACCCTTGTAAGTCATTTACCTGTTGCAACCCCCCCCCTAAAACCGTCACAGACTCAAAGTTTGCGTAACACCACATTACTCAATTTATACGCTACAAACCTTCCCATTAGGCTTGCAAAATCGTAGAGATATTAATTATCAAACTGGCTTACCTAAAACAAGTGATAGTGGGGAGAAAAATATTTAGGTAATAGCTTTAGCAAAATTAGGAAAAACGAGAGCGTCAACGAGAGGAGAGGAAAAACGAGAGCGTCAACGAGAGGAGAGGATTTGAAATGGCAGTTTCGAAAGGAACACCAGAGGAATAAAAAATATGTCACCATCGGGCAGGGAGACTGGACTCCCATTGTGCTGAGCCGGATGTCGATGTCCATCCGTTGATGACTGGGTTCTAATGTGGCGACTAGAGAATTCGAGTGTATTAACATCGGAGATTACCTAGCTCAGTTGGTAGAGAGTACGCAGTGGAAGCGTGGGTCATGGGTTTGATCTCTAGTGTTGACAAATTTCCTATTTCTCTGGTGTTTTTTTGAAAGCTTAAACAAAGAGTGTAGACAAAAGTGTTTTCCTGCTTGCATCCCCCCCCAATCCCCCCCAAAAGGCATTAAATTTGAAGAGAATTAAGCAACTTTTTCTTTTCTGAGCTTAGGTCAACACATCATTTGAATCTGCATATTCAGTGTGTTGAGATAATTTTTGGCTTTCTCGATAAAAATAAATTTTAATTTACCTACGTATCTGCGTCTGACTATAAACGACTATTTAATTCTCACCTTCAACAACATTTACAGCGACTGGATCTTTCACAAACCTACTATTCTCAATATTGACTAGCATTAGATACGAGACCATATAAAAGGCATAAGGTAATAGAAGTTAATGAAGAATGCTATAAAATACCGCTTTCACCAATTCTCTGTTGATTTTTAAGTTTAACTTCTGCTTTCGGTTACTCTGAGAGCGGAGTAGCATAGTAATCAGTTTGATGTAAACAGAGGTTCTAAAATCAACCCATGCTCACCATGAATTGTCATTTTTACAAGAAAAAGTAGTTTACACGATTTTTTTTCTTATAAGAGTAAAGAATTGTACCATTAATTGACAACATTTTAAACTCTCGATAAATTTTCGGAGCTTTTCCAGGTTTTAATTTAAAGACTAAACGCCTATAGAGATCATATAGCCTGTAGAAAGGATAGAGAGACATTAATTTTAAAAAGTGCCCAATCAGTTAAATGCTGATGTAGTTATTCTTAAAGTTAAACTTTGCAAAAATCAAAAATCACATACACGGAGGAAGCGGAGGAGCTCAAATTGTATAATTTATTTATCTGTAATTACATAAGTAACGATGAAATACGCCTTGCATTTTTTAAATCTGTTCAACTTCACACCAAAACAAAGGGAGAAATTTCATTGAAACAAGCAGTAGCTTTCTTGTTGTTTTCCTCGATTATGAGTGTCAACATATTCATAATGATCTTTGTAATGTAAAAGCAGGCTTTAGACAGGCTTAATACATCTGGCGGGTCAATATATTATGTAAGAGAAAGGAAACTTTTCTGAAAACAAAGCTAAGAAAACAAATTGCTTTCTAATATAGCTCCTATAGTTTAGTCAAGCAGAGGAAAATTCACTAAAAGATTCTTTCAATGTTAAGGTGATCTAAATTATATCAAATAACATTTGGTTCTTCTCCTGTTAACAGGATATCGCGGCGCTGGCACCGCTGCTGTCTGTGCAGCGCCCTGGGGCGCGGCAGCCCGGCGCGCGACTTCCCGCTGGATTTTCTCATCGGTATAGCGGGCGTTCTCGTTATCCGCCGCCAGCCCTTGGGCGATAGTAGCCTGCTGCGACTCCAACGACGGCCGCTTCGGCACGGTCCCGAGTTTCGGGTAGGCCTGGTTGGTTGCCGCCGTCCCTGGCTTCGCCGCCGCCTGAGGCGGCGGCGGCGCCGGTTCATCATCCTCGAACCAGACGAAAGGATTCACGGCGTCTGGAATACTCTCGCAGCCCCCCAACAGGATCGCAGCCCCGGCCAACAAACAGAAGACGGCCCGGCGACCCGCGGCAACAGCTTTTTTTGCGATCGCGTCTTGCATTTTTGTGCACTGCAACATAATTTCAGATCGGTACGGCAGACCTGATAAATAGCCGATTCGGACGCCTGCGGCGCGCCCGTTCAACATAGGGAACCTCCCATGAGCGATCAATCGGATACGGACCGCAACGGGCCAGACGCACAGCGGCTCGCGGAAAACATGGCGAGCATCGCCGAGCGCAGCCAGCGGCTGGTACAAGCTTTCCTGGCGCGCCAGGACGGCAGTGCCCTAGGGCATGGCGATCCTATGAATGTAGGTGAGGCTTTCGTCGCGCTCACCCAACAGATGATGACCGATCCTGCGAAGTTGGTGCAAGCGCAGATGGCGCTGTGGCAGGACTATATGACCCTGTGGCAGAACACGACCCGCCAGATGCTTGGCGAAACCGTCGATCCCATGGCGACGCCCGACAAAGACGATCGACGCTTCAAGGATCCGTCCTGGTCGGAGAACAGCGTCTTCGATTTCATCAAGCAGTCCTATCTGCTGACGTCGCGATGGATGATCGACACGGTGCGCGACGTCGACGGGCTGGACGATCAAACGGCGAAGAAGGTCGACTTCTATACCCGCCAGTTCGCCGACGCCATCGCACCGACGAATTTCGCGGCCACCAATCCAGAAGTCCTTCGGGCAACCCTGGAATCAGGTGGCGAAAACTTGGTCCGGGGCCTGGAGAACATGCTGGCCGACATGGAACGCGGCGATGGGAATCTGCGCATCAGCATGGTCGATGATGACGCTTTCGAGGTCGGCAAGAACATCGCGACGACGCCGGGCAAGGTCGTCGCCCAGACCGACTTGATGCAGCTGATACAATACGAGCCGACGACGGAAAAGGTTCACAAACGGCCGTTGCTGATCATCCCGCCCTGGATTAACAAGTTCTATATCCTCGACCTTCGACCTAAAAATTCCTTCATCCGCTGGGCCGTCGAGCAGGGCCACACCGTTTTCGTCATCTCCTGGGTCAATCCCGACGAGACGCTGGCCGAAAAATCCTTCGAGGACTACATGCTGGAAGGCCCGCTGGCGGCGCTCGACGCCATCGAGTCCGCAACAGGCGAAAGCGAGGCAAATGCCATCGGGTATTGCCTCGGCGGCACACTTCTGGCCTCGACCTTGGGCTACATGGCAGCGGTGAAGGACGAACGCATCAAATCCGCCACATTCTTCGTCTCGCTCGTCGATTTTTCGGAGCCGGGCGAACTCGGCGTCTTCATCGACGACGAGCAGGTCGCCTCGCTGGAGCAGAAGATGGACGAACGCGGCTATCTCGAGGGCAGCGAGATGGCGACCACCTTCAACATGCTGCGGGCGAACGATCTGATCTGGTCCTTCGTCATCAACAACTATCTGTTGGGCAAGGATCCCTTCCCCTTCGACCTGCTGTACTGGAATTCCGATTCCACGCGCATGCCGGCCGCGATGCACAAATTCTATCTGCGCCAAATGTATATCGAGAACAAACTGGTCGAGCCCGGCGGCATCACCCTGAACGGCGTGCCGATCGACCTCAGCAAGGTCTCCGTTCCGAAGTTTCTGCTGTCGACCCGAGAGGACCATATCGCGCCCTGGAAATCGACCTATGCAGGCGTGCACGCCTATGGCGGCTCGACCAAATTCTGCCTCGCCGCGTCGGGACATATCGCAGGCGTCGTGAACCCTGCGGAAAGCGGCAAATACTCCCACTGGCTAAACAGCAAGAAGCCAAAGGACCCGGACGCCTGGCTCGCGGGCGCAACCGAGAAGCCCGGTTCCTGGTGGCCGGAATGGGACAAATGGGTCAGCCGCCATGGCGGCGGTAAGGTGGCGGCGCGGACACCCGGCGACGGTACGCTCGAAATCATCGAGGACGCGCCCGGCGCCTACGTAACGGTGAAGTTGAGATAAGGCACACCGTCGCGGCCAGGCCCGCTAGCGGCCCCACCCCCGCAACGTGTAGCCTACCGGCATTACAGGTTTCGGCTTATACGGCGTGGGAGACGAACATGGCGCAGGATGCGCAAGGCCAAGAACTCACAGGGACGTCCCCGAAAGGCGCAGCCCTGATCGACGAGGCGGTTCGCGCCTTCACGCTCAACTACGGCGATCCCAACAAATACCTGACCGAAGCCGAAGCGGACTCGCCGGAGTGCAAAATTGCCGAGTTGATCCGCGTCTGGCCAATGACTCTGTCGAACGATCCCGACCTCCTCGCCAGCGCCCGGGAGCGCGTCGCGAAATTGGACGGCGGTGCGATGAACGAGCGGGAACGCGCGCATCTGGAAGCACTGCGCCTGGCGGCGGAAAGCCGCTGGAAATCCGCGGTGGCCATTCTCGACCGTCACCTGATGCGCTACCCGCACGATCTCGTCGCCCATCAGAGCGCGATGCGCCTGGAAAACTTCCAGGGTCTGTTCCACCGCGCCGCCGGCCGCTCGACACAGGCGTTGCCCTGCTGGTCCGAGAACCAGCCGGGCTACGGCATCCTGCTATCGTTCTATGGGTTCGGGCTCGAAGAGTCCGGTGAATACGCCCAGTCGGAAGAGATCACGCGCACCGCCGCCGAACTGGAACCCTATGGCTATTGGCCGCAACATACGCTGGCGCACGTACTGGAGATGACGGGACGGCCCGAGGAAGGGCTGGAATGGATGGACAGCCGGGAGAGCTACTGGTCGAGCCCCGAGAACAACAATCGCGTCCATATTTGGTGGCACAAATCGCTCTACCATGTGGAGCTCGGGCAGCACGACGCGGCGCTTTCGCTGTATGACAACCAGATTGCGGAAACGCTCCGGCCGGTCGGCACCAGCCTGTGCAATCCGACGGCGCTGCTGTGGCGGCTCGAAACGCTCGGCTGCGACGCGGGCGACCGCTGGCAACCCCTGTTCAAAATCTGGCAAGGCCGGGCGAACGGCAGAACCAGCCCCTTCAACGACATTCACCTGGCGATGACAGCGCTGCGCGCGGGCGAGCGAGCGGCGTACGAAGAGCTTCTGGCAGCCACGCGCGCCACAGCGGCAGGGGACGGCGAGAACGCGCCAGCCTATGGCGCTATCGTCGTGCCGGTTGTCCAGGCGCTGGCGGATTTCACCGACGGCAACTACGCGGATGCGGCGGAGCAGTTGCTTCCGGTGCGCCCCGATCTCTGGCGCATGGGCGGCAGTGTAGCGCAGCGGGACATCGTCGATTGGACGCTCACCGAGGCTGCTGTACGGGCAGACCTGTCCGACATGGCCCGCTCGCTCGCCAATGAGCGCCTGGCCTTGCGGCCGAAGAGCGTGGTCAACCGGCACTTTCTCGAGGCGGCGTGATCTGGCGGCGGCAGGCCTGTACTCAGGCGATCAGTTCCGCCAACTCGCCCATATTCTCGACGACGATATCCGGCATGTGTGGTGTCTGGCCAAACGGGCGGTCGCGGCGATTGATGAAGGCGGTGCGCATGCCGAAGGATTTCGCGCCGACCACGTCGAAGGTGTGGTTGGCGACAAACAGGATCGATGAACGATCAAGATCGAGGAGCTTCGCCGCCGTCTCATAGGTCCGCACATGCGGCTTGAAGGCGCCGGCTTCCTGCACCGAAATCGTATCGTCGAACGGGTAGCCGATATGCGGCTTCGCCGCTTCCAGCATGTCGCGGTCGCCGTTCGACAGGATCGCCATGCGGTAGCGTGACCCGAGCCGTTCCAACGCCGCCGGCACCTCCGGGAACGGCTTGAGCTTCTCGATCTCCGACACCAGCATCTGCACCTCTTCGGAGGTGTGCGGGATACCGGCCCGCGCCAGCGTGAAATCGACGGCCCGGTGCCCGATCTCGCGGTAGGGCGTGTGCCCGCGCGCACAGAGCGAGTCGATCATCGAGTTTTCGAAGTGCGTCCGCCGCCACCAGGTGACGAAACGGCTCGGATCGATATCCGATCCCTTCTCCTTGAAGTACTCCCGGACGACATCCGTCAGGCCGCCCTGCATATCGACGACGGTGCCGTATTGGTCGAAGAGCAGCGCCCTCACCTCGCGCTTCAGCATATCGATATCGGTCATGGAGTCCCTACAGGATTTCGAACACGTCGTAGGCGGCGTGATCGGGCATGCGCCGCCCCACACCGACCGAAACAATCCGGTTCAGCCAGTCGTATTTCGGCGCCGACGTTTCAAAGAACGGCGCGTTGCGCAGATAATATTCCGACGGATCGACGACATCCCCGTCGGCGATGCGCTGCATAACCTCCGGGGAACCGTGCCGGATGCCGGTGTAATACATGTAGATCAACGCGCCGTCGTCCGTGCGCAGGACCAGCCGAACATTGGGCGTCATAGCGCCGTCCGCCCGGTTGATCTTTTGGTCCATCCCGCCCGGCAAGACCTCGCCCCGCAGCTTCGGCCCTTCGAAGGTACCGCCGCCCAACATATCGACATGGCGCAGCCCGAACGGCGTGTCGCCGAAATCGTGCAGCTGCGTCACGGTCACCGTGATGGTGAACAGGAACTCAGATTTCAACTCGGGCATCAATGCCACCTCAATATCGCATCATACTTGACTAACCAGACTAACCAACTAAATTTAGGACATGAAGTCTACGTTCAATATTTACGATGCCAAAGCGCATCTGTCGCGTCTCGTCGAACGGGCTGCCGCCGGCGAAGAAATCGTTATCGCGCGGGCCGGCAAACCGCGCGCCAAGCTCGTCCCGATAACGGAGAAGATGAAGCCGCGAAAGCCAGGACGGCTCAAAGGCCGTATCGTGCTTGCTGACGATTTCGACGACCCATTGCCCGAAGAAATTCTCAAATCCTTCGAATAGCGTAGCTCCGTGTCATATTTGCTCGACACACATGTGCTTGTTTGGTGGTTCATGGACCTGCCGCGCCTTAAACCAGAAGCGCTGAATGCCATCGGTGATCCGCAGAACCTCATACATATCAGTGCCGCCAGCGCTTGGGAGATTTCCGTCAAATCGGCTTTAGGTAAGATTGCAATCTCCGATGGCGATCTTAGGCTAGCAATCGAGGACGCCGCTTTCAGCGAGTTACCGATTGACATTGACGACGCACTGGCTGCGGGCGCTCTTCCGGCGCACCACCGTGATCCCTTCGACCGTATGCTGGTCGCCCAAGCGCAGGCCCGCAACCTCACACTCGTCACGCATGATCGTGGGCTGGAGGCCTACGACGTCCCCATTCTCTGGACCTAGCAACCGAGCGCCTACGCCGCCGCCCGGTTCTTCTCCAGCCAGGATTCGACGCGGCCGACCGTTTCGTCGACCGTGGCGTTCTGCATGCCTTTCTGTCCGGCGATGGTCTTCACCAGGCAATCCGCCCGCTCGATGTTCGGCACGCCGTTGGCGAGCGCACGGGCGGCCGAAGACGGCTTGGTCAACCCGTTCGCGGCGTTGGCGTATTTCTCGAACGGCACCTGATCGGCCGGATCGGCGCCCATGGCGCGGCAGACCTCGCTGACCCACTCATAGACCGTCCGCGACTTGTCCATGTCGCTGTGCACCGCGTCGCGGATCGACTGCATTTCGTCCGGCAGGACGCAGCGATAGTTGCCCGTCAGCAGCATACTCCACTTGGCCAGCGGCACGAAGACAGAATCATGCACCTTGAGCTTGACCGGCAGTTCGACTTCACCCTGGCCGTCGTCGTAGCGGATCGCTTCGATATCCTTCTGCATCTGGCGCAGGATCGCTGTGTGCTCGTCGGATTCGAAGCGTGCCGCCTTGAAGTTGGTCGGCAGGCTGACTTGCAGCACGTTGGTCTTCTCCTCCGGCGGCCGAAAGGCCTGCGGATCGGGGCTGCACAAGGTGATCAGCTTCGGGTCCACATTGTCCCAGACGGTCGGGTCCGTGTAGCACTGTTTCAAGGAGTCGGTGTCAAGACCCGGGATGCGCGCCAGATAGGGCAGCGGCGGCATGTTCATGATCGACATGCAGGGCTTGCCGGACTTGCCGACCGCGTCGAGCAGCTCGCGCACGCCGGGCGAGCGGTATTGCGGCTCCTGCATCGCCAAGGCGATGAGATCGTATTCCGACGGATCGACGTCGCCCGGCCCCGCGGCGGAAATATTCCCCGGGAGGTCGTTCGAATGCACCTCGACCAGCCCGTCGCGGCCGCGCACCGGGATGCGGACGAGTTGCCCTTCCTTGTTGATCAGTTCGGCCTCTTCGGGCAGGCAGATCAGCTTCGCCGAGTGCCCGGCGAGCAGCAGTTTGATCGCCAGCAGCGACCCGTAGGACGCGCCCATGATGAGTGTGTTGTAAGCCATGCCGTTGTCTCCCTGTTTTTGGGCGGCGTCTTCGTCCGCCTTGAACGTGTTTGAAAAACTCTGCCCGCTTCGCCCGTTAAGGGTCAAGCGAGTGATTTCTTTAACAATGCAATCTCTTGTTATTCGTCGATCTCCAGCGCGTTCTTAAACCGGTCCTGATTGCCGACATAGAAGTCGACCGTTTCCTGGATGTAGGCCTGGTCAGCTTCGGTGGCCTCGCGCACGATCTTGCCCGGCGACCCCATCACGACCGAGTTGTCCGGGATCGTCTTGCCGTCAGGTATGAGTGCGTTCGACCCGATGATGCAGTTTTTTCCGACGGTGACGCCGTTGAGTACGACTGCCCCGATTCCGACCATCGAGTTGTCGCCGATCGTGCAGCCATGCAGCACCGCCATGTGACCGATCGTCGAATTCTTACCGACGGTGCAGGGATAACCCACGTCCGTGTGCAAGACGCAGCCATCCTGGATAAGTTCTTTAACAATATCTCAACAGGAGGCAAAATTATATCGTGTGTGGGCGTGGCCCACTAATACCCCTCTCCCCCTCCCCCCCGGGCTACGGGCCTCGTACACTACTGAGCCTGACCTGGCTTCGCCACTGGAGCCCTCCTTATTTGAAATAAACAGCTGTAAGGAACTTTTGAGCAAAACAAGATGCAAAGCCTTCACTCATCACCACGTGAAAAATTTCAAAGTAAAACTAACTCTTCATTGGGAGCAAGTGTCACAATGCAGAGTCAACTAACAAACTCTATTTATGCAAAACTCTTTATCAGTCGAATTTAAGAGGGTGGGTTACACACCCCTATTTTCATTGACACAAGATTACCCTAGTACAGCGAAACAGTTTCAATTTTCCTCTAAAAACGCTAAGATCTGGAGAACAAGTATCCAACAAAAATACGAAGTCACGGAAATGAGCCAAACATCTTACTCCATTAATGTAATTCCATCTGTTCATCTTCTCATTCTGTGAGTGGGCACCATCATCACATGATCCAAGTGGCAACAGTACCACGTTTTTACCAGTTGCCTCTTGCAGTGTTAGCGTGACTGGAATACTACCACCCTCTCTAGTCAAATCGGGATCTTTACCAAAAACTGTACAACAAAGGGAAATATACAATCATTAGAGTCATAACTGGATAGTGATATAATACACCGAAAGCTCGTCATATAATGTTAAGTAACTATGTTTCACCTACGCGCCTTGTGCTGGGCACTACTCTTGATATTAAGAATTCGTTTTACACCTGACCTGTCCATTGCAGACGTCATTACAATCACTTAATAGAACAATATGCAAATTAGCGAGAGCGTTACGCTCTGGGATTATTTGGGGGGCGACACAGGCATCGGCAAAGTGCCTGTATTTGAAATTCCTTTAAGTTATCGTTAGCTATATAAAGGGAGACAACAAATAGTGGTAGTTAACTAGTAACAACGGAGGTAAGCCTTCACGGCAACATTTTAATGTATCTGGGACCACCAACAAGCAATGGCACTCATGACGATTCTTACTTTTAAAAAAACCCGAATTGCCTACTTTTGTAGTACCAATGAATCCCTGTTTGGCCGAATGCGAAATCGATTGTAACATCAGCTATATGAGTAACCTTTTCAGTATCAACATAGAACGAATTTGACAAAAGATGATTCTAGACATTTCCATTGAACAATTTGGTCTAACACCAAATAGAAAGCGGAGCCAAAGGCATATTTACGGTGCAAACTTTGCAACCAAAAATATCACTGACCACTGAAGGGTGGTACCTTCATTTCCTACTGCCTAGTACCAAGCATTTGATAAGACTCGAATAAAAGTTTAAAAGTCGGTCTTATGGCTAGGAATCTGGTGCAAGCAGATGGAGTTCACGACGAATTAACTGAATCGGTATGTATTCTACAAAGTGTTAGTCAAAGCTAATCGCAGTCGCCAATTTCTTCAACTTTGATCGTCATCTTCGGGTAATATATCGATGGTGTCAACTTAAAACAACATCTGCTACACTGATAACAGTATGATATTGATAAGGAAAGTAGAAACAGGATGAGCAAACCTCATGGATACAGAAGATAGTATGGAAGTGTAGACATAGAAGTGTCGATCATATCACATAAAACCTTGTTAAAGATCATCATTAAAACTGCTGGGAAACTGCAAAGCCAACTGTGAGACAAGAGGCATAGCTTACGTTTGATCACGACAGACGACAGAGAAACGAATTATTACTGCGAAGTTGAGGTTTCATGATATAGGTTTGACTCTACATACACATTACATATTACGAAAAGTAAATTACGACCTGCGAAAGTGCGGACTTGAGACTCGGACTTGAGCTTGAAAGCTGAGCTTGAGAGGAAGTGAAAAGCAACCTGTAATGTTAGTCCTAAGAAAGATACTGCATATACCGCACGAGGAGTGTGTGACGAACGAGGAACTTTCTAAGTGAGTGAGACGGGAGAAACTGTCAGTCGTTACGTAAAAGAGGCTATGTTTCTTGGCTATACAGTTCGAAAAGGAAGGGCTGCATGCTAAGATCTCTTAAGGAAAGAGTGGGAAACGAAACAATATTTAAGATTAAGTTACGAAAATAACTATCTATCGAGGCCTTGTGCCTAAGCTAGCGATAACCAATTTTGTAGACACATGATCCCATAAGAATGTATCACGAATGGCATCTGAGAAAGGAAGGATCTGGCACACCGTTCTCTTTAGCAGCGTAAATTCAAAGGCAATGTTTCGCCAAGGTTTTGTGACTACACACAAGTAATCGTTTTCTTCATTCTCTGCGCCCTTTACAATGCCACTAAAAAGGTTACGCGTTTAAATGGGCCTTTTACTTTGCTTAATATCTGCACATGTAAGTGGCAAGGCGTTAAAACACAATACGAAACTAGTCTATCAGTCAGCCTGTCTGTCTGTCTATCTGTCTGTCAGCTACACTTTTGCTGCTTCCTGCTAATTCTTGACATAGTTCCCCCCTCCATTTCAAAATACATAATACTACAGATTTTCTATTTTTCTGTTAATGATTTTATGGAGTATCATTCCGTAGCAAAGCTGAATGCAAGGAAAATGTTTCGATAAGTTCTCCAGCAAGGATATTCTATTGTCTCTAAGTCTGAACTGCGGCCTGCTGCGGCCTGAAAGTAACATTTCTGTGATACAGTTCAATCGTTTTCAAATTCTACACGTTTAATAAATGCACTGTGCCCACACATTAAGTTAAACACCGTTTCCTACTTATAATACATAGTCGTACCTAGAATTATACAGGCAAAAGTTACACACCTGTTTTCATCGCATTTCGAGCTGCCACATAATTGGGATGATTTACATCACTGACCCATGGTTTTCCACCATGACAACAGGTAACCCTGAATGTAAAACAAAGAAGAGTAAAGAACGAGCTCACTCCAAAAATCAACATTTGTAGTACGATGTGCTGTTACTATGCAAAGATGATACTATCATTCTAGGCGCAAAAAATGTTCAGTACCTAACGAGTTCAGCAACACAATTCTCTTGTCATCAACAAATAAAAGGAATGAGTTGGTGATATTATTGAACAACTACTGCCCTTTGATATGCAACACAGTTTTAAGTCATCCCTGTATCATTTCCATTGCATATATTTTCAAATATATAAGTTGGAATCCTGGAATGCGAGCTCTGTGGAAAATTTAATAGGTCTACTTCGTTGCAAATAGAATGTTTTTCATATTTCTAGTACTCACGAAATTCTAGTGCTACTCCCGTTCTCCTTATGCAGCTTTTCCAAGTAATCTTTCACTAGCTTCTGTATTTCTTCTGGATGTTGATTTGGCACCAGACGCAGTGAGAATTTGCCCACTACCTGCAAACACAAAGAACAAATAATATCAAGTAGAGTAAAGCTACTTCTGCCTCTCTCTACAAGGTTATTCAGATTTATCATCTATCCTTGTCAGCAATACCACATAATAATAATAATCACATAAAGTATAATCCTCTAATCTGTAACGTCGCCTTTTTTTGATTTTTAAGTTGGAGTAAATTAGGCAGAGTCACTTTCGGCACAATGGGAAAAACACAAAATAAGATAAAGTCGGAAGCAAATAATACTCCAGCCATTATGTTTCGTTGATCCCACAGGGATTATGCAGCTAAGTCAAGTCAAATCATTGACTGACCTTGCTTGACAAAAAATTAGTGCGCCACGAACGATGCCTTTCCCAACTCTATTTATATTACCAACTACCAAAGTACACAATATACTCAAAAATCACGCGTTTAAATTCTCATATCAAAAAAGCGAAATGCGTTTTCGCTACCCTAAAAATAGATTTGTCTGTTTTTCTTTTTGCTATCTTAAACATCACTTTTCTATTACTACCGATCAACAGTCAAACTCATGCATAATATATAACCTTCCTCAGTACGCGAAGTGATAAAATTGCGTTTAAACGAAAACACGTGTTTTTCACGCAAACAAACTGTGCCACATTACATAACTCTGTAACTGGGTGATAAAATATAAAGTCAAAGAAACAACAACGCTCACCCTTTTAGGAATAACAGTCTTCGCCCCAGCGCCATCAAAAGCACCTTCGACACCTAAAAAAGGGGTATAAAAATAAATTACTTGTGAATTACGTGATCGAGATTATAAAAGTATTAGGACACACTAAGTGACCTCCAAATATAAACATTCAGTGCAGCGCAGAAACTGACGCCACAAAATCATCTAGTCGGCAGCCGGTTGTTGCATATAGTCGAGGGCATTGCAATCACTCACAGGTATTAGAGAAGACTGAAATATTTCAAAAACGGAAAAGGAGAAAAAGGTTGGTCAATTGTTCTCTGTGATTGTGAATCTGGCACAACAATTTCTGCATCTAATCTCAGAAATCATGTATCTTCTGAACAAGTTGCAATAATCATAAAATAGAAGCGTTAGCATTAGAGTACATACAAATGTATACAATTGAGACATTCTATACCTCAGTGTATCAATGATGCATTGCGAACTAAGAAAGTCCTTGACTATGTACTCTAGACTCTCTAAAGGAGGGCTGGTGGTTCGGGAGAAGGCAGATATTTACACAAATGATCTACTAAGGGCAACTTACAATGCCAAGGAGGAAAGGCACATCGCATAAGTCCTAGCTTCCACAAGTGGAGATGAAATTCGTACTAAATGTAATGTACTACATTATAAGAATAACTTAAAAAGAAATTGTGTAATTTAGAAAAAGACTCGTGTATCAAAAAAAAGCCCCAAACACTAAAACACATTGTATTCCAAACTTTTATCTGTATCAAAAAGGGTGCCTTTTTCACTCGAGTATCGACAATGCGCCAGAAAGAACCTATCGATTATCGAGAGAATAAAAATTCCTGATCTAGTCGTATCAGACGACATGTAATTTGTAAATAGTGAAATAAATCTAACACTTCAAAAATGTTCAACAATAGTAACAAGTGTCACCTTTTTTCACTTTTGAAGTAGAGAAAGTAGCATTATGTCACTGAAAGTTACATGGCGAAATAAACCTAGTCTAATTAACGTCGCAGAGCATTCAAATGTGGAAACTGGTTATTCCGTTATTACCACCGCTTACTAGTTTGAACTTTTAAATTGTTTGACAATGCTATAAGGAACGGTATAATTTGCTTTATGATACAAGTTGCCGCCATTGGTATTAACTAAAACATCGTTTCTGAATACCCCACCCCCCCCCCCCCTAACATCGTTACTATCAACATCACTAATAAACTAGTAAGTCCCTCCATTTACGGTACGTATTTCTTTTCTACTTTTATGTCACTAGCATCGGTGCTAAAAATACCTACGCGTAACATCGTGCGGTCGAACAGAACGATCGCGCAATGAAAACCAAAGGCTGAGTCCGACGGCAAAATCACCGACACGATATTTTAACGACGAAAATCCTACACTTACATACTCGTTACTACTCGATCCGTACCCCTTATCATTTACGCCGCGTACGGCATTGTATGGGGCCTGATATTGATATTTTAAGCCGTAAAATGACGTGATCTTACCATGGATAGAAAGTGTTGGATGCCTCCATCGAGCCATCAGAGTTTTTCGCTTGCAATCATCTCCATGATGCAGCAGTCTATCACATCCTACGTCTTTACGAAAATCTTCCTAAAAGGCAACACGGATAGAGGCAATGAAACAATTACTGATCATATTAAAATGCCAATTGTAAATGAAACTGGCAAGATTTCAAAAGCGCATCCTCGTCCCTGTCTTAGTAATATTTGATTATTTAAATCTGTGAATTTATTACTAATAATAAGTTCACGAAGTAATTTGTTCGCTTAACGATATACTACATCTCATATGAAGACTAAATCTCGTCGTTTACACAAGCTTCAACAAGATTTTATCAGAACCATTTCCATGGTTAGGGTAGTGACAAAAAGAATCTATTAAAAGGTCGCCTTCACCGACGAATCTTAAACATGACTTACTGCCATAACAGGGGAATTCAATTAAGGGATCGTGATACGCAACATTTTTACAAACATAGAAATACTTAAGGGACGTAGCTTTGTGAACCAGCACGTTCTAGTTTACTGTCATCAGGGGGAATTTTCTACATTCAATGAACCAAAGCACACGACTAAAATCTCATTGTCGATCTTGAGTCCCGTAAATAAGTACGAAGTCTTCGAATCCCTGAAAAATCATTAACACAGTGAACAGAAAAGTGAAAGATGACACATGACGAAAGTAAATTACCGGATCAAAGTCAATGTTGTCATAGCTTGCTTTCTCGTCGTCTGTAACGGGAGCAACGGAATCGTAGACTCCAGGCACTAAAATACGTCCATGTCTGTCTACTAAGGAACTCATCAAATGAGTTAGCTCGATCATGGCTTCATGCCTACAATAGACAAACAGATAGCTCATACCAACGTCAATTTGCCAAAATGAAGTAAGTATCGTTCATATCATACAGCCGCTGCCACTATTACTGATTGGGACGATGATGCTGAAGATGTTATGACACTGATGGTCCCCGCATAGTATACACTGTCATGACATTGGCAACAAGTTACGATAAAATATCAAACATTTAAATCCAAAGATGATACAAAATACATCAACACAGAAACAGAATTATTAAAATCTAATGTTGATTTCAAATAAGCTTCACTTCATTAAAGTTGGTTTTACCGAGTTTTAATAATACTTTAAATTATCAAATCTCCCGTCCGTTACGGCATTACGAAGTGTGACATGATTCTACAGCAGAAACACAACACAAAATCTCCAAATCTTGTTTAATGATTAATCCTAGCATCAAAAGTTATGATAGATTCGCGCACCTTTCGTACTATGCCAGTAAGATGCCTTGTAGTAAAGTATACATCTTGAAAACAACATACAGCAAAGTCGACAAGTTCCGTCTACACAAATGTACAACAGTAAATGCGAGTCAGATTGCACTATGGCACCCTATTTTTCAATGATCTTCATAACTTACACACTACCACCAAAGACGCCAGAGTGAAGGTCTTGCTTTGCACAAACCACTTCCAAGTAGAAATAGGCGACCTGCAGCCACCTGCAAGGGTCAAAGGTGAATTTATTGACAGCTGGATAACGGATGCGAAGTTTGCAATCATCGTCAAACTCGTGCTTAGGTAACTACACAACACGACTAGCAGATGAACGATTTATCGTCTATGGTTTTTGTAAACGAGCTTTGATGAAAGTTACTGCGTCTGTAAGTGTAATGGTGACGTATACATTTGTGCAAACTCAGCTAATGAAAGGACTACGACCATTCAATTTCTAAGCCGATCATATCGCATCGCTCGTCGCGCGAGTCACCAAGGAGTGGGCTCCGTCAGCCTTGAGTCAGGTTCCGGCCGGTGAAAAATATGCAACTTACTTAATTCCATGATTTAAAGGCTATTCTTCAAGAGTCTAAGAAAGTTAGAAGTATGTTGACCTCACTGAGTATTCGCGAAGTATGGTAAAAAGCTGCATCACCACCTTAATGTTTATATCCTCTTCATCACTTTTTATCTACTAGGTATGGGATGGTTTGGATACGAACAAGGATGGTGTTTTGCTCAAAGACGAAGTTGCAAATCTCAGCGACGAAGGCATGCAAAAGTTTAAGCGGTTGTTGCCAATGTACACCAAACTTAGTGGAGAGGAAGGTGACGGTGAAAATACAGATGAGCCCCGCGATGGTGAAGAAGGGGATGGTGAAGATGGGGAAGACCAATCACAAGATGGAGAAGGCGAACCACTTGATGGCGAAGAAGGCGACGAGGAGAGCCCCGAAACTGACGACGAAGAGAATGGTACATCAGCCCGAGACGAACTCTAACTCCATAATGGCATGTAAATTTTTTGCACAAGCTGTGGATATTTTATATGTTGAGGTGTAGTCTTTGATTTGGAGTTGAAGATATTTTTGCAATCACAATTTATTCAAATGATGTTTTATTTTTACACTGCTGCTCTATTTAACATTAACGTGGACGCATGCGTAGATGTACCAGATAACCTTGGTAGCAAGCTTAACAGTTAGGACGAGTGTCGAACTACTTTCCGTTAATTTACAATGTTCAACATTTTGTAGCATTTTTCACAGAAACGTTGTTATGTGGTTGATAGGGAAGCAGCATAATCGAATTATCAGAGCAGTTGTCTCGTAATCCAAGGGTTATGAGATCCTGAAATTGGAAACTGTTGACCAAGTATGATCACCGTTGTGATTTATCGTTCCGAGGTGTAAAATTGGGACGTGGCTTCGAAAGCAAAAAGCACGGAAACATCGTGTATCGTTGCTGTGTGTCTACACTCTCCAGGGGGTGGGAGGGGGGAGGGATTGTCAGAAGCAGGCTTGAGCTGCGCGTTAAATGCCAGTTGTTAAGTGCCTGTGACTTTACTTGACATAATTGTATCGAATAAGAGGGAAATGGGTGACGGTGGAGGCTGGAGATTCCCAAATTGAGAATGGTGTTTGGCCCTTCTAGTTTTGATGCTAATTGGCTGTCGTTGAACATTTATGACGTTGTAAAAGTGATGCCACTCACTGCCTTTTAAACAAAAGGAAGACATCCGTCTTTCTCAGTCATCGAAAGGTTGACCTGTTAAACTCACGATAGACATTTGTGTTCTGAGTGGAAATACTCGCATTCCGGGTTATTTGTTATGATAGTGTCAATTTTGAACGGCACTGACGCGGAAACGGAAACTTTTTACCCTCCCAATTTAGATTTCCCCTGAATACAAAAAAAATCGAACCCTTTAATCTTCATCCTAAATATGCTATTACATAGTTTTCATTTCATCACGGGTCATTTGATCATTGTTGAAATTTATATAATTAGCAACGTCAAAAAGAAAGGGAGTTGTATTGAGGTCAACCGAAACAAATGACACCCCAAATTTCTCTGCTTCAACGGTATGGTACCGTGGTGTAATGGCTAGCATGTTAAAGTTGCAACAACGAAGGACTAGATTCGGTTCCCCCTGGTCCTACGTTTTCACAATTAAGCTTTTCATTGAATGCCATATGTCATCATCCAATCACGCCAAAATCGAGGCTATTTGAACGACTGGTTTGTGTGAATCAAAAGTTTTAAGGATGATCCGCTGTTTCGACCATAGTAGTGTAAATCCCCCCCACCTCCTCCCCCCCCCAAAATAAAAAATAATCGTAATGTAACACTTTAAAGATTCACAAATATATGATCAGAGAGAAGAAAAGTTTAACCTGGTATATTGACGTAACGTCAATGATGTATAAAGCAAAACTAAGGTATTACCACTGTATACCCCACGTGTGAATTTCACTTGCGACTGGCCAGATCGAAGGGAGTTTTGGTCTTAATTTTCCAACAAAATGGCAAAGGGCAATAATGTACTGTAAATTTATTTGACCAATCTAACTGCAATATGACCTGCAATTGTGGACAAAAATAATGTAAACTTTTACTAAATCTCGATGAAAATGACCGCAATCATGGATGACACCTAGGAAAGCAAAGAGGCTCCCATTTGTGGTATTACACGCTATGTGCCCCTTGCCTGCTATGAACAGGGAGGTGTGACATGCAGTTCACCGAAGTTAAGATTTTCAAAATCCATCGTCTGTTGGAATGGGGGTGAGGCCAGTTTACATTAATTTATGTCAAAGATTGTAGTTTAGACAAAACAAAAACTGAAACACATCAAGTGTCCCCTCTGCTAAGACTGAAATATATGAACAATCATTCTTTGTGAGAACAATAAGAGACTGTAAACTAACTTGTTAAGGGAACCATTTCCGGATGGTTGGTATGCTGTTAGCAAGCGGTAAAGTGTGGGTATTGTATTTTTTAAAGGGAGCTAGCACATCAAAATTGCAACAACGAAGGACGTGGTTCGATTTCTCGTGGTCCTACGTTTTCACAAATAAACTATTCATTCCAACCCTATAGGTATTCAGTAAGTAACATCCATATAGGCTCTCGCATCCTTCAATATATATGCCAGCATTGGTTATTTGACGTTTTTTTTACAGACATAGATGCAGACCTTCACTTTTTGGTAAATTGAGACGAACGGAGGTAAAACGCCACAACTAATTCAGTAATATCTGGATAACTTTCATTTTTTTCTTTCTAGCGGCTTTCTTATCGGAACCTCGAATAGCAATACCTCCCCGTAGAATAAATATAATTGTTTCAATGATGCATTCTTGAGTATTTGACCAGAATTCTAGAATTTCGAAAGTAGAGACGACCCAATTTAGCATGAATTTGTGCAAATAAAGGCTTATTCTACTAAAGGTGTAATAGAATGTCAAGACTGGCACTAAGATTTGCGGACAAATTTGAATTTGCGGTTTGAAGTTAAAGTTTTATTTTGAAAAATAATTAAATAGGTGCTGCCTGTAACCCCAAAACATGTGCTACCTGTCACACATAAAAGTTTATTAGTTTGTAAGTTCACGTGTCGCTGTGTGAGCGAATATTTAGATCGTACGTCGCAGAGGTTACATGACGGAA